>CM065715.1:46778201-46783201 GCA_033310375.1 Conus canariensis | reverse complement strand
AAAACAGCATTTTGTTACCTTCTCGATGTTGAAATAGTGAGAAAAGCACGAGCCTCTTTATTTGTGAATAGATGAACCCATTTACTGTATGCACCTTGTCGTACCCTACCCCTTTCATGTGTTAGGCCTATGAGGTGGATGTTGCAGCGTGTGTGTTCTGTACACATGGTTCGCTATGTTTTGACACAGCACAAGAAGGTAGAAAAATAATCCCTTAATAACATGGACACATCCAACTCCTGAAACAGCGTTTGATTCTGGTGGGAAGAGGATCAGAACCCTTAAGGATATAGTAGAAGCAACTGAGAAGAATTTCAGCTAGACTGGTCAAGAAGAAACAAAAGTAAACATCATAATGCTTAATTTTGTTTTCAATTTACAACACAGTCCGACAGCTATGTGTGAAAGACACCCGTCTAGCAGGATGAGCCCTCGAGAAGTCCGACATCCATGTGCTACATAATCGAATCCGGCAGGACAAAACATTTTCATCAAGAGGGAATCCATGTCATGACTGCGACGCGTCCCAGCCCCCTTAGAAAGCAAGGACTTAGAGGCCAAGAGATTTTTATGAGGATGACTTCGTCTCTTAAGACGTGTCCAACTCTCTCGAGTTTTTTTTTTCTCCACTTCCCTAACTGAATATTTAGATTACACAACAATGGCTTAAATGCTACGTAGCCCTAATTTCATTTCCCCCCCGCGACTTCATTGATTTTTTTTTTTTGAAACATCGGATCAAACAATCCTTCTTTTGTGTATTTATTCATTAACTTCCTCATTGGATCAGCATTTTGTATGAAATTTAGTATCTAGGTAAGCCTACTCGGAAGACATTCCTAATCCAGGTGATATTAAAAAAGATTGATTTTGTCAATGCACACAAAAACCCCTATACCGTATTAAATGTTGGTCCCAGTGAGGTAAGTTTCTATATAGTTGATTATTTTGTTTGTTCAATAGCAATGAAAAGAACTCTTCGTATTGTAGTCGCAATGGAGAGAGAGAGAGAGAGAGAGAGAGAGAGAGAGAGGAAGAGAAGAGAGAGGAGAGAGGAGAGAGAGAGAGAGAGGAAGGCTTAGAGCACTCTCGTGGTCATTCAGGAGAAGTCTTCGAGAGTGCTGTTTGGGTAGAACACAGCTGATTGCATCTCCTTTATGACTGATGTTGTCAAAGGCTGTTTAGAACTAGCTCATTTCTTGTCACAGATCACGCTAGTGTTGGAAGTCCTTCTCTATGAGCAGACTGATGTTGAAGATCTGTTCGGCTGAGTTTGAATCTTGTTTGTAACAAAGACGAGTCAAATTCCCTTTCTTAAAACATCAGTGGACGAAGAACGCCGACTGAGATGATTGACAAAAGCTGGTTCTAGTCTCTTGTTACCTTTAACTCAGAATAGAGACTGACTCTATTTGTATGAACATAAAAGAAAAATTACTGTTCCACCAAACGAACGAGACAAACAAATTACAAAACAAAACACAACGCATTTCGACCTCTTTTGTCTTCATCAGGCAAGACAAACAATGAAAAGAAAGAACGAACAATCATATGTTTCCTCAAATTGGGCACAAAATGAATATTTATTTTTTTGCGCCCAATTTGAGGAGATAAGTGATTGTGCATTCTTCGTTTTTATTGTCTTGAATGTTGTCTGCCTTGCCTAAGGAAGAGCAAAGAGTCGAAACGCGTTGTGATTTGTCTCATAATTTGTCTCTTTCGTTCGGCGGAACAGAATTTTTCTTTCAAGTTTGTTTCAATGTCCATCTACAGTCACACCACTTTGAAACTAACTCTGTTGGCATGTTCAAGTCAAACTTCCTTGCAGGAGATTCACAAATCGGCCTTCCCATAACCGTGTGAACAGTCCCTAAGAGGAAAGGTGGTTTGAACTGTAACAATAGTCATACATGACTCTCATTCGAAAACTCCAAAATCCATTATCAATGAAACCGAAATTTCGGGGATGAAAAACATGGCTCCGCAAGCCATTCAACAAATATGGAATGTCTCTAGAAAGTTCCAGAATCCTGACGTCCCTTAGCCGTTCAAAAGACATGGATGTTCAGGAAGTCTGACGTATGCTAGCCAATTTAAATGCCCGGAAGACTCAAGAACACTCGAGAGTTATGATTGTGTGCAATCAAAATTCATGGGATTTTCTAGAAACACTTCCTGAAATCTGCTGCAGACTTGCTGCAATTCACTCCAACGTTGAGACGAAAGAAACTTCCAGAATTAGTTCGTTGACTGCGTCATGTGGTGATCTAACGTCACGATAGACTTACGAAGACAAAACCCAGTTATACAGATCTGAATAAACGGATGACGATAGACTGTTCAACTAGAGTTTCAAACTTCACTTTACTGGGAGAGCTGATCGAACTGACGCTCTTGAAGCCCCGCGAGTGACGGGATTTGTTTTTGGGGTAGACTTGTTTGTTGGTTAGTTCAAATGGCGTTTTTGTGTTGCTTTTGCTTCTTTTAATGTTGTTATTCTTATTCAGTTTGAGGACACTGCAAATCACATCAAGACAATGAACAAGAATTTACTTTAAAGTACACAACACTGATAAGAAAACGAATGTCAAAACACATTTCATAGATGAGTATCCTCGATATTTTTTTTTTTCAGAAATACACGCAGTTGGAGGGAGATTCTCAGTTGTTTCTTTTTTTATGCAGGACATGTCGCAATTGTTATATCTTTGTTTCTCCTGGTTTATTTACCTCTGTTTTTTTTTTCCGGATATATTTTTGTGTAGACTCCTTTTCCCATTTGTTGCTTGATTAATAAATTTTATTCGTGTTGTGTGAGTGTGAAATCATCATGTGTGCGTGCGTGCGTGCGTGTGTGTTTTCTTTTATTGTTAGTTCCAACTCTGATATACTGGACACCACTGTCTGTTTTCTACAGTGTGAGGTCTTAAGCAAGGAAAGTTAAAAGCTGCTTTAAAAACACACACTGTAGAAGACAGACACTACATTTCTGCGATCAAGTCTTTCGGCAAAAGCTTGATATAGCCATGGTGACAGAATGCGCAGACGAATTTTCTACATAAACTTTATCTCATTGACATGTATTTGTACGGTGCTCTATGGTGCTGTGTACTTCTTTGTTGTAGGATTGAACAT
Source organism: Conus canariensis (assembly GCA_033310375.1). NCBI lineage: Eukaryota > Metazoa > Mollusca > Gastropoda > Neogastropoda > Conidae > Conus > Conus canariensis. The sequence goes on along the minus strand of CM065715.1, from coordinate 46,780,066 downwards.
TCTCTCTCTCTCTCTCTCTCTCTCTCTCTCTCTCTCTCTCTCTATATATATATATATATATATATATATATATATTATTATATATATATATATATACACTATATATATATATATATTATAATATATATATATATATATATATATATATATATATACTCGGGAAAGAAGCAAAACTCCTGAGAAGAAAACCCAGTGCGGCTCCTAACTCCTTACATTCTTGAGGGACTGAGTGGAATTCAGGTCATGACTTCAGCATGGTCTCCTGTTACTGGAAACATCTTTAGCGCGCTGCCAGGATTCAAACCTCCACCCTCTTGATGGTCGGACGTCTCCAGTTCTTTCCGTTTTGACGGATGTCGGACACCTATCCTAAGCTGACGTATTTGATGCCACATGAAGTTGATTTTTGTACCTCCTCGACCATAGTTGGCTGGCACTATTGTCAGCTGTTTCTGCCATTGGTTGGTGGGTTTTGGTCCTCCTTACAGGAAGTCAAAAGCTGTTCCATTAGATCATGCGCTGGTGAGCCTACAGCTCCTTCCTCCAGTCTGTATGGAGAAAACTTTAGCTTGAGAGCCAGTTTATCTCTCTAGCTAGATTCGCATACTTCTCAGTCATCGTAAATTTGTTCCATGCTCATACAATACAGTGAACTCAGTCAGAATTGTGTGTTTGGTGAACCTCAGTGGAGTACTACATCCGGTCTCATGTCAATCTTACTGATGATCTATGGATGGGTTTCTCAGTCTGGAAGGTCTATTGAGCACTCTCAGTCATGCATCTCATCTTGTCAACCCTACTTTCACGCTCTTAATGTCAGAACGGCTCAGACCATGATTCGTGACCTCCTGTCATGAAGAAGCGTCTGGTGGCGCAGTTTTACCTCTGTCACTGCTTGCTGAATGTGTGATCTTCTGAAGCACCTTGTTGTGTCTGTGTGTGTACATCCCCGGGGTTAGCGCTGCTTTCCATAGGAACTCAGGACATGTTCCATAGTTTGTTTGCTCTGACAGAGTGAACAACCAAGGTAATCTGATTTCCCCATTTTACCAGATTTGATTCCGATGGCAGGAGGTCCATACTAGTCTTAGACTGAAGCTGATCATCAGAGGACTCATGTACCATATCTCATTGCAGCTCAGAGTTCGTTGCAGTGAATTTTACATGTACCCTATTGTTTCAGTTTGCCTTGCTGAATTACGTTCAGGATTCTTTTGGCATTCTTTTTTCTTTTCTCCAATTCCAGTATATACTGTGTCTCTCTTTTCTTTCATTTTTGCTTTGATCACCACCACTTCATTTCTGTTGATCCCCGCCTCTGTCTGATGGTTTGTGCATGTCCTTTTATTCTTTTGATCTTGAGGTGTTTCTTCTTTTTTCCCAATCTACTGCTTCCTGAACATGACATTTTCTGTCTGTCTTCGGATTGGGCTGGATTCATCTCACAACCTTTTCTGCCGACTCCTCAAGCTTGGTAAGTAGGCTTGCTTTTCCCACTTTGCCTTCTTCAAGAATGAATAGCAAAGGTAGCTTTAGCTCTGCTTTCCGGCAGATGAACGCAACATAAGAGAGACCAGGTACAGTACCAGGTCATTTCCTTGTGTGTATGTACATGTTGATCTTGGCCTCCATGAATATTCACGTTCGTGGAGGCCCAAATCACACACACACACACACACACACACACACACGCGCGCGCGCGCTCGCGCGAGCACACAAGAGAGAGAGAGAGAGAGAGAGAGAGAGAGAGAGAGAGAGAGAGAGAGAGCAAGTGTACGTGTGTAGGACTTTTAAGAATCTATAATTCGTGGTGACGCTTGCACATTAAAGCACAGTAAGAGGTCTTGACATAAACTGTGCAAAGA
>CM065715.1:46730701-46770701 GCA_033310375.1 Conus canariensis | reverse complement strand
TGTGTGTGTGTTGCGTGCGTACGTGCGTACGTACGTGCGTGCGTGCGTGTGTGTGTGTGTGTGTGTGTGTGTGTGTGTGTGGCGCGTGCGTGTGTGTGTGTGTGTGTGTGTGTGTGTGTGTGTGTGTGTGTGTGTGTGTGTGTGTGTGTTATGAGACTGAGGGTACTGTAGTTTTTGCACCGCAGTGCGTTACGTTTCTGAGGAAGGGTCGTGATGAGTAACCAAGCCCCCTTTTTACCTTCCTCCAGGCAGCCAAATTTGCTGCAGAATGTGGTGCAAATACCTGTTATTCATTCCTCTCCGTGTCTTGAGGAACATATCCTGGATATTGTCAGTCTTCATGGCCACACACATGCACACATATACACATGTATGCATTTCCATGTGCGCGTAATCATACACATGCACATATACAAATACTCATTCTCTCTCTCTCTCTCTCTCTCTCTCTCTCTCTCTCTCTCTCTCTCTCTCACACACACACACACACACACACACACACACACACACACACAGAAACACACACACACACACACACACACACACACACACACACACACACACACACACACACCTCAGAACAAACGCGTGTGGGGCGTGTCCTGCATCTGAGCGGAGGAGAGAAGTGTGATGACAGCAATTGTAAGAGAGCGTTGGCGACAAGACTGTTCAAGGCAGAGTAGTCTGTGACACCTGCCAACAGAAGAGCCTGGAGAGAAACGACGGCTGTCTCATCACGATCACGTCCCCCCCTCCCCCCCCCCCCCTCAACGACCCCAGCAGTCAGGGGAATAAGAGAGAGAACTGCTATGATCTCGGTCAGCTTCTCGATCGCTGCTCTCTTGTAGATAGCGGCTGGGGTCATGGGATTCTCCTTCAGCAGTCGTGCAGTTCTCTTGGTGATATTCTTTAATCTGCCAGCGTAATCTTTCTTGGAGAGAACATGCTATTCCAGATTGTGGCCCTGCAGAAGAGGAACATGAACTCTGGGCCCACTGTGAGAGACCACGGCTTACAGAAAGTGCATTCTTTTGGTTGGCCTTCCCCCAGCATGCGTCTGCATTAGAAGTCCAGCAGAGCTTCTCATCAATGAGGGTTGCCAAGTTCCTGTATGAGTCAAACATGTCCACAGGCTGATCCTTGATGACTATGAATTCAACGTTATCGTTGCCTCTCCAGAAATCCATCTCTAGCTCTTTCGTCTTGAACACGCTGAACACCAGAATTTCATAGTAATTAACCAATTATTGGACAGCTTTTATGTATTGCCGTTATGTAATTCCCTAAGACCAGGCAATCATGTTTTATTTGCAAGTTTTATCAGCAGAGTACAGACTTCAGCACTGGGACAATCTGCAGTATTTAAAGTGGAGAATACATGGGACAGCGCGTATCCCTGTGGAACTCCAGTGTATGTCAAAAGCCTTCTAGAAAATGTCTTACCATTGAACGGGCTGAGGTTCTTCTGTCAAGATGCTGAAGATCCATCGAATGAGCGACAAGATCCACTGAAGTGACTAGGAGCGTCCACACTATAAGATCAACTGGATGGCGTACAGACAATACTAAAGTCAATAAACAACAATCTTGCGCACGTCGTACTGTTGTCCATATGTTTGTGGACGTGATGGATGAAGATGACGAGAGCATTCTCGGTGTTCTCATCCTTCGGGTATACAACCTGGTAGATGAAGATGACGATAGCATTCTCGATGCTCTCATCCTGCAAGTATGCAAACTGCAGGGGAACTTGCACGTCACTTCTTTATGTTTTGAAGTGATGTGGGACGATTCTCTCAGGGGCTTGAAAGAGATCGAGATCAGTGTTAAGGGTCTTTAGTCATTAAGCTCCTTGGGAGAGGAGGTCGTAGGTTCTGGGACAATGGCCAAAGCCTTTCAGATGCTTAGAATGATAAAGTGTTCTAGATATGTTTGAAATAATTGGGCAAACAGTTTTTCACGTCTGCATCACTGACTTTTACTGGATGTGGTATATAATCTGCAGTTTTACTGTCTGTCCTTGTCGTCTGGGATGTTTTCAAAGTGTTCCCAGCACTATCTCAAAGTGTTGCTTCAGAAAGTTTTTGATTGATCTTCACGTGCCATTTCTCTGCCTTGATCTGGGTATCGATGTCACGCTTCCCCTCCTGGGCTCTGACTTCGTCTCCCTGCATGAGGGCATTCTGATTGTGACTTAACAGAATCTTCAGATGGCTACACACCCATGATTTGTCGTTGCTGAGGGATTTGACATGCTGGGAATCAACGATCATCTCCACACAAGGTTGACGTAATCACAGATTACTGGAGCCAGAGCGTAGACCGAGCAATGTTTAATTCTCCTACAGTGAAACAATTACTTTATCAGCACTTAAGAAACTAATGTTGCTTCCGGCACCAGTTCGCCTACATTAGTCGAAGTCGTGAGGCATTTATTATTATATTATTATATTGGGTATTTATATAGCGCCTATCCTCGGTCACAGACCAAGCTCTAAGCGCTTTACAATAAACACACTACCTCACTCACTCAACGGGCTGCCTACCCAGGTAGAGCCGGCCGAAGAGCAGCCTACTGGCGCTCATTCAGTCGTTTCCCGTACCATTCAAATATCAGTCACTCATTTTCATTTATCTCATTTATTCCTCCAGTTTCTCACATAGGATGCATACGATGTTTTTATAGTGTCCTCCATTTCCACCTGTACACGATGGCACACGATAACAGTAAGTGACAATTTTTGTGGTTTGGTAAGAAATACCAGGCGGCTATCTTCAATTTACATCTTACATTTGAGTGGAACTATGTGCCTATAACCGTGTCATCGTGACAGCAAACTGGTGATGTTTTCCGAGAACACCAATGGCTGCTTCTGTCATCATTTCATTGAGCATAGCGGTCAATGCTTCAACATTTTTCAAGTTCTTCTTCCTCCAACGCTCAGATGCGGAGACTGGTGCTCTAGTAAACTTTGCTCCTCAAAGCAGACTCTGTACGGTTCAAAGACCATCCAGTGTGATGTGTCTTTGAGCCGTGTTGCCGCCATTTTATTCTGGAAGCTTGGACAGATCTGCAGGACGTGTTCTGTAGCCATTAAGAGTGTACCACAGGGGCAAATGTCTGACTCCAGAGCGGAACTTCGTGAACATCCGATGTGCTATGTCTTTCCGCGTTTTCATACTGACTATTTTCGTCAGCAGGAAATTTTTTCTTATTGTCGTACTAATGCAATGAATTAGATGCAGAATATTACGTGATACAGGCTGTAAAGAGAAAAGGTCTGAAGTCAGTTCTGTTGAGCAAGAATGAGCAAAATAGAATATCATTTACAAAATATGTTGCAAAGTCTGGCGATGTTTGTTTTCTAAAAAAAAAAAAAAAGCTGCTCAGTCTTTTGTAGTAATTTTGTGGCAATAAACGTATCCACACTCTGCACGTATTGCACTGTTCACGGCCTGATGGTTGAAGAAAATGTGTGTGTGTGTGTGTGTGCGTGCGTGCGTGCGTGCGTGCGTGCGTGCGTGCGTGCGTGCGTGCGTGCGTGCGTGCGTGCGTGAGTGCGTGCGTGCGTGCGTGTGTGTGTAGCTTTCGGATGTTGTTAACTTACTCGAGTTTTATTTCTGTTTATTTGTATGTATTTGCCGCAGTATATTGTTCTTGTCACCCCCCTCGCAAACAGGGATTTTTAGCAATGGGAATAAAGAATCTCTCTCTCTCTCTTCTCTCTCTCTCTCTCTCTCTCTCTCTCTCTCTCTCTCTCTCACTCTCTCATGCAAACACAGACACATGCACATACGCTCCCTCCCTCTCTCTGTCTCTGTCCCTCTCTCTGTCTCTCTTCCCTCTATTTCTCTCTCATCCTCAGATCATTGAAAATGCTTGGCATAACTTTTTTCTATAAGGAAGAACGGTAGATGAGTATATTGATCACATTGCATATGCTGAAATGTTTTCATACCTTATGACTGCGCATGATTTATTATCTAGTGGTTATACCACAACTTATTCTTACAAGAAAACTTAATTTCCACGGAGGGACCTCACCTTACACCAGACAAGTTGAAGAGAACCACTCAGCATCTTGGAAAAAAAAAAACCGCACACCCAGAGCTGCCTCCTGAAGAGTCTTCCAAACACTGGGCGCAGCAGACTCTTCTTCTTTGCTTCTCGGCTAGAACTCTGTGATACACACTTGCTAACTGTTTTCCTTATTTGGCTGTTTGTATTCCACCGTCATGATAATCATATTCCCTCACGGGGAATAACTCAACACGAGACACCGTCGGTATTGCTGTTTATGCATGTCATCCATTCCATTTTTTTTTTTTTTGCCAGTGCGTGCATTCATACACATGATCTCTCACAGAGTTTATACAGAGTTTATATAGATGGTGCGTCCGAACAAAAAAGCTCCCTATCCTGGATGTCTCAAGTGGGTGTTGAACCCAAGACCCCTGGGGTCCAAACAGCGATGCTTCATCCGCTGAGTCAGCCGGGCCCATAGCATGAACAGCGAGGTGGGAAGAAGCGTCAGTGATGAGTGTGAATAGTGGAGTAGATGCTAAGGACCATCACTGGCCGTGTGAAAGATCATCGGCTGGCACTGCTGCACTCTGTAGGATCTTGGACTGTGCAATCAAAAGAAAATGCAGTGAGATGGCAAAACTAATCACTATGGCAGCTTCTGGAACTTTGGAACAATGGCTAATGTTCTGTTACCTTTACAATGCCACCCACATAGCATTGTAGTCTGTGTATCTGGTTCTGGGCTGCGGTTTCTCTTTCAATTCTTTATTTTTGCTGATGGCACATTTTTAACACCCATTCAATCATATTACCCCCAACGTTTTTTCAGTATGAATCAACACAGTGAAATGGCACATACTACAGATATATCAAATGTTTTATAATATATTAAATTTTCATAGTGTTAAAATTTCGGGTAAAGGTGGTTCCTTCATAAATAGGGGATTCAGGGATCATGGATCATCCGTCAATTCATCAAGCATTTCTTAATCTGATATGTTGTGTTATGACACCGGTGATAAAATGCAAATAAACCTTGTCTGTGGAATAGTCGGATGTAGTCTTTGGGATTATAGAAAATTGTATGGCTGTTACACTTTCAGACTTTAGCCAAATTCGTCCACTAAGATTTCATCTAACACTTTCCTCACTGTAGTATTACTTCACTGGCTCATGTTTTCAGAAGAAAACAATTCAAAAAGAAAAAATATCGTTCGAAATTCTCAAACTGAAACCTGTTTAAATGAAGTTGTATCTTTTTGCTAAATAGGTATCATGTATTGGGATTCTTTGATCTTTGACACTGGCAGAACACACATGTCTGCACAAAACCAATGGAAAGTTTTTGTGCGATGCATAAGGTCGCTTGGGGGTTTTGCAAATTGCTGGTCTGCTGTCCCTTGGCAAACTTGTTGACGTAGAAAGGCAAACGATGGCGAAGACTTCTGAATTGCAATGTACAGATAGATTTTATATCAGTCCGCGGAGACTAATTTATCACGCACATACATCAAGGACGCAGAATGAACATTCATGCTCCGTCCATATTGCGGATGTTTTAGAGACGGCACAGACAGTTTCGCTACGTCTCCAACCAAACGCGCCTCATGATGCTAAGCCACTGTCAAACCCCTTATAGAGATATGCACTCCAAATAAAGCAAGCGAGGGAAAGGCCACTGTACTGCACGCAAATCGCCCCAACTCCCTAAACGATGTAGCACAAGGCATGAGTCGCTTACCAACGTGGCATCATCCGCTTTCAATATAGCAGTGGTCGTGTTTACCAGTAAATGCAGGCTATCTTGTTTGTAAGCCACCAGACGTTTTGCCCGTGAAAATCATCATCTTAGTCTTGTAATCGTCGAGTTTACCAGTAAACGTAGGCTATCTTGTATGTAACCACCAGACGTTTTACCCGTGAAACTTATCATCCTAGTCTTGTATTTTGCCCACTCCAAAAGCTTAACCATGCGCAAATTTCGTTACAGAAAAAAGCGGCTATCCTGTTTAATCTGAAATGGCCAGTTCAGTCAGACTGCAAACATTTGCGCTGCACTTTTGTTGCCTGTCACCTGTTCTTAAAAGTTTCATTCTTATAATCCTGCCGACTGCAAGGAGCCATATCAGGGATGTCACCTCGTCAAAATCAATTCCCTTCATAGTCTCACCAAACGACCGGAGATCATTCGTTGAAAACAGGCCTACATATTGTATAATAAAAGTGCAGTTTGAAAAAAATTACAGCATGGAACTCATTTTGAAAAGAGAAAGAAAAAGAAGTTCCAAAAGTTTTTGGTTGATTAAAAACCCGTTTTGATTACGTTTTCAAAAACGCGCTGAACAGAAAACCGCGACGTTACATGTTGTGCCACACGCATCTTTCATTGTAGTCAGCATGGCAGAGCAAAACAAGCACATGTTTTGATCCCCCAGAAGTAAAAAGAGAGCGGCATTGCCTTTATTGTGCAGTGGGCGAGTCCAGCGTCAACATGACGGTCAAGTAATTTACTGTGAAAGTTTATGACATGCGCAGAACTTTGTAAAAAGTGAGTGGGAAGCTTGAATTCAGAGGTCCGGTTTGGGCTCTCCTACCAAGCACAAAAAAAAGAAAAGACTATAGATTTGTGCAATGTCTATAATACAATAAGGCACCACTTTATAGCGACAATACGGTTTTCAATGTCAAGAGAACAGTATGAAATTGCCAGCTGGCATCTTCAGTAATGACAGTCAGCTTTTAACACTGCGATAAAACTGTAGCTTAATAGACCAAGACGTTTGTGTGTGCGTCACATGTGAGTGTAACAATTTCAACTGTTGCAACATTCCTATCAAGCTTCATTGTGCGTGTGTGTGTGTGCGCGCATACGCGCAAGAGAGAGAGAGAGAGAGAGAGAGAGAGAGAGAGAGAGAGAGAGAGAGAGGAGAGAGAGAGAGAGAGAGAGAGAGAGAGAGAGAGAGAAGGAAGGATAGCAACCAATCCAATCAATCGATTTTGACAGAATACATTATTAGCCTCAGTCTGTAACGCTGCATCAGCTGGGCTGTCCCTGAGTGGAGAGCAGAGGACATGGTACGAAGACATCTTTGTCTTCGATCCCCATGATCCCCCTTTCGGACTCGGATGCTTTGGGTTCATACTGCTACAGCAGAGTACCGAACTTTGCAGTGTGGTTACGCTTACACTGGTGCACTTCATAAGCATTGCTTTCTCAAGGAATCACCAACCCTCTTGGAGACCCAGAAAGCGATATGTTTGCTGCCCAGTGGCAAAGCTTCTGGCTTAAACTCCGTACCAGCTGACGTCGACAAAGAAGGTGGCCAGCTCTGACTGAAAAACTTCATCATTTTTAATGACGTGGCAGCAGGAGACGATCCCTCAGGAAGTCAAAGACACATCCATAATCCATTTGTGCAAGCATAAAGGGAACATCCAGGCTTGTGACAACCACCGAAGCATATCCCTCCCTCCTACAGCAAGCACGATACTTGCCAGGATTTTGCTGAACCGCCATATAACACGCTTTGAGCAAGAGCTTTTGACAGAGAGCCAGTGCGGCTTCGGAAAAGACAGAAGAACAATTGATATCGTATTTGCTGCTAGACAGCTCCACGAAAAATGTCTGGAACAAAATGCCGACTTGTTTTCCACCTATGACGACCTGACCAAGGCCTGCCTGCGATACTTCCAGTAGAGAGAGCTTGTGGAAGATCATGGCCAAATACGGATGCCAGCCAAAATTCATCTCTATGGTGCAACAATTCCATGACGGCATGCAGGCCCGAATCCAGGACAACCCAGAGACAACTGACCCATTCCCTGTCACAAAGGGCTTAAAGCGAGGCTGTGCCTTGGACCTTTGGCCCTCTCTCTCTCTCTCTCTCTCTCTCTCTCTCTCTCTCTCTCTCTCTCTCTCTCTCTCTCTCTCTCTCTCTCACGCAAACTATTATAAACAGAATCGGACAAGAACCTGAATCAATAACCGACAAAAAGTTTTTTTTTCAATGATATAGCTTCTGCTGCATAGGAAGAATAGATCGTAACCTTTCGAATCAATGCACATAATAAGGTATGGGCTTGGGATGTGTGAAAAAAAATTGTTTTTTGTTTGTGTCATTGTCGTTGCTGTCGTTCTCCTTCCTTTCTCCATCGCTCCTTCCTTCGCACTCGTTGTCTTTGAAGCCATCGTGAAAAGGAATGAAAAGAAAGAGAATATAATGAATCGTTCCTCACTATATCATAAGTTTATGTTTAGTTGTTGTTTTTTGTTTGGTGTGCTTGGCGTAAATAGCAATAGTGACTGGCAGAAGAGAAAAAAAAAATGTTTGGAAAGTTTAATTACAGCTGGATGCCTGCTTTTTGATAGATGATTTTAAATCGATGATTTTAAATCGATGAATTTAAATAGATTATTTTAGATAGATCGTTTTCGGCATGTGTCAGGTCTTCTTCGCGCTAATTTACCAATCGGAGTCCAGGACAGGATCTACGCTGGGAGAGACGACTGGTGAAACCTTGTAGCTGACTTGTTCTGAACTTTTCATTCTAAAGTTTCAGATGAGGCACTTTTCCTGCCTCTGGAAATCGAACAACCTCTCCAGAAAGTATGAGGTAAAATGTGACAAAACTTAATGAAATTAATCTGAGGGATTAGAATTAACTAATTTTATCATCACAAACTACTTCATTATATAAGATGGGCTCGATGGTACAAGATTTATAGTCCTCTTCATCATGATCACTTAATACCTATTGAAATACGGTCATAGTTTCGTTATATAATATTACGAATGATAAAACTGGAGTGTAAAAGCACCAACTGCCCTCTTTAGACAAATGTAAGTAGAGCACAACGAAGCATATGATATGCAAGAAAGTCACATGTATTTTATAGCATATTTCTGCATGCCTCTTTCTTGAAGAGTGCATAGTAAATTCCAAACCAATTAAGATACGACAATGTCGTCAAACTCCCCAACGAGGATAAAAGAAGCAAGAGGAAGACCACCTTGATATGTCGTAAAGGATTTCTTCATCATCCGTTCCTCCAGGTAGAAGAAGAAAAACCGCATTGCGATATTCACTCATTACAATGCATACATTTAAAAAAAAAATAATAATAACTTATAAGTAACACGTTTGGTTAATCTAAATCTGTGAAGGGACGCTACCCACCATCTGCTTCTTTGTTGTCATTTTGCCGAAACACACATGTGCGCACGTGTATGCTCATTTGCATGTGTACACACACACACACACACACACACACACACACACACACACACACACACACACACACACACACGCACAGAGAGAGAGAGAGAGAGAGAGAGAGAGAGAGAGAGAGAGAGAGAGAGAGAGAGAGAGAGGAAGAGAGAGAGTCACACTCTGTAGGCCTACTGTTTCCCGGAGATACAAAATCTATTATCAACAACTCTATGAACACTACGATTTTCACACTCCGGCGACAGTCAGTGAAACATGATATTTAATGACTTGAAGGAGGTTCCAAATTCGTAGAGCAAACATGGGGAGTTTGTGTTATACTCCCTGTTTGGCTAGTATACTTACCATGTCAGACCATAGCATTCAACGGCAGTTAGCCAGCTCTGTCAGGCCGAAGTTTTTCCGTGGCCAATGCAGTCATAAGACAGTCACGTGATGTCACCCCACTTCCGGCCCCGGAAGAAGCCAGTGTCAACTTCCTATAAGTCATTCAGCGAGGCCTGGTGTATGGTGACCCCGAGAACCTTGGCGCCAGAGGGGAAGGTAGGGAGGGAATTAGAGTCTGACATGGTAAGTATACTAGCCAAACAGGGAGTATAACACAAACTCCCCATTTTGGCGTCATATACTTTACCATGTCAGACCATAGCAGAATTTAAAGGAATCGGAGGAGGGCGAGCGCCCTAGTGGTTCTTGGGGTTGACCGATATGGCTGCATTGGCCGCCACAAAGGAAATCCCCTTAGACCCATCAGCTCTGGTCATGCGGATATCCCTCAGGTAAAAAATAATGAAGGGATTTTCCGAACGCCAGTAGGCTGCCTCCAGCAGGTGGCGCACGGGGACAGAGTACTGGAACGCTGTGGAAGTGGCCAGTGCTCTGACCTCGTGGGCCCTGGGTGATAGGACAGGGAGATCCTTGTACGCCTGAGCGTAGGTAGATCTCACCGTCTTGGAGAGCCACCTGGAGATAGTTCCCGCCGAGATATCTCTAGTATTGTTGGGGTTGAGGGAGATAAGGAGTCGTCTCTGGGAGGAGCGCCTGGGGCGTGTGCGTTCCCAGTAGTACCTGAGACACCTGGAGGGGCAAAGGTCCATGTCTCCATCTTTTTCTCCCTTTCCCAAGATGTCAGAACTCCGGAAGGAACTTGAGAGAGACTGAGCCGTCCCTGTGGAAGGCGATATCTGTGGGGTCACCGCTGAGGGCGTGAATCTCACTTCGTCTTCTGGCCGAGGCCAGGGCGAGGAGAAAGGTGGTCTTAAAGGAGAGGAGGTCAAAAGGAATAGAAGCAATGGGTTCAAAAGGGGTTTTTCTGAGGGCATCGAGGACCGTAAAAAGGTCCCAGAGGGGAATGCGCCTAGGGGACTGAGCTTCCCGTAGAGCAACTCCTCTAGACACCTCTCTGAGGAGAAAGTCATTGTCAAAAGAAGGGCCCCCCAGTTGACGAATGGTAGTGCAGATAGCTGATCTGTAGCCCCGAATGGAGCCAGCCGACAGCTTAAGGGAAGAGGATAGGTGGGAGAGGAAATTTCCTATTTGGATGTTGGAGGGGCAGTAATGGGGAACAGAGTTATCTGAGCACCAGGTTATCCATCTCTCCCAACGGTAGTTGTAGAGGGATTCGGTGCTGGCTCTGCGAGATGCCGAGGCGAAGTCCCGTAATCCCTGAGAGGCCCCTGCCCCGGCTAGTGTGTCTAGGACGGACTGGGGTCTCTCCGAGTGGGGGGTAGATGCAGATGTTCGCAGTTGGGCTGGCATAGAAGCCACGCGTGTAGGCGAAGCATCTTGGGATTGGAGTGAGGAAGACCTGACCGGGGTTGTCTCAGCATGTCCCAGCGAGGGCTGAGCCGGAGGGGGGGAACGTGGGTGAGGGACTTGGGGTCCGGGAACCAAGACTGGGTCGGCCACCATGGCGTTACGAGGATCAGCCTGGGTCTTTCCAGCCTTGCCTTCCTGATCACCTTGTGTAGGATGGGGAAGGGGGGAAAGGCATACGCCAGTAGGCCCGTCCCGGGGAGGGATAGTGCGTCGACTGCATCCGCCTGGGGATCTGGAACGGGAGAGACGTACAGGGGCAGGTGATGGTTGAAGCTGGTGGCAAACAGGTCGATCATGGGCACAAACCAATGGTTGCGCGACACCAGCGAAGGAGGGCCTCTGTTCTGAGGGAGAGGCCTATGGAGCGGGCCTCTCCCCCTTTGTTGACATAGCAAGCTACCGACGTATTGTCCGTGAGGAGGAGAACAAGTCGGTGCGCGACCTTGTGCTGGAGTTGGAGAAGGGCTAGCCTGACCGCTTCCAGCTCCCACTCCCCGAGGCGTGACTGTCCTCCACGTGGGCCCCCCAGCCCAAGTTGGAGGCGTCTGTATAAAGTTCCAGTGGTTGGGTTGGGTTGGGAGGGAGATGGGGACCCCGGTGGAGAGAGTGGCTGGAGTGAGCCGCTCCTCCGTCGCCGAAATGAAGCAGTGTCCGAGGGGAATGACCTGGTCCCAGCGGTCGGAGGTCTGTGACAAACGTCGGCGGAACTCCCTCTGAAGTTGGCGTTTGGGGACCCGCCGCAGGGGAATGAGGGGAGACAGGGACTCCATCATTCCTAGGAGGGAGGACAGGGTTCTGGCCGAGGTGTGGGGTGCCTGTGACAGGCAGGAGATGAGGTCCACTATGCGTGCAGGCCTCTCCGGGGTCTGCCAGACGAACCGTAGGAATCGTCTGTGGGCCGGGTGAATCAGGATCTGAAAAATAGGCGTCCTTCAGGTCTACGGATGTGGCCCAGTCGCGATGATGGATGGAGTCTCGGATCTGGGTGGGGGTCTCCATCTTGAACTTGGTGGGCCTGAGGAACTTGTTGAGGGGCGAAAGATCTAGAATGGGCCTCCATCCTCCCGAGGCTTTTGGGATCACAAAGAGTAGAAGCCGGGGTTTGGGTGGGAAATCTCCGAGATGGCCCCTCTTTTGAGGAGGTCTTGGACTTCCGTGCGAAGAGCTTCTGCTTTGGCGGGGGAGGGTTCGTTGGGGGAGGGAGGGGGAGATAGCATGAGGGGGGGGACGCTCGTGGGCCCAAGGAAGGCGAAACCCTTCCTGTAGCACCGCCACTATCCAGGGGTGAGGCGTATGCGTCTCCACTGGTGGGCATGCCGGGAGAGGCTGCCCGCCAGGGGGGGCGAGGGTCTGGGCTGGTGGGTGGGGGATAGGGCGAGGGGGGGTGCTACCTGATCTAAGTCCCCCTCGGGCTGTCTCCCTAGTCAGGTCCGGGAGCGTGACTGTTGGCCTAACCGAAAATTTTGCTGATGGGGTTTTGGCTTAGGCCTTGGGAGAAGATTAGGTCGCTTGGCGGGCCGTGCGGTGCGGGAAGGCGATTGTCTGGGATAGGGTCTGTGCCTGGGGAAGGAACGAAGTGGGGGTCTAGCAGGGCGTGGCGGTGGCCTGGGCGCAAAGGACACAGCCTGCTTGCGTTCCTCAACTGCTTGTGCTATGACGTCAGCCGAGTAGTCGCCAAAGAGCGACTGGACCTGGCCCGGGATGCATCGCAGGGCTGCCTTAAGCGTCGGGGAGAGAGAGGTCCGCGCCAGCACGGCCTCTCTCGCGACCAACAAGCAGTTGAAGTGGCTTCTGGCTGCGCTGTCCGCCGCAGCCGAAAGGTGATGCGAAATCCTGTTAACTAGGTGTCGCATGAAAGGATCGCTGAACAAGCGAGGGTCAGGCTCTTGGTGCGCCTCAGAGCCCGGGTCCCCCGGTACTGGGATGGCACCATCGTCCTCCGGCCATAGAGCCTCCGCTCGCTGAAGGGGCATGTCCAAGTAGGTGTGTCCCGCCGTGGTGTGGAGGATGCCCATCCTGGCTACTCGGACCCATTCCTTTAGGTTCTTAAAGGAGATGGCGCCGGAAGTAGGGGGGGGCAGGTGGGGGATCAACCGACGGTCCGACTGGGAAATGCCCATCTCCCTGGTCACGGGATTGTCCGTAAACAAGGAGGCGACTGAGGGGTTCTTGGGTAGATTGGTCTAGATCTCTGGGCCGGGGGAGAGGGAGAGAAATTCGTCAGCGGGTGCGGCCTCCCTCCTAACGAGGTCTGGTCGCCACCGTTCTATCGTGCGGACATCGTACAATGAGGTGGGGGCTAGCTCCTCGTCATCGTCCGCCTCAGGGAGGTACTGGTCCTGAGAGGGTTCATAGCACCCGTCTTCAGGAGGTAAGTCGAGGGGTGCCTGTAGTGTGTCCCCGGTGGCCCTATAATCGGCGGCCGGGACATCGTCCTGCCGATAGGACAGCGCCCGAGGAGGGAGACCAAGGTCGACCCAGGTAAGTGAGGCCGGGTGCCACATTCGACCATGTAGCTGGTCGTGCTGGGTGTTGGCGTTAAGCCACTGGTCTCTCTCGGGGGCATAGAGCCACCGGTCCCCGGGGAGGTAAACGGGCTGTGGCGGCCCTGGGGAAAAACCATGGTAGGTAGGCCGCACTCAAGGTCTGACCAGCGCGTTGGGCGAATGCGTAGGTCAGACATCCGCCGAGTCGTAGCCACGAGACCCTCTTCTTCTTGTAGGCAGAAAGTCCCCGGGGACCCGGGTAACCTGAATCACTGTTGGGGGGGGGCTTGAGAGGCCGTGGCCTGTCGTCCCCGTCCAGGTCCGTGCACTGCACCATACACGTCCTTGGAATGGGCCTGGGAGGGCCATAATGGTATGGAGGAGGATGCGGAAGTCGAGCCCCCAACCCGCGAAAGTGCGGATTGGTCAGGATGCGGTCCCGTGTTCCTCCCCCTGGAGGAATATGTCAGGTTACCCTTGGTCCCGCTGGTAGATCCTCCCCCCGGAGGAGCGGGACCGCGGACGTTGCCCAAATGGGGATCCGAAAGGTCGGTTTCCCAACGTCCAATACCCCTAGGGAAGAAGGTGACGTTCGATCGGGGTAGGTCGACCGTCCTTGTGCATGGGCACGGCCGGGCCCATGGCGCGGCGTGCCCGCACGCCCAGGATTATGGACACCACCGAGGTCGTGCGTCGGGGTGACCATAAGGCTGCTTCCGGAGTCGAAGCGCTCCTCGAGCTCAGGTGTTGGCTGCACCTGTGCCCGGTGGGGCCGAGCGCTATGAGTGCACGTATCAATTTGGGGGAAAAAGAGATACGTGACTCATCAAGGCGAGTGACGGATGGTGATTCCATCCCAGATCCGTCACCCGTGCTGGTCCGCGGCTCGGCAAGGTGCCCCGGGGGCCGAGATTCGCGTGACTCAGCATGATAGTTAGAAGTCTCCGAGCGAGTCCGTAGGCTAGAGGGCAAGCTGGCCGATGGAGAAGGGGTGGGGGAGGGCGAATTCCGTTGGCTAGTCTTTGCTCGGCCGGGCCCCTTGAGGGGAGCCTTGCCATTAGACTTTCTGGGCAGCACCTTGAGGGGAGCTTTGCCCTTAGACTAGCAGGCAGATCAAATGAAAGGCATTTTGAAATGGTGGCCGCTTGCCTATCAGCCTTGGGACGCCGCGGTCGTGCGTCCGTCGGTTTGGTAGACGAGGAAGATCACGCGTCCCTTCCGCGGAGAAGTCGTCTCTGTCTACCCGAACCGTACGTTCATCAGTGCGAACGGATTGCTCCGAGATGGAATCGACCCGCGGGTTCTCCGGGAAATTGAGCGAACTCCGAGCAGTGGAGTGGCTCGACCCGGCGGTGTCCTTCACCATGTTGGGCACAGGTGGATAGAGCAAACCCGGAACACACGACCGCAAAGAGGAGACAAGGTGGCCGATCGAGAAAATCAATTAATCTCGATCGTCCGTGTGGTGTCGTGCAAAGTGCTCGAGAGATCGACTGAAAACTCGAACTACCCGTACACGCCACCGGTCGTGTGACTGGTATGGCTATTAATAGCAATCTCTACACGTGGAGTATCACTGTGTATAGGTGTGATAGTTCTTGGGCACTAAATCTTAATAAGCAGATCAGTGTCACACACCCTTACTCGAACACGTTCTACCTGTGAAGGGTAAAGAGTACAGGTGTGATAGTTATTGAGCCCTAAACCTTAATAAGCGGAACCAGCACAAAATGCGTGCTGAACCCGAGGCTCGGCAATATGGTGGGGGAACACGACCGGCGAGCGGTGCCGACGATCGCGAGTAACAAAGTCGCGAGAGTGCCGGTAAAAGAGACAAATCTTTAATAAATACGCTCCCGAGAGTGCCGGTAAAAGAGACAAATCTTTTAATAAATACGCTCCCACCAAGAGCCTCACACGGCAAAAATACTCAGGGTCTAGTGCAAGCCGGAACCAGCACAAAATGCGTGCTGAACCCGAGGCTCGGCAATATGGTGGGGGAACACGACCGGCGAGCGGTGCCGACGATCGCGAGTAACAAAGTCGCGGGAGTGCCGGTAAAAGAGACAAATCTTTTAATAAATACGCTCCCGAGAGTGCCGGTAAAAGAGACAAATCTTTTGATAAATACGCTCCCACCAAGAGCCTCACATTTGCAAGCCACAACTGAATCAAGTATAGAACAAAACACAGCAAAGTTAACACAAAGGCAAGTATAGGCGAGACAGAGCACAAGACTTATCTTGCTTTGACGGCAGGCCGAAGATGAATGACTTATAGGAAGTTGACACTGGCTTCTTCCGGGGCCGGAAGTGGGGTGACATCACGTGACTGTCTTATGACTGCATTGGCCACGGAAAAAATTCGGCCTGACAGAGCTGGCTAACTGCCGTTGAATGCTATGGTCTGACATGGTAAAGTATATGACGCCAAATGGATGTGGCGAAGCAGTACCCAGTCACGCCTTCCCTTCAGACAGCACAGACAACAACAAAGAAGACAGTCCAGTCCCTGAGAACTGCCGGGAATCATGAGTTAAAATAATCTTTGGTCGGCTGAGGAGATTAGCCTGTAGCGACAAGCATAGATGGACGTGGTTTTGAAATAATGAGACACATTACAGAGTCCTTTAACATGTGTGTTTTAAAAGTGCATCAAGTAGACTTCAGTTTAGCACTCACAAAGATTCTTGCTCGAATTAGGGATAGGAAAAAATGTGATGATAATTGATCTAAGGTTTTCATGCAACAGATGAATGCCTTCTTCCTTCTCCTTTGATCTAAGGTTTTCATGCCAGAGATGAATGCCTTCTTCCTTCTCCTCCTTCTCCTTCGGCCACCCCATCTGCTGTTTCTAGCTGCTACTGCCACAAGTGTTGTCCTCACGGTTTTGTTTTCATCTAGTCTCTAGACAAACGATATGGGAGTTTAACAGCAACGGCATAGCCGTGTCAGAAGTTGTTTCAACTCTTGTCTAAAGCGGCGACCACTGATGCTGTACAGTAAGAAGTTCACAGCGTGGTTGCTGTACATGGTGATTTCCGCCAGGGTCACGTTCAGACGGGACTGGGCTCGCCCAGCGTTTGTTGTGGGTCGTCCGTAGTACCTTTGATACAACAGCGTGATCACTATTGGTGACGTCAGCAGCAAAAAGCCGAAAGACACCAGCAACAGCATGAGGGTGATGTTGGTGCTGGCCTTGGGTTTCTTCGTGGACCCAGTTCCACTATCAGCCGTCTTTGGTGCTCTGTTGGACGTGTTCACATCACTGCTGGTAGTTCCATCTCTTTTGTTTTTAGCGCTGGATGAAGAATCTCCATCCTGACGTTCTGTGAACTGTTTGCTGAACTTATGTGAGCGACTGAGTTGTCTGATGATAAGGAGATTCAAGGTAATCAGAGAGATAAAAGGAATAAAACTGTAAATGGTGGCATCAAGGACTGTGTATATCTTCTCCATAAAATTTTCAATATCCCCTTTGGGATACCAGCATCGTAGTGGATCGTCAGCTCTGCCGGTGGGAACCAAACGCCTGTTGAAAAAGATGTGGAAGTTGAGAGCAAAGGAAAAAACCACTATCCCTATGATGACTTTGATGGCAGATTTAGGAGTGCACAATCTCTGAGCCCTGAGTGGAAACTTAACAACAATGAAACGGTCAACGGTCATAGCCAGAAGCACCAGGACATCAGAGTGGATGGTGAAATAAAAGAGGAAATGCTGGAAGCCACAATTCCAGTCATTGTGCATGAAGAACACAGAATGACCGATGTAGCGAGTTATCACCACACACAAGGCATGATTGAGGATAATGCAGTCCAGAACAGCAATGACAGCCATGTAGATACAAGTTGAAGTAGATCGAAGACTGGTGAAGACGAGAGTGATAAAGCACAGCAAGTTTCCCAGCATACCCACGCCCACGATGATGGGTAACACAGTTCTGCGAAGTGAAAGATACACGAAAAAATATGCTTGGGGTTCATAATCAAACAACACCCCTTCTTTTATTCAAATCAATCAAGATTACAAAATTCGTCACGCAGTAAATGATCGCTTCTACCCTTGTAATGATATAATGTTATTACAGTTCCTACATAACAATTTCACCTATGTTATCATTCATCCGTGTAACTTTCTGATCAATCAAGTTTGCATAACTATAAAAGTGTCGAGGTAGGATCCACTTAGACGAAATTTTGAACATAATTTTTTTCTCAATTACTATACCTGCTGAATGAAGTCCGAATATACTTGTCAACTGGTTTGTAAAGCATGTGCATAGAATTTTGCTTTATTTCATTGTTTACATGTTTGCTTGCTTATTTGGTTGTTTATTTGTTGTGTTGTGTTTAAAGTGATGAGGAAGGATTCCATTTCGTTTCGTTTTCCAGTGAGTGCATCTTTATGAGTTCTTAATCCACAGTTTAAGTTTGCCCCAGAACTTTCCTCTGAATTGAGAGAGAGAGAGAGAGAGAGAGAGAGAGAGAGAGAGAGAGAGAGAGAGAGAGAGAGAGAGAAAGAGAGAGAGAGAGAGAGAGAGAGAGAGAGAGAGAATTTCAGAAAGCTTTTCATATAATAGTTTATCCCCCGCTGTAGTAAATGTGGTATTGTCAGCAAACTGTGCAGTTACAAACTCTTTGCCTTGCCTATGACATTACACTAACCTTGTACTGAATGTCAGTATTTTATCAAAATCGTTCGAGCTAGCAACCTTTTTTTTAATATTAAATACAGCGAAACTGAGTTGCCTTGGCGACAGTCCCTTTGTATTTCCGAGCTCTGAGAGATTTTTCAGTTCTCCAGAACATATGGTCCCATGTTTCTTTAAAAGAGTGATATCAAACTGCATAACTCGTCCCCAAACAGAATGCTCTCTTCACATTCTTAACATATTTCGAGTTCATCGAATCAAAGAGTTGCTTCGAAATCTACTAACACGAACAGGCCTGGAAGGAATTTCAGTTTTGGATTATTCCTATATTTCTCCTTTGTGTTGAGGATTTTGCTGCAATTTTAGGACTATGAATTGATTTGAATAAAACATACGCATGGATTGAAAACAAAAACTTCGCGACGGAAATTTATGCCGTAAGTGAATTTTTACTGGAATCCAATACTATCCAGTATTCTTCGCATCGCATTTGCAACAAACAATTGATAAAATGATACTTTTACTGGCATACAGTAGTATTCAGAATTATTCGCATCATATTTTCAACAAATACATGATAAAATAATACATGTACCGGTTTTTAGTAGTATTCAGTATTATTGGCTTCGCATTTTCAACAAATACATGATAAAACAATCATCCTTATTGTAATGTAAAAGCAGATTAAATTATATGGCTTCTGTCTTCTCTGTCAAGGAGACTACTAAACATTAGACACCGCCAAAAATGTTTTTTTTTTCATTGCAGTTGAATACGAAATGAATGATTTTAGTTATTTCTATCCCATGGAAAACACAAAATCAGGTTAAATCCCTACTTTTCCTAAAGCAAAAATAATACTTGCAATGCTTGATACTTACATCTGCTCACATGAAACGGAAATCACTTGGTCAAAAGAGCTTTTCTTAAGGAATCTTTACTTAAGATCTGAATTTGCATTTGTTCAGGCAGGTAAAATAGCCTTACAGTTTTGGTACTAAATGTGTTCCAATAGTAGTAACATGTTGTAAAGTGTGTGCATGGGTCATTTAAACACCATGAAACATTATCAACGTCCGCCAATATCTCGCCAGGCATTATCATACTGAAAAGATTATTCAATGATCAATCGGTTTGCACAATACAGTGGGCACGTAGTGTGACTTGCATACTGTTGTAGAACCCGATAAAGTTGATTCTAGAGACTGAAGGGTGATAGACGCTTAATGGCTGGCGTCCACAAACTATATTAAGGCTGGTCTGTGGACAGGGCGCTTGACCGTGAGAACAATCCCGTCTGAGCCACTGACCTTCTGCAGGGGTCTTTATGTCTAGTGGCGCAGTATCGACCCACCCTTTCCTCCTCCTCTTTCCATGTCGTCTGGCTCCGCTAGCTGAAGCGTTGTAATGTGGTGTGGGACATGAAAGTTTCAGGGCATGAGTGAGGACTAGGGTACACATCCGTCAGGTAATGTGTAGCAGCAGGTCACACAAGAAAAACACCTCTGCTCAAAGCTCCCTAGATTAGTTTATTTTAAGAATTACAGTCTATGACAAGGTGCTCAGCTTGCATAGCATAATGAGTACATGAGTGCACTTGAAACACACGAAAGCTTCCTAGATTAGTTTGTTTTACGAATTACAGTCTATGACAAGGTGCTCAGCTTGCAAAGCATAATGAGTACATGAGTGCGCTTGAAACAAACGATATGATACCAGTATCGGCTCGAATCAGCACACCAAATACCCAAATTGCCGAGATCGACAAGTTCTATTGTCGTTGCAGAGAGATGTTAGCGAGAATGTTAACAAATATTCTGAAATCAGACGCGCATATAATGTAAAATTGACTATGGAGGATGTAGTACTTTACTGATGAAGATATATAACCGATTTACCTGTGAGAATCGGTAAAAATGTGTCATCAGTATCAGATCTGATTCTGCTTTTGATGAAAACAAAAAGTGACATATTCTGTCGTAGACATGATAAGCTACCTCCCCTCTACCCTCTCCAACCTAAACTCTCTCTCTCTCTCTCTCTCTCTCTCTCTCTCTCTCTCTCTCTCTCTCTCTCTCTCTCTCTCTCATGATCCTTCATATTTTTAGGTTTCATTAAAAACCATTGATCTGGCGCTTCTACAGTTTCATTCATTATTTAGAACCGAAAACTTCGATATGAAGAACAGTCTACACATATATCGGCGATTAACCATGGAGAATAGTAACAACTGACGTTCTCTGGTGACATGAATTCGACCCAAAAGAAATGATTTTTATCTCAAGTTTTCCTCAAACTTCATCGAGCAGACGTATTGCTAACACCGTTTACTGCACACATCTTCCAGACTGCCTGCTGTCACATGCCTTTTTTTAAAAAAATATCTCATGTGAATGTTACATGCATCTCAGTCGCATTTGAGGTGCACTATCATATGTTTTGAACTTTCCTGAATGGGAAGAATATCCGTTCCATGTCATCAGCTTTATGATAATCGATGCAGTTTCATTGATGTTTAACGTTTTAGTAGGTCTTTGGACTGATATCTAAGTATTCCGGCTCAAATAAGAACTTTATATTTGATTCTGCTTCTTGGTTCTCTGTGTCATTTGTCTTTCATTCCTGTCTCCAATCGTCAGACAGTTTTCACAGGTGATCTGCAAGCTGTTTCTCGGAAAAAAAATTCATTAAGGCTTTGCATTATCTGACTGAGAAGTGTGGTGACATGAAAGCTGGCAACTGAAAAGAAAATCTTAGTATGGAGCTTGGTAGAATGGTTATCAAAGTTGTGATTAAAAAAAAAGCAAATGGTTAATATCTTGAGAAAAGGTTTAATGTAATATAGATATCTTAGTTGGGGGAAAATCAATGTTGCTGTGTTTAGATTGCACGGTGAATGTACGAGGGATGTTTGTAAAAATGAATTCGTTCATATTGTTGAAACTATAAAGTGCAATATATAATCAGTGACTGTGTGGTTAAAAGCTGTGCTGCAATGACCTACACGGACAACTATGACCATCTGTATAAATTCCACCAACACTCGTGTTCCTGATGCATAGAGAGGGAGACCCATTGGCCTGAAAATGGAAAATTATATGCCTAGAAATAGACGATCCGTGAAGGGCACAGAATCGACGATGACGTGCCGTGGTGGAGGTGAACTTTGGGTTGCACATCGTAGATGAGGTTATGACTTGGGAATGGTGATCTGTGATCAGCACAGCATGAGGTTGATGTGCTTTGAAGGCGGTCATCAATCAGTAGCACAACAGAAAGCTGACATGCTTTGGAACCGTCAAGCACTACGAGAGAAAACACAGAAACGCTAAAAGAACAAGGCATTTACAGTCAGAACATGCACTGATCCAAAAAGTTATTCTATTCGTGTTTTTGTTGTCTAAGTTTTAATGTTCTTACTTACCTGTCGGTAACATTTGAAAAGTGACTGTATTCTCCCCCATTTTAGGGTCGTTTGTGATTATCTAAAATATAAGTTTAAATAAGTGTCTAATGATTGTTTTCGGGCACTTGCTAAGACGTGTCACCCGAAGAGTGCCTATAAGCCGTCAGCTCACGCCAAAGTAAAAATGCTTTCCCAGTGCCTATGGGCCGTCCACTGACGTCATGCATTTTTCTTGAATTTTCATTCGTTACTATTTCTATTAACGGACTTAAATAGAGTGTGCGTAGTAAGCCTTATATGTCTGTAGTATTAAAATGATATGCAAATGACCACACGTGAGGGGAAAGCCCATTTATTCTCATCACTGACTGGATGACCAGCCAGCACTTCGTCTCGCTTGCAAAGATGGCGGCGCAACCTTCGACAAGGGTAGCGACCAAATCAACGTATTTACACAGCTGAGCAGGCTCTGCTAATCATTTTTGACAAAGACAATAATCTTTTATTCAACAACTTACTCGAGCATGAAGGTGAGATGATGATTGTGATGGAATTGCTGACCGTATTCGTCAGTTACGGAGTCGGGCTGTGTGACCTCAGTGTGTGTTCAGCTGACTGGTTTGCCAGCGTCGAACGTGCTCGCCTTGTGTGTACTCTGCACTGCGTGCCAGTGGCCAGTGATGTGATAGTCAGCGCAAGAGGGGAGCGTGGCCTGCTCGCGGCGTGACATGGGGCAGAAGAGAAGAGGAGGAGTGAAAGAGAGGGTTGAAGTCCAGCAAGGGGGCGTGGTGGGGGGAGGGGGGCGTGGTCGTGGACTGACCTGTCTGCATAGAGTGCGAGCGTCTTGACAGACTTCCAAACTGTTTTACTTTCATTTACGTGTGTAGTGTGACAATACAAACTTTATTTTCAACTTTTTTGCTTTGTGTTCTTTTTTGGATATGAAGCTGTAGTGGTAAATACATATGTTTTTGATCGTGCAAAAAAATCTATCCAAATCTAAATGCCTAAATATTTTTTTATTATCAAAATTAAAACAAAAGAAGCCCAGATTCAAAATCTTCATTCAATTTCCTTCAAAAATCATATATATTTCATTGTTATATCTTTTGTAGTTTCTGAGCTAGAATGTTTTGTTAATTATTACCCCCAAATCATTAGATTTCCCTGGCACTGGGAAAGCCTTTGTTTGTTACATTTTCAAGCAGCGAACGGGTTTTAAGCTGTTAAAATCGATTCAGGATTTAGCACTTCCTAACATTGACTACACCCAGAATTCTCTGTACCACAGCAACAAATTTAAATTTTATAAACTGATCATTTCTGAACTATCGCAATGTATTTTTTCAGATTCACTGTAGAAACATGTTTCTGTCCAGACTATATCTACAGCCTCATTTGACAAAAAAGCAAATAATCGTTAGAAACAAAATACACACGAAATGAAACTGGATCAGTAATACAAGAACTTCGTGCGCCTTTCTTACCTTTCAATTAGAATGGCAGCCTTGACTTCAGTAAACTCTCCCAGTGGTTTCTCCGTTACCATGGTCACCGTTGGATGACTGCCTGTGTCTGTGGTCGCCATGGCTCCCAACGACGGTGCAGACATTGAAGACATTAATCATTAGCCAGAGACATCAGAAGACACCAAACCAGATGGGACACCAAAGGGATTGCCACTGCCTGCTATTTTGTTCAGATAAGTAACAATGGTTCATTTGCTTTAAAGGTACAAGCATAGTCATGTAAAAATCTGAAATGTTGATATTCAGATATCTAGTAAAATGATGTGTATATAGAAGCTGGTGCAGATTTTATGACACCGAAAAAGACGATCCAAAATACAAAAGTAGAGGATTGTTAAAGCAATTTTACAGAATATGCACAAATACAGTGATTATATTCTTATGTATATGATAGCATGTCTTCATCTTGTCAAAGTTAAAGTAAAAGAAGAAGCCTGTGCTTGGGGATTGTTTAAGCGTGTTAAGGAGGTCCACATGTGTCAAGAGTCAGAGTGGTCAGCTCTACTGTCTAGTAACCTGAGCATTGTTAGTAACATAACTGCTAACAGCAGGTAAGAATGACACAGAAAAGCCTTAAATTAGACTTCCTAAGAAATGCAGTCCCCCACTGATTGACCAGACAATGCTAATTATGCAGAACAAATATATAATGGGGAAGACAAGTGCAGGCTAACAATGCCTCTCTCTGTCATCACGGTTGTTACTTGGCCAAATTAAAAAAACAAACAGGGTTTGTAAGAGAAGAGAAAGTAAGCGGATATGAAGAAGTAGAGTGTTAGGACATAAATAAAATCTTTCATGAGCAGCCTATGCGGATCACCGTAGTCCATCTTGAAGACAGAACCAGTCATATCGTCTGCTTAAATGCCTTTCGTCCAACACACACACACACACACACACACGAAAACACACACACACGCACCACACACGCTGCACACCACACACGCACGCAAACACCACAACACACACGCGCCGCGCGCGCGCGCGCACACACACACACACACACACACACACACCACACACAGTATATATATATATATATATATATATATATATATATATATATATATATATGTTGTAGTCCGTATGGTGAAAACATAACTATGATTGAGTTCATAATCTTTTTACATTCCTAAGCAGCCTAAACTTGGTGTAGACCATTTGAGCGACGGTACTTTCTTAAAACAAACTGTTACCTCGTTTTATTTAAAAATGATGAGAGTTGAATTTTATACCTGTAAAAGAGGAGTTCAAGGCACCACAATAAACAGAAAGAAAACTATTTCTGCCTGATACCCCACGAAAGCCAAGAAGCCACGAATAATCAGAACAAATGTACCCTGTTAATCTAAAATGAAGGGGGTGCGTTAAAAGGGGGGTGGGGGTGGTTTTTGTGTGTGTGTGATGTATACGTTTCTTTTACTACGGATCTCAACATTACTGAAAGAGGAAGAAGAAAGGAGAGACAGTTTTATTAGCTATTTCCACATTGTCATTCCGCCTAAGTTTGACCCTACACACAAAAAAAATTCCGTTCCTATACTACTACTTCGTGGCCAAGCTGCCTGAATGATAAAATGCCACCACCCATCCATATTAATGACTTTTCTGGGAACTGCACTGGAAAATGACTAACGGGGAAACTTCTTATTGTCGGTTAAAGAAGGGAGTGAAGGACGAAGAAAGACTAGATTGGGTGTTTTTTTCCCCATCTTAGATTCAAATGCCGTTTTTATTTTCCTCCCCGCTTTTTGTAACTGCTCAAAAAGTGGTGGCAGCGCTAGAGATGAAAGTTCTGAATGGCAAACTGTATCTGAGTGGGCCAATGTTATTAGGGAGTATGATTCTACTGTCTACATTTTTCTTCCTTACGGTTGTGGCGGTTGATGACTGCGATTTTAGCGGCGAAGTACGGATGGAGACCCAGCGGGTGACACTGAGTTGTCGATGTAACGTCAGTGCGAACAAATGTCCACGCTGCACTATGAAAATCCAGGGACTGTACATCAAACCCTTTGTGCGGAAAGCCACGCCCTGGACAGTCGCTGAACTGTCCAGTACCCCAACAAGAACATCGGGAGGATATGTCAGAGACAGTACCTATGGAATCACACTCAACCAAAGTTACTCCTCCAGAGTCAGCCATCCTGCCGGAGTTACATTTGAGTGTATCACACACGGACTGGACTATTCCTATCATGCCAAAGACCATGACTATCTCTTGGCGATGAACTTTTCGGATTACTACGATGCAAACTTTTCCGATTCAAACTTTTTGACGGCTGTCACAGCAAACACTGCGGCTACGGTTTTAACCAGATACGTCACACCCGAAGAAGAAGTAACAACCGTTAATACAATAGGCAAACTATCTACTACCCGACCAACTAAAGTTCGTGTCGTACTCTTTTACCTCAAAACCTCAACTCTTTTGCCCCCCTTTCTGATGTTCTTTTGCCTAACTCTTTTGTCCCTTCTGATCTTCTTTTGCCTGTTGTGGCATTAGGTTTTGGGTTGAGTTTTTTTGTGGGGTGGGTAGGCTAATAAATCTATGAGAGAACACAAGAAGTAATGCCGAGTCAGTTGTTACATTTATTAACGAAAGGTTAGTTGCAAGTAGTCATATATAAACGGGGGCTGTGTCATCATCATCATCTGTCAGCCAGATGCTTCATCATCCTAAAACCACCTCTTCGACTGGGCCAAGAGGTTTCCCACCACTAAGAAAAGATGGAAGGAGTCGTCACCACCGCCACCACCACCACCACCCTGAACTGCGGCGGGGGGGGGGGGGGGGGGGAGGGGGGGGCTCGAGTGGCAGTAGTAATCGGTGATTGGGGCATCTTGGACCCGGAAGAAAGAGCCATAATGTGGGATCAGTTTGGTCAAAACTCGAACCTGCTAATACACCTCATGCAAGAACCAACAATAAACAGCCTTTCCAAATCGCTGTCGAAGATGGAGAAACGAGAAGACGTAGAAGCTGTCCTCGTTTCTTTCAGCGCGAATGCCTGTTTTTGGGGAAGCGTTTTCACGAATCGCTGGCGACAGCTCATAAACAAACTCAAGTCCGCCTTTCCTAACGTCACTAAGATTATCTTCGGCACAGTACTGTATCCCTTTTACGGAGGAGTTCTGAAAAATTCGGTGACAGTTTCCAACACGAATCTGAAAAAGGTCGTTAACAAATTGCGCCAGAAGGATAATGATAAGGATGTCATTATCTGATTGATCAATCTCACAAAAATCACCAGAAGATTCGCAGACAAAAGACCCTTGAGAACGATGTACCGAGATGCTCTGTATCCCAACACAAAATGCGTGGAACGACTCGCGGCTGAAATGTTCTCTGGGGTCATAGTAGACTACCTATAAGCAGACAGCAGCAGCGTTTGGGCGGGTGCGTTTTTGTTTTTTTTGTTTTTTTCTTATTATTACCACCCGTTTGTTGCTTTGTAATTTACTTGAATGGCTTTTTGGGAGACTTCGTGGAATGAACTGTGTGTGTTTTTAAAAAAAAAATGTATTCCTTCGTCGTTGTTTTTTTTTGTTTTTTTTTTTGTCCTCCCCCTATTATTTTAACACATTTCGAACGTTTGATTTTGTACATTATTTGCATTACATGCGCATTTGTTGCGATTTATTTTGACTCCCCCTAAAGAGTCTTAATGATAATAAAATCTTGTACAGCATCCCGGCTTCTTGGCTCAAACATGCGCCAGCAACATAATGGCTATAATCTGGGACGGAAAATGACCCCTTTGCCTCCTCGATTCTTTTTTTTGTTGTTTTTGTTGGTGTGTGTTGGGTCGTCATTAAGAAACACCCACGTTCTTATTAAGAACGAATGTGTAACGGGGGACATTAATTGTTGGTGTAGTGGTGGTGGTGTTTTGATGGTGGACAGTTATTCAGTTTGTGCGAAAGTTCAAAACCCACAGTGGCCACGAGTCTCACCACCTTAAGTCCGGGTCGGAGAAATCTTCCTTTCCCCCCCCCCCCCCCCCCCCCCCCCCACGGCTACTGTACTAACTCTTTACTGAGAAGAACAAAAAAAAGGAGGAGTTCTTTATAATTTTAGAGCTTTCTGGGGGAAAATAAAATCCAATTTTACAATAACAACAGCAGCATCAGGTAGTTGGGAGGAGCTTTTTTTTTATTCTAAGTATAATTTCTTTGATGCGATCTAAGAAAACCTCCAGTATATTCCACTTTGTAGTTATTTGGTCCGACTTCATACGCCCCCCCCCCCCCCCTCTCCCCCCAAAGAGAGTAAATATATTAGCTTGCAGTTGTTGTTTTTTTTTTTACTATCAGGATTGCTGCGGTGTGTGTGTGTGGCTTGAGACTCCCTTCCCCCCTCCTTTACATATTTATACTACTACTACTACTACAAGAAAAGGAAGAAGGGGAGTGTCTGCTGTCAGCCTTTTTTTTTAAGAAATAAAATGAGTCATCATCGGGGTGTTTTCTCTTCTTCGACGGATTTCTGCCACCCTTGGATTTTTTTTTCTTTGATGAAATCGCTCAGTTGACGATTGTCGGACTTACTATTCTGAAGATAACTCGGCTTTTTCAATCGCAGGTACCATCGGCAGGCGGGGAAACTGTCCTCCGCGGGATACTAGACCTTCCTGACCGCTTAAAACAAGTTGAACAGCCCGAAGAAGAAGAAGAAGAAGAACATTAGCAATGCCTTCGATACTGGTTGGTGTAGTTGCCCAGGAAGCTAACTCCTCTTAGCTACAATAACTTTGAAACAACAACAACAACAAGGGGATTATTGACAGGCGTTGTTTGAAAATGTAAAGGAAAAAAAAAGTGTTGTGCCGCCACTGCAGAACTGGACAGGGCAGCAGCAATTTTTCCCGGGACACCATGGAGGAGGAAATAGCCAGCGCGGCGGCGGGTGCCTCCAACCAGGCGTCTCGTTTGGGTCTAGAAACGTTACCGGAGCTCGTGTTGCTGATGATCTTCAAGATGCTTCCACTGTCGGACCGGGCTTATCTGGGAAGCGCTTGTAAAAGGTTCAACTCTCTCATGTATTACCCCTCCGTGTGGAGGGACATCAGCATCCGGACGACCCTACAAGAAGGATACTCCGTATTACACGGTCGTGTCGAAGCCGCTGGTCTGTGCAAAAGTGACAAATTCATGATCAAGAAATTTGATAAGTATTTACGGAATGTCAGTGTCTACATTAACAGCTGGTTTCTAAAACATTCGCTTTTTGACATGCTCATAGAGCTTGCACAGAAAAGACACCTCAAAAGACTGGTCTTTCGAGGGGCTCAATCTGTCCAAGAACCAGTGGTAGTAGCATCAACTACTACTACTACTACCTCGCTGTTCGTGGCCAACGATCTCCTGGCGACAGTGACTGACTTTCTGCACACACTCGATCCTGCAACGACGGCCATCAAAATACATCTAGTTCTCGACAACGGTGGAGGTGAAAGTTATGAGATGCCATCTGCAAACCCATTGGCGACGAAATTCCGCCATCTTTGGACTATACAAAAAAGGTAGTAGTTGTTGTTGTGCCTCTGAAGAAGAAGAACGCGCACGCACACACACACTCCACTGCTTTTTTTTTTTCAGGATGGTTTCTTCCATACTGTGTGTTACGGCTAGTAATCCGAGGGAAGGCGCTAAGGCTGTGTATGAGAAAACGTTTATTAAATGTTTCCCCCTCCCTCCCCAACCCCCTATGACATTTATGAGACAAGAGGACTGACTTTTTTATTTTTTCTCATTGACATAAAATTGTGTATTTCTAATGATGATGATGATGAGGATGGCGACGAGAATCTCCTCTTAACTACCGACGATGATGAGTACCAATTTTAGGATGATTATCACCGTGATCGTCTCTCCCTGTAATCGTCAACATCTAATATCACGCGCCATTGCTCCAGGAATCCCCGCCGTGTGACATTACATCTCTCTGGGAAAACTTCAGGAGGGGGGGCCTGAACTCATTATTATTCCGAGTCCCCGCTCGAAGAAGAAGAAGAAGCAAGTAGTGTCTTGCGAATAGTGGTGTAATAGCTGAGACTCTTCTTTACTTCTATCTGTGGAAAAATTCTGCAATTATTGCGATCTAGTTCGCAGAAGAAGAAGAAGATGGCGAGGAAACGTTTCTCCCTTCTTTCATCGAGTCAACTTTACAACAAATCCTGATTTTGTCATTTGACTTTGGTACTGTCACTAGCTGGTGCGGGGCACACAAGCGCCAGCAGTCTGTGTCATGGGTCAGATGATGATGATAACGTCTTCTTCTCCTCCTTCCAACTTCTCCCGCGCTTTACGGGAAACGCGCTTTGCCCATTTCGAAATGAAACCTAATGTGGTGACCATTTACTACATTATTCCGATCGACTTCGATGGATAAGGACCTTGTGCTGCCAGGTTTGTAAAAAAAAAAAAAAAGTGAAACGGAAAGAAGACATGCCCGATCCAGTTTCTGCCATTTCCGGGACTTCTGAAGAAGAGAAAAAGCTCTAAGATCCTCCACCTTTCTGTCCCACGCAGCATACCTGTCTTTATTCTTCCAGTTCCAGCCCGACTTAACTCCTGGTGTATTTCCATTCTTATCCGCGTTTTTATTACTAGTAATATAACATACAATCGTGCGTTTCCACAGGAAATTCACCAAACACTGGGTCTGCTCTAATGTCCGAATGGTCGCCGCGATCGTTGTAGTACTACATGAATCGAGGAAAAAAAAACACTACTGAAGAAGAATGGTTTAAGTATACGAAATAAAATAAATGGACAGCACTGCACAGCTAAAAATTTTTTTAAAAATCTGAACCGAACGTGATCCCCGCCACCTATGATGTTTTTCAGCCAAAGATGCATAGAAAGAGCAAAAAACAACAACAAAAACGAACGAACGAACGACCTGGACGAGCGAGAAGAAGCCCGTGAAAGAAACACAAAATGTCTCGAGGGACAGCTTAAACCCAGAGACGCCGAAGAGGAGGGGAGGTCCGCCGCACTCTGTTGACGAGGTTCATGGCGTGTCCGAAAATCTCACTGGACAGAGCCTCCACCGACTTTTTGTCAGCATTGATCTCGGTCCACGAGTCGTCTTTGAGTTCCTGGAATCGCTCAGCTACGACGGCCTGAAAGTCGCGTTTCTCGTATCTTTCCGCGCCAAAGTCGCCCCGCTCTGCTGCCACTCGGGTGCTGACGCTCAGATAGAGCACCTGGTCGGGTCGCAGCAACCCTCGCTCTGGCTGCCGGCACCACTCCGCACTTAGGTCGGGCTTGGCAGAGGAGAAAGCCACCCCAGAGAATGAATAACGATCAACGACCAAGGTCACTCCGAAGTCAGCAGTTCCATCATCTCGGGCATGGCCTCCCAGCGGTTGGCGGTAAAGAGCAGATGAATGGCGTGGTCCTCCACCTGACAGGACTGTTGCAGGTACTTGTCGATCGTCTCTCCGATCGACGTCGTCCGGTCCGGAAATTTCATCAGCCGAGCTGGCACGCCGTTCTTGTTTAGACGATCGACTAATAAACCGCATTGTGTGGACTTTCCACTTTTATCACAGCCTTCGAACGCGATAAAAGCTCCGCGATGATTAACGACGGGCAATGATGATGATGACATCTTTTTTTTTTACCACCCGCACAAACCGAACACATATGATATGAAGAAGTAATGCTTCCATTTATTATTGAAAACGCTTAAGAGAGTCAGACCGGAATATGGCACGGACAACGAATTTGTGTGTGTGTGTGTGTGTGTGGGGGGGGGGGGGGGGGGAGAAAAAAAAAACCCACAGTGATCCCTGAATCGGAGAAGATTTACACACACACACGCACACACCAAAAAAAAAGATCAGTATGAACAAAAAACAAAAAAGAGCTTCAGTTTTTTGTTTTTCAAAAACAAACATACAAACAAGTTTGGAATATGAGACGTGGCGACGTGATTGAAACTTACGCGCGTGGATTTTATAACCACCACTATTTCGGTTTGGATACGGAATCTACAACTAGAAGAGGGGGCACCTGTTTAATCTGACAACGACAACAACAAAAAAAAAGAAATGACTAAAACTTTTCAAAAGCGGCAAACTTTTTTCTCCCCACTCACAGAATCGTTAATACTCGGAATGATAACTTGCCAGTCAATGTTGTTGAAGCAGAAACTGTTAACACTTTCAAAAATTGTCTTGATAAACGGGCCAGATATGTGTCGAAGAAATATTGACTTGCATTTTTTAATCCACGCATGCGTTTTTTTATGCGAGAATAAGACCAAACTATTTCTCGCGCTCAAACCGTAAATCATCTAGCATTGAGAAGGCTGAAAATGCCTAACACGCCACCGATATGTTATGATGTGATATGAGAAAGAAAAATGTAGCACACTCTCTCCCGTCTTCTTCTTCTACTCAGTTCGATCTACAACTAGAGGGCGCCTGTTTAAACTAACAAAATTTACTAAAACGTCAAAAGCAGCACACTTTTTCTTTTTCCCCCACTAACAGAATTGTTAATACTCGGAATAATAACTTGCCAGTCAATGAGCACAAACTGTTCAGAACTTGTCTCGATAAATGGCTGGATGTTTCAAACAAATATTGACTCTCGCGCGTGTGTGCTATTTATGCGAGAATAAGACCCAAAAGCTATTTCTCGCGCTAAACCCTTAAATTATCCACATTGAGAAGGCTGAAAATGCCTAACACGCCACCGATATGTTATGATGTGATATGAGGAAGAAAAATGTAGCACACTCCCCCCCCCCCCCCTCCCCGTCTCTTCTTCTTCTGAGTTCGATCTTCAACTAGAGGGCACCTGTTTAAACTAACAAAATTTACTAAAACGTCAAAAGCAGCACACTTTTTCCCCCCCACTAACAGAATTGTTAATACTCGGAATAATAACTTGCCAGTCAAGGAGCACAAACTGTTCAGAACTTGTCTCGATGAACGGCTGGATGTTTCAAACAAATATGGACTCTCGCGCGTGTGTGCTATTTATGCGAGAATAAGACAAAAAACTATTTCTTGCGCTAAAACCGTAAATCATCTAACATTGAGAAGGCTGAAAATGCCTAATAATATGCCACCGATATGTTATGATGTGATAGGAGAAGGAGAAACGTAGCACACTCCCCCCGTCTTCTTCTTCTTCTCAGGTCGATCTTCAACTAGAGGGCGCCTGTTTAAACTAACAAAATTTACTCAAACGTCAGCACACTTTTTTGTTCCACTCACAGAATTGTTAATACTCGGAATAATAATAACTTGCCAGTCAATGAGCACAAACTGTTCAGAACTTGTCTCGATAAATGGCTGGATGTTTCAAACAAATATTGACTCTCACGCGTGTGTGCTATTTATGCGAGAATAAGACCAACAACTATTTCACGCACTAAGACCCTAAGTTATCCACATTGAGAAGGCTGAAAATGCCTAATAATATGCCACTGATATGTTATGATGTGATATGAGGAAGAAAAATGTAGCACACTCTCTCCCGTCTTCTTCTTCTGAGTTCGATCTTGTTGCGATAATAGCATAGTTCTCTCTTCTTCTGTAAGGAATTTGCTGCTGCAGTAAACTGAACTTGTTCTAGGACAAGGAAACCAAACCATCCAACATTGAGCGGGCTGAAAATGCCTAACGTGCCGCCGATATGTTATGATGTGATATGAGAAGGAGAAACGTAGCACACTCCCCCCATCTTGTTCTACTCAGGTCGATCTACAACTAGAAGAAGAGGGCGCCTGTTCAAACTAACAAAAATTTACTAAAACGTCAGCAAACTTTTCTTTTCTCCCCACTCACAGAATTGTTAATACTTGGAATAATAACTTGCCAGTCAATGAGCACAAACTGTTCAGAACTTAGTCTTGATAAACGGCCGGATGTTTCAAACACATATTGACTAGCGCGTGTGTGTGCTATTTATGCGAGAACAAGACCACAAAAACTATTTCTCGCGCTAAAACCGTAAATCATCTAACATTGAGAAGGCTGAAAATGCCTAATAATATGCCACCGATATGATATGATATGATAATATGAAGAGGAAGAAAAATGATGTAGCACACTCTCCTCCCCTCTGTCTTCTTCTTCCGAGTTCGATCTTGTTGCGATAATAGCCATAGTTCTCTCTTCTTCTGTAAGGAATTGGCTGCTGCGGTAAACTGAACTTGTTATAGGACAAGGAAACCAAACCAAACAAAACGAACGATGATGACTGTAAAATATGTTAGTTCGACTTAAAAAAGTTTCTATCTGTTTTGAGCGTGTTCAACTGTTTCTTGAAAAACAAAATCCCGACAGACACCTTGTGTGTGTGCTGTTAGAAGATATTTTCGTTTCATGGAATTATTATCAGGCGTCTGCTATGAGCCTCCTCTATAATGACGACCTCTTCTTCTTGATAATAACTCGAATGATGATGATGATGAGCATGAGTAAGTAGTGGGCTTCCTTCTTTTTACTACTACTACTAGTACTTATCAAATTGTTTTTGTCCCGATGATGGTGATGATTGGTAGCTTTCTCATGATACGGGCTTTTTACTTTTCGGGGATTAAGAGGTAATTCCTGGACTTACTAGCGGTGGGCTGGATTAGGCGTCTGCTATGAGTCTCCTCTCTATCATGACGACCTCCTCTTCTTGATAATAACTCGAATGATGATGATGATGATGATGATGATGATGAGTATGAGTAAGTAGTGGTCTCCTTCGTTTTACTACTACTAGTACTACTACTTATCAATTTTTTTTTTTTTTGGTCCCCATGGTGATGATTGGTAGCTTTCTCATGATACGGGTTTTTTACTTTGTAATTCCTGGACTTATTAGCGGTGGTGGGTGGCGGCGGCGGCTTAGTAAGTAAGTATATATTGCCGGTACCCTCGGGAGCGGGTGGGGTAGACTCGGTGGTCGTGGTCGGATCGTTACCTCCTCCTTTTAAAAAACCGAGCAGCTAAAAAGTTCGGCAGGGAAAAAAAAGGGCCCTCGATGATAGAGAACGTATCATCGTGGACCCGGAACTAAAGAGGATGAACTTTATAAAGCGAATGGTTTTACTTTTTGACTTGGAAGAATGAAACGACCACATCTTTTTGGATTGTGTAAAGCGAATGGTTTTACCTTTTTGACTTGGAAGATATAAAGCGAATGGTTTTACTTTTTGACTTGGAAGAATAAAACGACCACATCTTTTTGGATTGTATAAAGCGAATGGTTTTACCTTTTTGACTTGGGAAGAATAAAACAGACTTTTGTGGTTTTCACTTTTTGACTTGGAAGAATAAAACGACCACATCTTTTTTGATTGTATGAAGCGATTGGTTTTACCTTTTTGACTTGGGAAGAATAAAACGACCACAACTTTTGGATTGTATAAAGCGAATGGTTTTACCTTTTTGACTTGGGGAAGAATAAAACAACAATATAAAGCGAATGGTTTTTTCCTTTTTGACTTGGGAAGAATAAAACAACCACATCTTTTTGGATTGTGTAAAGCGATTGGTTTTACCTTTTTGACTTGTGGTGGAAAAAAAAACGACAACAACTTTTGGATTGTGTGACCCGTGTAAGATAGTAGTAGTAGTAGTATGTATTCTACTTTGTATATTCGGGTCCTATTTGTTGTTGGTGTTGATTTACCCTTTTGACTTTGTAGAAAAAAATATATAAGCGAATGGTTTTACTTTTTGGACTTGGAAGAATAAAACGACCACATCTTTTTGGATTGTATAAAGCGAATGGTTTTTTCCTTTTTGACTTGGGAAGAATAAAACGACCACAACTTTTGGATTGTATAAAGCGAATGGTTTTTACCTTTTTGACTTGTGGTGGAAAAAAAACCAACAACAACTTTTGGATTGTGTGACCCGTGTAAGATAGTAGTAGTAGTAGTAGTAATCTACTTTGTATATTCGGTTCCTATTTGTTGTTGGTGTTGATTTTGAATTTTGTAGAAAAAAAAAATCTTTGTACGGTCTTACGTTTTACATTCGGTTCCTATTTGTTGTTGTTTAGAGAGACTTCTATAAAGCGAATGGCTTTACCTTTTTGACTTGGAAGAATAAAACGACATCTGTTTGGATTGTATAAAGCGAATGGTTTTACTCTTTTGACTTGTGGTGGAAAAAACAAAACAACAACAACTTTTGGATTGTGTGACCTGTGTAAGATAGTAGTAGTAGTAGTAGTAGTAGTAGTAATCTACGTTTTTTTTTATATTCAGTTCCTATTTGTTGTTGGTGGGTGGTGTTTAAACCCTTTTGACTTTGTGTGTGGGTAGAAACAAAAAAAAAACAAACACAACTTTGGTTTGTCTACTTTTTGATATTCGCTTCCTATTGTTGGTGGTGGTGTTGTTTAAAGCGAATGGTTTTATCCTTTTGACTTTGTCGTAGAAGTAGAAAAAAAAAAAAAACCTTTGTGAGGTTTATATTCGGTTCCTATTGTTGTTGGTGGTGTTTGTTTAGAGAGACTTCTTCGCATCATCATCATATTCGAAAGAGTTCTTCTTCACACACGCGCGCGAAAGAAAGAAAAAGATGCTTGAAGAAGAAATAATTAGTTTACCACCCTTTGGACTTAAAAAAAAAACACCAAAACAAAAAGGATTGTGAAGTATTAGTAATCGTACTTTTCATATTCGGTTCCTATTGTGTGTTGGTGTTGGTTAGAGACTTCGTCGAAGAAAGACTTCTTCGCACGAAAAAGGAAAAGCAAAAGAAAACGGATGCTCCAACTTGCTGCGAGCGAATAACTCTTTGGATTTTGTGAACGTAAAGTAAACGGTTGGTGTTGCAACTTAAGCGAATGGTTTTTTTTTTTACCCTTTGGACTTGGGAAGGAAAAAAAAAAACCCAAACAACTTTGGATTGTTGTGAATGTAGTAAGCTACTTTTTATTAAAAAAATATATTCGGTTCCTCTTCTTGTTTTTGTTATTGGTGTTTGTATTGAGACTTCGTCGTATCATCATAGTCGGAAGACTTCTTTTTCACGCGTGGGGAAATAAAAAAAAAAAAAGATGCTACAAAACTTGAAATAATAAAGCGAATGTTTTTTGTTTTTTTTAAAGGAAAACAAACAACAACAACGTTGGATTGTGAACGTAAAGTAAAACAGTTGTGACTTGGCATCATCATATTCGAAAGACTTCATGAAAACGAAACGACAAGATGCTGCTGCGACTTTGAAATAATGGTTGTTACCCTTTTTGAACTTTAAAACGAACTCGGGATTGTGAACGTGAGGTGTTGTGACTTCGCATCGTCATATTCGAAAGTCTTCTTCCTCTTCACACGCGCGGGAAAAGAAGAAAAAATGAAGATGCTGGAAGAAATAAGTTTACTACCACCACCCCTTTGGACTTGGAAGGAAAAATAAAACTGGGATTGTGTGAACGTAGTAAGCAGGTAGTAGTAGTAATCTACTTTATTTTATAGTCGTTCCTATTGTTGGTGTGTGTGTGTTTTTTTTTTAGAGACTTCTTCACACGGAAAGCGACTTGAAGAAATCTAAAACGAAGAAAAAACCCTTTTGGACTTCTTGCGAAGGTGAAATAAAAAGAAGGTTGTTTGTGGTGGTGTTGTTTCCGTAAAGCCGGTGGGTTTTTTTTTTTTTAACCCCTTTCGACTTTTTTTGTGTGGGGAGAAAAAAAAAAAAAACTTGGATGAAAATCTACTTTGTAGTAGTATATTCTTTGGTTCCTATTATCGTTGTTGTTGTGGTTTGGTGGTGGAGGAGACTTCTTTGCATCATAGTCGAAAGACTTCTTCTTCTTCTGCTTAGAGCGCGCGTGGTGGTGGTGGGGAGGAAAAAAACAAGGATGCTCGAAGAAATAAGTTTACTACTACACCCTTTTGGGACTCGTAGTAAGGTCAAAAAAAGAAAAAGCTGTTGCGTGACTTCTTCGTCGCGTCATAATTAGTCAAAAGACTTTCTTCTTCTTAGTCGCAGGTGGTGGTGGTTGGGAAAAAAAAGAAAAAAGAAAAGATTGCTGAAGAAATAAGTACTACCCTTTGGGGGCACAGAAAGTTGTTGTTTCCGTAAAGGCCCCCGAATGGTTGTTGTTTTTTTTTTTTCTCACAACCCCCTTTGAGATTCTGAACGTAAAGGTAATGATCGTTTCCTTCTTCTAATAATATTCGGGTTCCTTTTGAGATTTCTTCACACACATACACACACGCAAAGTCGTGGAAAAGAAGAAGAACAAAAAATGATGATGAAATACAGCGTATGGAATTTAACTACTACCGCCCTTTTGAGGAGTTGTAGTTGAGAGAGAAAAAACAAAAACTTGG
Organism: Conus canariensis; assembly: GCA_033310375.1. Classification (NCBI taxonomy): domain Eukaryota; kingdom Metazoa; phylum Mollusca; class Gastropoda; order Neogastropoda; family Conidae; genus Conus; species Conus canariensis. Next base: position 46,733,245 of record CM065715.1, on the reverse strand, counting down.
ATCGTAAACGCGATCTATTCGGTTCCTATTGTTGAAGGTTAGAGACATCTTCGCCTCATAGTCGAAAGACAGAAAGAAAAAGATACCACCGCTGTAACTTGAGAGGCCGCGGCGGGAGGAGGAGGAGGAGCTGTATATATGCCACTGACACCCTGGGGGTTTGTTAGAGTCACAGCCACCACTGCCACCGCCGCCGCAGCAGCAGCATCAAGACCTACCACCACCACCACCACGGTGTGGCGCAGCAAGGCAATGATGATGCACTACCCTGGTGCTGCTACTACAACATTCTCTGCCCAGGAGGAAGAGGACACCGACATGGAAGTGATGAAAGAAGACGGCGGAGAAGATCTGGCCGCTATGGATGATCTGACTACCGACTCCGCCGCAGTAGTAGTCAAGCGGCAATCATCATCATCATCAAAATCATGGAAACCTCCCCTCCCGCAGCCGCGGCCGCGGCCGGGGCCGCGAAGTTTGGTCACCACCGGCACTATCTTCAACAGAAACAAATACGTGTTGGCTAGCGTCCTGGCGTCCGATATCAAACACATACTGAGGAAGGTCTTGCGGGGGCTGGAGGGGTACTCTCGCTGGAACAAAACGTTTTCTGGGCCCCTCGTTCGAGCCGACGCCTTGCTGTCGCTGATAGAAGAACCTAGGCCGGAGTTACTGATCGCGAAAAGTATCATGGACCGGGTGGAAGAGGCTGACTGTTACGACTGGTTCCTGGCGAAACTGATCCAGAGCGGGGCGATGTCGAGTTGGTTGAAAAACAAAGTGGTGGATATATGCCGCAACAAGTACCTGCCTCCGGTGCCCAGGTTTATGATCCAATTGGTGCGAAACAGAAATGTGGCGGATCAGGAGAAGCTGCTGAAAGCTTTGGATGTGGGACCGTACTATGATGATGAGTACGATGACGACGACGATGACGATGACGAGGACTTGGAAGATGATGAAGATGACTATGATGATGATAGATTCGCGGAGATGATGGTGGTGAAGAAGTACTTGCGAGATGACGCGATGCTAGAACGCGGTCTGTCCAGGTGGATTTTGAAAAAACAACGATCCAAAGACTACAACGCTCATTGCGATACGCTAGGGCAGGACTTCAACGCTCTCGCCGATTTTGAGCGGGGTATTACGAAGACGGCCAAAATGCCTCTGTTGAACCTGAGCCCGAATGTTGCGTGGGCCATTCGCAATACCTGCGACCGGGCGAAACTGCGCCAGTTAGTGCGCAAAATGCGTCAAGATCTAGGAGGGGCTGTTTCAGAGGAGGAAGAAGAAGAAGACGGCTTTTTCTCGGGCAATGCAGCCGGTAGTCGCAGACGCCTGGGTGGTTTGATCGCCGACTGGCTTTTGGCCAGGCAAAGACAGGGTCTCATTTCCAACCATTTAAATTGCGAGATAATGTGCTACGTCTACGTGCTGGAGTTGGATAAAGCCTGGGCCTAGCGTCGTCGACGACGAGTCAGCGGCGGGACGATGATGACGATGACGATGACCGTGATGATGAAGAGGAGCGGCGGTGGGTGCGTGGTGAACCGCCAAACTGGAGGAGATTCCACTGGGAGGACCTAGAATGTCGCGTTCGGTCTTTTGGCAAGGAATGGGCACGACGCCATAATCAGTCCGCCCTGAGTATGGCTCAAAGCAGGTTTCGCTTGGCGTCTTTGAGGCCTGAAACGAATCCCAGCCAGAATGTGGTAACGTGCTACCAGTGCTGGATCGGCCTGAGAAAGTGGCGAGACGATGACGATCCCGATCTAGAGCATCTGTGGAGAACGTGCGAAGACCGACGGTCGTGTCCTTACCTGCTCAACAAACTCGGCCGTCCTATGGTGAACTTCATCGAGGGTCTGCAAAAAGTGAGTGACCTGAAACCGCGGGATATGAACCATGCCAGAGAACTCTACGGTGCTCAACTGTTTTGAGAGTCCGTATTGACGAATATGATAATGAGTCTAGGAGGAGGAGGGGCCGGTCGCTATAAAGAGACCCCTTGCCAGTCGTTTCGTTTCATTCTCCCGCTGGCACTCGCCCTGGCAAGATCTACTCCTTGCCCCAAAAGATAAAGGCTAGCCTACTCAACCAAGAACCCCAACATGTCAACTGCAGTACCCCCCGCTGCTACTTCTAACATCACCCACAAGGGGTCTCTCTTTCTCGTTTTTCCTCCTCCTCTTCCTTCTCTTCCTCCTCCTCCTCCTCCTCCTCCTCCCATGCCACTCTCCACTCAGCAGCAGCAGCAGCAGCATCTGGTAGAGGAGGCCGGTACCACCACCACCACCACCGCCGACGATGATGACGACTTTGGTAAACCGCAGCAGCAGTCAGAGGCCACTGATGATTCTTGTCAGTCAGATCATGAAAATTGTCAACAGCAGCAGCCGCCTCTTTCTTCTGCTGCTGCACAAACCTCAGCTTCAGCCGCTGCAGCATCCACCAATACCGCCGCCGCCGCTACTACTACTACTACTACTACTATTACAACCGCGGCGTGTGATGATGGTGGTACTTCCACTACTTCGGCCA
>CM065715.1:46688201-46728201 GCA_033310375.1 Conus canariensis | reverse complement strand
ATTTGTTTCTTTATCTTCATATTTCAATTTTTTTTTTTTGTACTCTATTCATTTTTTTTTTTTATTATCTTATATAGTAGGTATATACACATTCTTTTTTCATTTTTTTAAAAGACAATTGCAAAGTTAGAGACAGACAAAAAGAGGCTCTTTACGACTTGTAGTCTGGTAGAAGCCAGAATAAAAACATTCTAATTAACTACTTAAATAGCTACCTACCTACCTAGGTACCTAACTAACTAACTGACTGACTGCCTACCTTACTTACTACTTAACTAACTAACTAACTAATTAACTGTTCTTCACATTTGTTTTTCTTCACATTTTTTTTTTGTGCTCAGCCAGAATTCGAACCCGCAGCTTTTGGATGGGTGGGCGTCTGAAGGCGTGCCTTTTCAGACGGATGTCTTACCCCACTGCTAACAGACACCTACTCTACATTGAGACATTTATGCCTTATGAAGTTCACTTTTGTTCCTCCCTAAGCAGCAGCTACTTCAAATAGTCAGTTGTTTCCTACACAAGTCTGTTTGTATGCCTGTTAGGAGTCTCCCGGCAACTTTAGAAAGTATGCTGAACTCAGCACTGCAGAACATGACGCTATCCCCGTTGAAAAGTGAAGGCAAAGGAAACCACATTGTCGTCGTCCTGAGGTTCAATACTTTAACCCATTATTCCCTGTCACGTTACTACCACAGCGTCCATGCTGTGTATCGCAGAAAGTGCCCCCTCCAGGTAAACAGGGATAACACTGTGAAACACAGAAGAAGCCAAAGGTAGGCAAGGCAGCCTTTTCATCTCCATCTGGTTTATTTTTGCCAACTCTGCCCAGTTTGTTCTATGGTGCTGATGCTGACAATGAACAAAATTGTTTATACTGATAAACATGTAGCTGACAATGATCATCGTTTGCCTGCTATAGTTTCCCAGTCTTTGTATGACACTCAAAACAATGAACAGCAAATCAACATGAAACTGTGTGGCGCCAATACACACTTACTGATAGTGTGCCATGACTCTGAGAAAAAGTGCGTATCAGAAAGGGATTTGCATCTGACTGTTAGCTTAAAAAGTACTGAAGGCTATGAACTGGAAAATAATACAACCGAACGTGATTCCAAAGCGATGAGAACATCAAGCACATGTGGCACAGACAGCGCCTAGCTTACTACAGAAGCTGATGTGCAGCAGCACACAGAATCTTGTCAACAAAACATTCACACACAAATAATGGCAACTATTGTGGAAAGAGGGAAGACCTTGGTCAATCTCCGTGTTTGTGGCCAAGTTCAACACATCACTTCTACCTGGAGCAAAGATGTTGTGAAAGGAAATCCTCACTAGGACCCATCGTGACTGTTATGTTGTAAAGTTGTGAAGTGGACTATTACTATGTGTGATTGACAGTTCAAGGATTAGTTACAAATATATTTAATACCACAATGTGGGGTCCATGTCACGATGAACGTTTGTAAAGGCCAGTTGTACAGCGTTGTTTCCACATAAGTTTCATATATCTGCCTCCCTCCTCACTCCATTTCCCCCCTGCCCTCACCCCTACCCTGTTCCCCCATCCCATTCCTCCATAGTCCATTTTTTGTCAATGGGCCTTAATAGCCTAAACCACATTAAAGTATGCACATTCGTATCTCTCTCTCTCTCTCTCTCTCTCTCTCTCTCTCTCTCTGAAAAATCACGAATTGAATACGTATGCAAATTAAAATCTATATACCTAAATAAATGCCTAAATATATATATATATATATATATATATATATATATATATACATATATATATAAAGCAAAAGATAAATCAGTAAATAAGTATATAAATATATAAATAGATGAGAAAAAGAAGGAATATTTGATATACCATGAAGATTTTGGTGAATTATTAAAACTTCATCGAGGATAATATAGACAATCTCACAGTTATACACCCTAGAGCAAATAATGAAATACGGAAGAAGAAAGAAAGAAAGAAAGGATGGAAGCAAGGAAGGAAGGAAGAAGGGAGGGAAGGAAAAGAACCCAAAAAGCAAGAGAGATAAACAAAATGGAAAACAAAACCCCGAAGTCTGCATGGTGGGTAAGTGAAAAAAGAATTGATTAATTATTTAATCAGTTAGTTAGTTAGTTAGTTCTATTATTCTGAATTTATAATCATCTTGTCATAACGTCTTAATGGCACATCAATCCTCCCTGTCCTACATTTCGTTCTTATTTCTTTCTTTATCTTCATATTTCCATTTTTTTTTTTTGCTTTGTTTTGTTTTGTACTCTATTCATTTATTTTTGTATTATCTTATATATGTATGTATATACACATTCTTTTTTCATTTTTTTCAAGACAATTGCAAAGTTAGAGACAGACAAAAAGAGGCTCTTTACGACTTGTAGTCTGGTAGAAGCCAGAAAAAAAATCTAATTAACTAATTAAATAGCTAACTACCTACCTAGGTACCTAACTAACTAACTGACTGACTAACTACCTTACTTACTACTTAACTAACCAACTAATTAACTGTTCTTCACATTTGTTTTTCTTCACATTTGTTTGTTTTTCTTCACATTTGTTTTTCTTCACATTCGTTTTTTCTTTGCTCAGCCGGAATTCGAACCCGCAGCTTTTGGATGGGTGGGCGTCTGAAGGCGTGCCTTTTCAGACGGATGTCTTACCCCACTGCTAACAGACACCTACTCTACATTGAGACATTTATGCCTTATGAAGTTCACTTTTGTTCCTCCCTAAGCAGCAGCTACTTCAAATAGTCAGTTGTTTCCTACACAAGTCTGTTTGTATGCCTGTTAGGAGTCTCCCGGCAACTTTAGAAAGTATGCTTAAATCAGCACTGCAGAACATGACGCTATCCCCGTTCAAAAGTGAAGGCAAAGGAAACCACATTGTCGTCGTCCTGAGGTTCAATACTTTAACCCATTATTCCCTGTCATGTTACTACCACAGCGTCCATGCTGTGTATCGCAGAAAGTGCCCCCTCCAGGTAAACAGGGATAACACTGTGAAACACGGAAGAAGCCAAAGGTAGGCAAGGCAGCCTTTTCATCTCCATCTGGTTTATTTTTGCCAACTCTGCCCAGTTTGTTCTATGGTGCTGATGCTGACAACGAAAAAAATTGTTTATACTGATAAACATGTAGCTGACAATGATCATCGTTTGCCTGCTTCTGTTTCCCAGTCTTTGTATGACACTCAAAACAATGAACGGCAAATCAACATGAAACTGTGTGGCGCCAATACACACTTACTGATAGTGTGCCATGACTCTGAGAAAAAGTGCGTATCAGAAAGGGATTTGCATCTGACTGTTAGCTTAAAAAGTACTGAAGGCTATGAACTGGAAAATAATACAACCGAACGTGATTCCAAAGCGATGAGAACATCAAGCACATGTGGCACAGACAGCGCCTAGCTTACTACAGAAGCTGATGTGCAGCAGCACACAGAATCTTGTCAACAAAACATTCACACACAATAATGGCAACTATTGTGGAAAGAGGAAAGACCTTGGTCAATCTCCGTGTTTGTGGCCAAGTTCAACACATCACTTCTACCTGGAGCAAAGATGTTGTGAAAGGAAATCCTCACTGGGACCCATCGTGACTGTTATGTTGTAAAGTTGTGCAGTGGACTATTACTATGTGTGATTGACAGTTCAAGGATTAGTTACAAATATATTTAATACCACGATGTGGGGTCCATGTCACGATGAACGTTTGTAAAGGCCAGTTGTACAGCGTTGTTTCCACATAAGTTTCATATATCTGCCTCCCTCCTCACTCCATTTCCCCCCTGCCCTCACCCCTACCCTGTTCCTACATCCCATTCTTCCATAGTCCATTTTTTGTCAATGGGCCTTAATAGCCTAAACCACATTAAAGTATGGACATTCGTATTCTCTCTCTCTCTCTCTCTCTCTCTCTCTCTCTCTCTCTCTCTCTCTCTGAAAAATCACAAATTGAATACGTATGCAAATTAATATCTACATACCTAAATAAATGCCTTAATATATATATATATATATATATATATATATAAAGCAAAAGATAAATCAGTAAATAAGTATATAAATAAATATATAGATGAGAAAAAGAAAGAATATTTGATATACCATGAAGATTTTGGTGAATTATTAAATCTTCATTGAGGATAATATAGACATTGTCACAGTTATACACCCTAGAGCAAATAATGAAATACGGAAGAAGAAAGAAAGAAAGAAAGAAAGGATGGAAGCAAGGAAGGAAGGAAGAATGGAGCGAAGGAAAAGAACCCAAAAAGCAAGAGAGATAAACAAAATGGAAAACAAAACCCGAAATCTGCATGGTGGGTAAGTGAAAAAAGAATTGATTAATTATTTAATCAGTTAGTTAGTTAGTTAGTTCTATTATTCTGAATTTATAATAATCTTGTCATAACGTCTTAATGGCACATCAATCCTCCCTGTCCTACATTTCGTTCTTATTTCTTTCTTTTTCTTCATATTTCCATCTCTTTTTTTTTTTGCTTTGTTTTGTGTTGTACTCTATTCATTTATTTTTTATTATCTTATATAAGTATGTATATACACATTCTTTTTTCATTTTTTTTCAAGACAATTGCAAAGTTAGAGACAGACAAAAAGAGGCTCTTTACGACTTGTAGTCTGGTAGAAGCCAGAAAAAAATCTAATTAACTAATTAAATACCTAACTACCTACCTAGGTACCTAACTAACTAACTGACTGACTACCTACCTTACTTACTACTTAACTAACCAACTAATTAACTGTTCTTCACATTTGTTTTTCTTCACATTTGTTTTTCTTCACATTTGTTTTTTCTTTGCTCAGCCGGAATTCGAACCCGCAGCTTTTGGATGGGTGGGCGTCTGATGGCGTGCCTTTTCAGACGGATGTCTTACCCCATAGCTAACAGACACCTACTCTACATTGAGACATTTATGCCTTATGAAGTTCACTTTTGTTCCTCCCTAAGCAGCGGCTACTTCAAATAGTCAGTTGATTCCTACACAAGTCTGTTTGTATGCCTGTTAGGAGTCTCCCGGCAACTTTAGAAAGTATGCTTAATTTAAATCAGCACTGCAGAACATGACGCTATCCCCGTTGAAAAGTGAAGGCAAAGGAAACCACATTGTCGTCGTCCTGAGGTTCAATACTTTAACCCATTATTCCCTGTCATGTTACTACCACAGCGTCCATGCTGTGTATCGCAGAAAGTGCCCCCTCCAGGTAAACAGGGATAACACTGTGAAACACGGAAGAAGCCAAAGGTAGGCAAGGCAGCCTTTTCATCTCCATCTGGTTTATTTTTGCCAACTCTGCCCAGTTTGTTCTATGGTGCTGATGCTGACAACGAAAAAAATTGTTTATACTGATAAACATGTAGCTGACAATGATCATCGTTTGCCTGCTTCTGTTTCCCAGTCTTTGTATGACACTCAAAACAATGAACGGCAAATCAACATGAAACTGTGTGGCGCCAATACACACTTACTGATAGTGTGCCATGACTCTGAGAAAAAGTGCGTATCAGAAAGGGATTTGCATCTGACTGTTAGCTTAAAAAGTACTGAAGGCTATGAACTGGAAAATAATACAACCGAACGTGATTCCAAAGCGATGAGAACATCAAGCACATGTGGCACAGACAGCGCCTAGCTTACTACAGAAGCTGATGTGCAGCAGCACACAGAATCTTGTCAACAAAACATTCACACACAAATAATGGCAACTATTGTGGAAAGAGGGAAGACCTTGGTCAATCTCCGTGTTTGTGGCCAAGTTCAACACATCACTTCTACCTGGAGCAAAGATGTTGTGAAAGGAAATCCTCACTAGGACCCATCGTGACTGTTATATTGTAAAGTTGTGAAGTGGACTATTACTACGTGTGATTGACAGTTCAAGGATTAGTTACAAATATATTTAATACAACGATGTGGGGTCTATGTCACGATGAAACGTTTGTAAAGGCCAGTTGTACAGCGTTGTTTCCACATAAGTTTCATATATCTGCCTCCTCCTCACTCCATTTCCCCCCTGCCCTCACCCCTACCCTGTTCCCCCAATCCCATTCCTCCATAGTCCATTTTTTGTCAATGGGCCTTAATAGCCTAAACCACATTAAAGTATGGACATTCGTATTCTCTCTCTCTCTCTCTCTCTCTCTCTCTCTCTCTCTCTCTCTGAAAAATCACAAATTGAATACGTATGCAAATTAGTATCTACATACCTAAATAAATGCCTTAATATATATATATATATATATATATGATATATATATATATAAAGCAAAAGATAAGTCAGTAAATAAGTAAATAAATAAATAAATAGATGAGAAAAAGAAGGAATATTTGATATACCATGAAGATTTTTGGTGAATTATTAAAACTTCATCGAGGATAATATAGACATTGTCACAGTTATACACCCTAGAGCAAATAATGAAATACGGAAGAAGAAAGAAAGAAAGAAAGGATGGAAGCAAGGAAGGAAGGAAGAAGGGAGGGAAGGAAAAGAACCCAAAAAGCAAGAGAGATAAACAAAATGGAAAACAAAACCCGAAGTCTGCATGGTGGGTAAGTGAAAAAAGAATTGATTAATTATTTAATCAGTTAGTTAGTTAGTTAGTTCTATTATTCTGAATTTATAATCATCTTGTCATAACGTCTTAATGGCACATCAATCCTCCCTGTCCTACATTTCGTTCTTATTTCTTTCTTTATCTTCATATTTCCATCTTTTTTTTTTTTTGCTTTGTTTTGTTTTGTACTCTATTCATTTATTTTTGTATTATCTTATATATGTATGTATAATACACATTCTTTTTTCATTTTTTTCAAGACAATTGCAAAGTTAGAGACAGACAAAAAGAGGCTCTTTACGACTTGTATGAAGCCAGAAAAAAAATCTAATTAACTAATTAAATAGTTAACTACCTACCTAGGTACCTAACTAACTAACTGAATGACTAACTACCTTACTTACTACTTAACTAACCAACTAATTAACTGTTCTTCACATTTGTTTTCTTCACATTTGTTTGTTTTTCTTCACATTTGTTTTTTCCATTTGTTTTTCTTCACATTTGTTTTTTCTTTGCTCAGCCGGAATTCGAACCCGCAGCTTTTGGATGGGTGGGCGTCTGAAGGCGTGCCTTTTCAGACGGATGTCTTACCCACTGCTAACAGACACCTACTCTACATTGAGACATTTATGCCTTATGAAGTTCACTTTTGTTCCTCCCTAAGCAGCAGCTACTTCAAATAGTCAGTTGTTTCCTACACAAGTCTGTTTGTATGCCTGTTAGGAGTCTCCGGCAATTTAGAAAGTATGCTTAAATCAGCACTGCAGAACATGACGCTATCCCCGTTGAAAAGTGAAGGCAAAGGAAACCACATTGTCGTCGTCCTGAGGTTCAATACTTTAACCCATTATTCCCTGTCACGTTATACCACAGCGTCCATGCTGTGTATCGCAGAAAGTGCCCCCTCCAGGTAAACAGGGATAACACTGTGAAACACAGAAGAAGCCAAAGGTAGGCAAGGCAGCCTTTTCATCTCCATCTGGTTTATTTTTGCCAACTCTGCCCAGTTTGTTCTATGGTGCTGATGCTGACAACGAAAAAAATTGTTTATACTGATAAACATGTAGCTGACAATGATCATCGTTTGCCTGCTTCTGTTTCCCAGTCTTTGTATGACACTCAAAACAATGAACGGCAAATCAACATGAAACTGTGTGGCGCCAATACACACTTACTGATAGTGTGCCATGACTCTGAGAAAAAGTGCGTATCAGAAAGGGATTTGCATCTGACTGTTAGCTTAAAAAGTACTGAAGGCTATGAACTGGAAAATAATACAACCGAACGTGATTCCAAAGCGATGAGAACATCAAGCACATGTGGCACAGACAGCGCCTAGCTTACTACAGAAGCTGATGTGCAGCAGCACACAGAATCTTGTCAACAAAACATTCACACACAAATAATGGCAACTATTGTGGAAAGAGGGAAGACCTTGGTCAATCTCCGTGTTTGTGGCCAAGTTCAACACATCACTTCTACCTGGAGCAAAGATGTTGTGAAAGGAAATCCTCACTAGGACCCATCGTGACTGTTATGTTGTAAAGTTGTGAAGTGGACTATTACTATGTGTGATTGACAGTTCAAGGATTAGTTACAAATATATTTAATACCACAATGTGGGGTCCATGTCACGATGAACGTTTGTAAAGGCCAGTTGTACAGCGTTGTCTCAACATAAGTTTCATATATCTGCCTCCCTCCTCACTCCATTTCCCCCCTGCCCTCATCCCTACCCTGTTCCCCCATCCCATTCCTCCATAGTCCATTAGTTGTCAATGGGCCTTAATAGCCTAAACCACATTAAAGTATGGACAGTCGTATTCTCTCTCTCTCTCTCTCTCTCTCTCTCTCTCTCTGAAAAATCACAAATTGAATACGTATGCAAATTAATATCTACATACCTAAATAAATGCCTTAATATATATATATATATATATATATATATATATAGAGAGAGAGAGAGAGAGAGAGAGAGAGAGAATGGTACTGAGGATCAGCGCAATCTTAAAAAACGTGCTCAACCACAGTGGGAGCGACATTTGTTATATTAAAAGCAAGTTAAAATCAAGCTTCTAAAAACATCTAAAATTTGTTTCACGCTGTGCGGTCGTCAGGATGTGATGAGCTTGTGTTGCCAGTGCCACGTATATATATAGCTAGCTGGTTTGCTGTTGTTTTTTTCCCGTGCTACATGTGTTTCTCAGGTGTTGGTTTTTTTCGCTGATAGGAACTTCCATCTGTGTCTGCAATTGTTAACCATTTCTGTTCTAACATTTAGAGTTGCCAACTGTGGTTTACATAGTATAATGTATTTCTCTGTTAGGCATAGATTGCATTTTTTTGAAATGTTGTTGTATGATGCTGCTCTTTTTAAAATTTTCCAAGATATGTTGTAGTCTATGTTTTTTTCTTTAAGTTTCCAAATGTATTTACTCAATTCTGTTTGGTTTTTGTATCTTTCTTTGTTGAATGATTGTTTATGGTTTGCATATCTAGTTTTGAATTGGTTTTCCGTGATACCTACATATGTTTCTTTTGCGTTCTCTGATGTTACAGTGGCTTGGTACACAATGTTGTTATAAAGGCATTTGTTGCTTAGGGGGCACTGTTCTTTTTTGGTACAGTTACAAGATTTCCTTTCGTTACCCTCCTTTTTTTCTGTGCTGCTTTTCATTTTGTTTGCTGAATCGATGGCATTTTTAAGGTTCGGCATACATGAATATGATAATTTGATGTTGTTTTTGTTGAATATCTTGAATAATTTATGGTCTTTTGGGAAAGATGATGTCAAGATTTTAAAGAATTCTTTCCCTACATTTGTTTTAACTCTTGCATCATATGGGGGATTGTACCATATGATATTCCTTTTCCTGTTCTTTCTGCATCTTTTTGTATCATTGTCTGGATCGTATCTTAGTTTGTAATTGTAGCCACTTGTATGTAACGCCTCTTGGTATTCAGCTGTAGCGTTGTTGAATACTGTTTCGTTACATGACAAATTGGATAGTCTTTTATTTATGCTTTTGGGTATTGTTTTCAGTATGGAGGGTGGGTGATTGCTTTTGATGTTTACATAAACAGGCGTGTCATTTGGTTACCTCAATAAACAAGAAAATACAGTTTTTATAACATTTGACATAGTAGATTTCTACCCATCTATAGATGAAAAGCTACTAACTAAAGCTATAAAATTTGCCAACAAGTACACAGAAATATCAGGGTCAGAAATGAAATCATTTTCCACACAAAGAAAACTTTACTGCACAATAAAAATGAAACCTGGATTAAGAACACAAGCAGGAATTCAACTTTCGATGTCACAATGGGATCATACGATGGTGCCGAAACTTGCGAACTTGTCGGACTATTCATGTTATCCAATATTCAAAAAAAACTTGGAAAACAAACTGGACTGTACAGGGATGACGGCCTTGCCGCTCTGAATGACAACCCTAGAAATATTGAAAATAAGAAAAAAGAATTGTGTAAAATTTTCCACAACCAAAACTTAAAAATCACAATAGAAGCAAACAAAAAGATAGTGAACTATTTAGACATAACGTTAGACCTCAACCAACACACATATAAACCATACAAGAAACCAAATGACACGCCTGTTTATGTAAACATCAAAAGCAATCACCCACCCTCCATACTGAAAACAATACCCAAAAGCATAAATAAAAGACTATCCAATTTGTCATGTAACGAAACAGTATTCAACAACGCTACAGCTGAATACCAAGAGGCGTTACATACAAGTGGCTACAATTACAAACTAAGATACGATCCAGACAATGATACAAAAAGATGCAGAAAGAACAGGAAAAGGAATATCATATGGTACAATCCCCCATATGATGCAAGAGTTAAAACAAATGTAGGGAAAGAATTCTTTAAAATCTTGACATCATCTTTCCCAAAAGACCATAAATTATTCAAGATATTCAACAAAAACAACATCAAATTATCATATTCATGTATGCCGAACCTTAAAAATGCCATCGATTCAGCAAACAAAATGAAAAGCAGCACAGAAAAAAAGGAGGGTAACGAAAGGAAATCTTGTAACTGTACCAAAAAAGAACAGTGCCCCCTAAGCAACAAATGCCTTTATAACAACATTGTGTACCAAGCCACTGTAACATCAGAGAACGCAAAAGAAACATATGTAGGTATCACGGAAAACCAATTCAAAACTAGATATGCAAACCATAAACAATCATTCAACAAAGAAAGATACAAAAACCAAACAGAATTGAGTAAATACATTTGGAAACTTAAAGAAAAAAACATAGACTACAACATATCTTGGAAAATTTTAAAAAGAGCAGCATCATACAACAACATTTCAAAAAAATGCAATCTATGCCTAACAGAGAAATACATTATACTATGTAAACCACAGTTGGCAACTCTAAATGTTAGAACAGAAATGGTTAACAATTGCAGACACAGATGGAAGTTCCTATCAGCGAAAAAACCCAACACCTGAGAAACACATGTAGCACGGGAAAAAAACAACAGCAAACCAGCTAGCTATATATATACGTGGCACTGGCAACACAAGCTCATCACATCCTGACGACCGCACAGCGTGAAACAAATTTGTAGATGTTTTCAGAAGCTTGATTTTAACTTGCATTTAATATAACAATATATATATATATATATATATATAAAGCAAAAGATAAATCAGTAAATAAGTAAATAAATAAATAAATAGATGAGAAAAAGAAGGAATATTTGATATACCATGAAGATTTTGGTGAATTATTAAAACTTCATCGAGGATAATATAGACATTGTCACAGTTATACACCCTAGAGCAAATAATGAAATACGGAAGAAGAAAGAAAGAAAGAAAGGATGGAAGCAAGGAAGGAAGGAAGAAGGGAGGGAAGGAAAAGAACCCAAAAAGCAAGAGAGATAAACAAAATGGAAAACAAAACCCCGAAGTCTGCATGGTGGGTAAGTGAAAAAAGAATTGATTAATTATTTAATCAGTTAGTTAGTTAGTTAGTTCTATTATTCTGAATTTATAATCATTTGTCATAACGTCTTAATGGCACATCAATCCTCCCTGTCCTACATTTCGTTCTTATTTCTTTCTTTATCTTCATATTTCCATCTTTTTTTTTGTTGCTTTGTTTTGTTTTGTACTCTATTCATTTATTTTTGTATTATCTTATATATGTATGTATATACACATTCTTGTTTCATTTTTTTCAAGACAATTGCAAAGTTAGAGACAGACAAAAAGAGGCTCTTTACGACTTGTAGTCTGGTAGAAGCCAGAAAAAAAATCTAATTAACTAGCTAACTACCTACCTAGGTACCTAACTAACTAACTGACTGACTAACTACCTTACTTACTACTTAACTAACCAACTAATTAACTGTTCTTCACATTTGTTTTTCTTCACATTTGTTTTTTCTTCACATTTGTTTTTTCTTTGCTCAGAAGGAATTCGAACCCGCAGCTTTTGGATGGGTGGGCGTCTGAAGGCGTGCCTTTTCAGACGGATGTCTTACCCCACTGCTAACAGACACCTACTCTACATTGAGACATTTATGCCTTATGAAGTTCACTTTTGTTCCTCCCTAAGCAGCAGCTACTTCAAATAGTCAGTTGTTTCCTACACAAGTCTGTTTGTATGCCTGTTAGGAGTCTCCCGGCAACTTTAGAAAGTATGCTTAAATCAGCACTGCAGAACATGACGCTATCCCCGTTGAAAAGTGAAGGCAAAGGAAACCACATTGTCGTCGTCCTGAGGTTCAATACTTTAACCCATTATTCCCTGTCACGTTACTACCACAGCGTCCATGCTGTGTATCGCAGAAAGTGCCCCCTCCAGGTAAACAGGGATAACACTGTGAAACACAGAAGAAGCCAAAGGTAGGCAAGGCAGCCTTTTCATCTCCATCTGGTTTATTTTTGCCAACTCTGCCCAGTTTGTTCTATGGTGCTGATGCTGACAACGAAAAAAATTGTTTATACTGATAAACATGTAGCTGACAATGATCATCGTTTGCCTGCTTCTGTTTCCCAGTCTTTGTATGACACTCAAAACAATGAACGGCAAATCAACATGAAACTGTGTGGCGCCAATACACACTTACTGATAGTGTGCCATGACTCTGAGAAGAAGTGCGTATCAGAAAGGGATTTGCATCTGACTGTTAGCTTAAAAAGTACTGAAGGCTATGAACTGGAAAATAATACAACCGAACGTGATTCCAAAGCGATGAGAACATCAAGCACATGTGGCACAGACAGCGCCTAGCTTACTACAGAAGCTGATGTGCAGCAGCACACAGAATCTTGTCAACAAAACATTCACACACAAATAATGGCAACTATTGTGGAAAGAGGGAAGACCTTGGTCAATCTCCGTGTTTGTGGCCAAGTTCAACACATCACTTCTACCTGGAGCAAAGATGTTGTGAAAGGAAATCCTCACTAGGACCCATCGTGACTGTTATGTTGTAAAGTTGTGAAGTGGACTATTACTATGTGTGATTGACAGTTCAAGGATTAGTTACAAATATATTTAATACCACAATGTGGGGTCCATGTCACGATGAACGTTTGTAAAGGCCAGTTGTACAGCGTTGTTTCCACATAAGTTTCATATATCTGCCTCCCTCCTCACTCCATTTCCCCCCTGCCCTCATCCCTACCCTGTTCCCCCATCCCATTCCTCCATAGTCCATTTTTTGTCAATGGGCCTTAATAGCCTAAACCACATTAAAGTATGGACAGTCGTATTCTCTCTCTCTCTCTCTCTCTCTCTCTCTCTCCTCTCTCTCTCTCTCCTCTCTCTCTCTGTCTCTCTGAAAAATCACAAATTGAATACGTATGCAAATTAATATCTACATACCTAAATAAATGCCTTAATATATATATATACATATATATAATATATATATATATATATATATATAAAGCAAAAGATAAATCAGTAAATAAGTAAATAAATAAATAAATAGATGAGAAAAAGAAGGAATATTTGATATACCATGAAGATTTTGGTGAATTATTAAAACTTCATCGAGGATAATATAGACATTGTCACAGTTATACACCCTAGAGCAAATAATGAAATACGGAAGAAGAAAGAAAGAAAGAAAGGATGGAAGCAAGGAAGGAAGGAAGAAGGGAGGGAAGGAAAAGAACCCAAAAGCAAGAGAGATAAACAAAATGGAAAACAAAACCCCGAAGTCTGCATGGTGGGTAAGTGAAAAAAGAATTGATTAATTATTTAATCAGTTAGTTAGTTAGTTAGTTCTATTATTCTGAATTTATAATCATCTTGTCATAACGTCTTAATGGCACATCAATCCTCCCTGTCCTACATTTCGTTCTTATTTCTTTCTTTATCTTCATATTTCCATCTTTTTTTTTGTTGCTTTGTTTTGTTTTGTACTCTATTCATTTATTTTTGTATTATCTTATATATGTATGTATATACACATTCTTTTTTCATTTTTTTCAAGACAATTGCAAAGTTAGAGACAGACAAAAAGAGGCTCTTTACGACTTGTAGTCTGGTAGAAGCCAGAAAAAAAATCTAATTAACTAATTAAATAGCTAACTACCTACCTAGGTACCTAACTAACTAACTGATGACTAACTACCTTACTTACTACTTAACTAACCAACTAATTAACTGTTCTTCACATTTGTTTTTCTTCACATTTGTTATCACATTGTTCTTCACATTTGTTTTTTCTTTGCTCAGCCGGAATTCGAACCCGCAGCTTTTGGATGGGTGGGCGTCTGAAGGCGTGCCTTTTCAGACGATGTCTTACCCCACTGCTAACAGACACCTACTCTACATTGAGACATTTATGCCTTATGAAGTTCACTTTTGTTCCTCCCTAAGCAGCAGCTACTTCAAATAGTCAGTTGTTTCCTACACAAGTCTGTTTGTAATGCCTGTTAGGAGTCTCCCGGCAACTTTAGAAAGTATGCTTAAATCAGCACTGCAGAAACATGACGCTATCCCCGTTCAAAAGTGAAGGCAAAGGAAACCACATTGTCGTCGTCCTGAGGTTCAATACTTTAACCCATTATTCCCTGTCACGTTACTACCACAGCGTCCATGCTGTGTATCGCAGAAAGTGCCCCCTCCAGGTAAACAGGGATAACACTGTGAAACACAGAAGAAGCCAAAGGTAGGCAAGGCAGCCTTTTCATCTCCATCTGGTTTATTTTTTGCCAACTCTGCCCATTTGTTCTATGGTGCTGATGCTGACAACGAAAAAAATTGTTTATACTGATAAACATGTAGCTGACAATGATCATCGTTTGCCTGCTTCTGTTTCCCAGTCTTTGTATGACACTCAAAACAATGAACGGCAATCAACATGAAACTGTGTGGCGCCAATACACACTTACTGATAGTGTGCCATGACTCTGAGAAAAGTGCGTATCAGAAAGGGATTTGCATCTGACTGTTAGCTTAAAAAGTACTGAAGGCTATGAACTGGAAAATAATACAACCGAACGTGATTCCAAAGCGATGAGAACATCAAGCACATGTGGCACAGACAGCGCCTAGCTTACTACAGAAGCTGATGTGCAGCAGCACACAGAATCTTGTCAACAAAACATTCACACACAAATAATGGCAACTATTGTGGAAAGAGGAAGACCTTGGTCAATCTCCGGTTTGTGGCCAGTTCAACACATCACTTCTACCTGGAGCAAAGATGTTGTGAAAGGAAATCCTCACTAGGACCCATCGTGACTGTTATGTTGTAAAGTTGTGAAGTGGACTATTACTATGTGTGATTGACAGTTCAAGGATTAGTTACAAATATATTTAATACACAATGTGGGTCCATGTCACGATGAACGTTGTAAAGGCCAGTTGTACAGCGTTGTTTCCACATAAGTTTCATATATTGCCTCCTCCTCACTCCATTTCCCCCTGCCCTCACCTACCCTGTTCCCCATCCCATTCCTCCATAGTCCATTTTTTGTCAATGGGCCTTAATAGCCTAAACCACATTAAAGTATGGACATCGTATTCTCTCTTCTCTCTCTCACTCTCTCTCCTCTCTCTCTCTCTCTCTGAAAAATCACAAATTGAATACGTATGCAAATTAATATCTACATACCTAAATAAATGCCTTAATAAATATATATATATATATATATATATATATAATATATAAAGCAAAAGATAAATCAGTAAATAAGTAAATAAATAAATAAATAGATGAGAAAAAGAAGGAATATTTGATATACCATGAAGATTTTGGTGAATTATTAAAACTTCATCGAGGATAATATAGACATTGTCACAGTTATACACCCTAGAGCAAATAATGAAATACGGAAGAAGAAAGAAAGAAAGAAAGGATGGAAGCAAGGAAGGAAGGAAGAAGGAGGGAAGGAAAAGAACCCAAAAAGCAAGAGAGATAAACAAAATGGAAAACAAAACCCCGAAGTCTGCATGGTGGGTAAGTGAAAAAAGAATTGATTAATTATTTAATCAGTTAGTTAGTTAGTTAGTTCTATTATTCTGAATTTATAATCATCTTGTCATAACGTCTTAATGGCACATCAATCCTCCCTGTCCTACATTTCGTTCTTATTTCTTTCTTTATCTTCATATTTCCATCTTTTTTTTGTTGCTTTGTTTTGTTTTGTACTCTATTCATTTATTTTTGTATTATCTTATATATGTATGTATATACACATTCTTTTTTCATTTTTTTCAAGACAATTGCAAAGTTAGAGACAGACAAAAAGAGGCTCTTTACGACTTGTAGTCTGGTAGAAGCCAGAAAAAAATCTAATTAACTAATTAAATAGCTAACTACCTACCTAGGTACCTAACTAACTAACTGACTGACTAACTACCTTACTTACTACTTAACTAACCAACTAATTAACTGTTCTTCACATTTGTTTTTCTTCACATTTGTTTTTCTTCACATTTGTTTTTTCTTCTTGCTTCTCAGCCGGAATTCGAACCCGCAGCTTTTGGATGGGTGGGCGTCTGAAGGCGTGCCTTTTCAGACGGATGTCTTACCCCACTGCTAACAGACACCTACTCTACATTGAGACATTTATGCCTTATGAAGTTCACTTTTGTTCCTCCCTAAGCAGCAGCTACTTCAAATAGTCAGTTGTTTCCTACACAAGTCTGTTTGTATGCCTGTTAGGAGTCTCCCGGCAACTTTAGAAAGTATGCTTAAATCAGCACTGCAGAACATGACGCTATCCCCGTTCAAAAGTGAAGGCAAAGGAAACCACATTGTCGTCGTCCTGAGGTTCAATACTTTAACCCATTATTCCCTGTCACGTTACTACCACAGCGTCCATGCTGTGTATCGCAGAAAGTGCCCCCTCCAGGTAAACAGGGATAACACTGTGAAACACAGAAGAAGCCAAAGGTAGGCAAGGCAGCCTTTTCATCTCCATCTGGTTTATTTTTGCCAACTCTGCCCAGTTTGTTCTATGGTGCTGATGCTGACAACGAAAAAAATTGTTTATACTGATAAACATGTAGCTGACAATGATCATCGTTTGCCTGCTTCTGTTTCCCAGTCTTTGTATGACACTCAAAACAATGAACGGCAAATCAACATGAAACTGTGTGGCGCCAATACACACTTACTGATAGTGTGCCATGACTCTGAGAAGAAGTGCGTATCAGAAAGGGATTTGCATCTGACTGTTAGCTTAAAAAGTACTGAAGGCTATGAACTGGAAAATAATACAACCGAACGTGATTCCAAAGCGATGAGAACATCAAGCACATGTGGCACAGACAGCGCCTAGCTTACTACAGAAGCTGATGTGCAGCAGCACACAGAATCTTGTCAACAAAACATTCACACACAAATAATGGCAACTATTGTGGAAAGAGGGAAGACCTTGGTCAATCTCCGTGTTTGTGGCCAAGTTCAACACATCACTTCTACCTGGAGCAAAGATGTTGTGAAAGGAAATCCTCACTAGGACCCATCGTGACTGTTATGTTGTAAAGTTGTGAAGTGGACTATTACTATGTGTGATTGACAGTTCAAGGATTAGTTACAAATATATTTAATACCACAATGTGGGGTCCATGTCACGATGAACGTTTGTAAAGGCCAGTTGTACAGCGTTGTTTCCACATAAGTTTCATATATCTGCCTCCCTCCTCACTCCATTTCCCCCCTGCCCTCATCCCTACCCTGTTCCCCCATCCCATTCCTCCATAGTCCATTTTTTGTCAATGGGCCTTAATAGCCTAAACCACATTAAAGTATGGACAGTCGTATTCCTCTCTCCTTCTCCTCTCTCTCTCTCTCTCTCTCTCTCTCTCTCTCTCTCTCTCTCTCTCTCTCTCTGAAAAATCACAAATTGAATACGTATGCAAATTAATATCTACATACCTAAATAAATGCCTTAATAATATAAATATATATATATATATATATAATATTATATATAAAGCAAAAGATAAATCAGTAAATAAGTAAATAAATAAATAAATAGATGAGAAAAAGAAGGAATATTTGATATACCATGAAGATTTTGGTGAATTATTAAAACTTCATCGAGGATAATATAGACATTGTCACAGTTATACACCCTAGAGCAAATAATGAAATACGGAAGAAGAAAGAAAGAAAGAAAGGATGGAAGCAAGGAAGGAAGGAAGAAGGGAGGGAAGGAAAAGAACCCAAAAAGCAAGAGAGATAAACAAAATGGAAAACAAAACCCCGAAGTCTGCATGGTGGGTAAGTGAAAAAAGAATTGATTAATTATTTAATCAGTTAGTTAGTTAGTTAGTTCTATTATTCTGAATTTATAATCATCTTGTCATAACGTCTTAATGGCACATCAATCCTCCCTGTCCTACATTTCGTTCTTATTTCTTTCTTTATCTTCATATTTCCATCTTTTTTTGTGTTGCTTTGTTTTGTTTTGTACTCTATTCATTTATTTTTGTATTATCTTATATATGTATGTATATACACATTCTTTTTTCATTTTTTTTCAAGACAATTGCAAAGTTAGAGACAGACAAAAAGAGGCTCTTTACGACTTGTAGTCTGGTAGAAGCCAGAAAAAAATCTAATTAACTAATTAAATAGCTAACTACCTACCTAGGTACCTAACTAACTAACTGACTGACTAACTACCTTACTTACTACTTAACTAACCAACTAATTAACTGTTCTTCACATTTGTTTTTCTTCACATTTGTTTTTCTTCACATTTGTTTTTTCTTTGCTCAGCCGGAATTCGAACCCGCAGCTTTTGGATGGGTGGGCGTCTGAAGGCGTGCCTTTTCAGACGGATGTCTTACCCCACTGCTAACAGACACCTACTCTACATTGAGACATTTATGCCTTATGAAGTTCACTTTTGTTCCTCCCTAAGCAGCAGCTACTTCAAATAGTCAGTTGTTTCCTACACAAGTCTGTTTGTATGCCTGTTAGGAGTCTCCCGGCAACTTTAGAAAGTATGCTTAAATCAGCACTGCAGAACATGACGCTATCCCCGTTCAAAAGTGAAGGCAAAGGAAACCACATTGTCGTCGTCCTGAGGTTCAATACTTTAACCCATTATTCCCTGTCACGTTACTACCACAGCGTCCATGCTGTGTATCGCAGAAAGTGCCCCCTCCAGGTAAACAGGGATAACACTGTGAAACACAGAAGAAGCCAAAGGTAGGCAAGGCAGCCTTTTCATCTCCATCTGGTTTATTTTTGCCAACTCTGCCCAGTTTGTTCTATGGTGCTGATGCTGACAACGAAAAAAATTGTTTATACTGATAAACATGTAGCTGACAATGATCATCGTTTGCCTGCTTCTGTTTCCCAGTCTTTGTATGACACTCAAAACAATGAACGGCAAATCAACATGAAACTGTGTGGCGCCAATACACACTTACTGATAGTGTGCCATGACTCTGAGAAAAAGTGCGTATCAGAAAGGGATTTGCATCTGACTGTTAGCTTAAAAAGTACTGAAGGCTATGAACTGGAAAATAATACAACCGAACGTGATTCCAAAGCGATGAGAACATCAAGCACATGTGGCACAGACAGCGCCTAGCTTACTACAGAAGCTGATGTGCAGCAGCACACAGAATCTTGTCAACAAAACATTCACACACAAATAATGGCAACTATTGTGGAAAGAGGGAAGACCTTGGTCAATCTCCGTGTTTGTGGCCAAGTTCAACACATCACTTCTACCTGGAGCAAAGATGTTGTGAAAGGAAATCCTCACTAGGACCCATCGTGACTGTTATGTTGTAAAGTTGTGAAGTGGACTATTACTATGTGTGATTGACAGTTCAAGGATTAGTTACAAATATATTTAATACCACATGTGGGGTCCATGTCACGATGAACGTTTGTAAAGGCCAGTTGTACAGCGTTGTTTCCACATAAGTTTCATATATCTGCCTCCCTCCTCACTCCATTTCCCCCCTGCCCTCACCCTACCCTGTTCCCCCATCCCATTCCTCCATAGTCCATTTTTTGTCAATGGGCCTTAATAGCCTAAACCACATTAAAGTATGGACATTCGTATTTCTCTCTCTCTCTCTCTCTCTCTCTCTCTCTCTCTCTCTCTCTCTCTCTTCTTCTCTCTGAAAAATCACAAATTGAATACGTATGCAAATTAATATCTACATACCTAAATAAATGCCTTAATATATATAATATATATATATATATATATATATAAGCAAAAGATAAATCAGTAAATAAGTAAATAAATAAATAAATAGATGAGAAAAAGAAGGAATATTTGATATACCATGAAGATTTTGGTGAATTATTAAAACTTCATTCGAGGATAATATAGACATTGTCACAGTTATACACCCTAGAGCAAATAATGAAATACGGAAGAAGAAAGAAAGAAAGAAAGGATGGAAGCAAGGAAGGAAGGAAGAAGGGAGGGAAGGAAAAGAACCCAAAAAGCAAGAGAGATAAACAAAATGGAAAACAAAACCCCGAAGTCTGCATGGTGGGTAAGTGAAAAAAGAATTGATTAATTATTTAATCAGTTAGTTAGTTAGTTAGTTCTATTATTCTGAATTTATAATCATCTTGTCATAACGTCTTAATGGCACATCAATCCTCCCTGTCCTACATTTCGTTCTTATTTCTTTCTTTATCTTCATATTTCCATCTTTTTTTTTGTTGCTTTGTTTTGTTTTGTACTCTATTCATTTATTTTTGTATTATCTTATATATGTATGTATATACACATTCTTTTTTCATTTTTTTCAAGACAATTGCAAAGTTAGAGACAGACAAAAAGAGGCTCTTTACGACTTGTAGTCTGGTAGAAGCCAAAAAAAAAAATCTAATTAACTAATTAATAGCTAACTACCTACCTAGGTACCTAACTAACTAACTGACTGACTAACTACCTTACTTACTACTTAACTAACCAACTAATTAACTGTTCTTCACATTTGTTTTTCTTCACATTTGTTTTTCTTCACATTTGTTTTTTCTTTGCTCAGCCGGAATTCGAACCCGCAGCTTTTGGATGGGTGGGCGTCTGAAGGCGTGCCTTTTCAGACGGATGTCTTACCCCACTGCTAACAGACACCTACTCTACATTGAGACATTTATGCCTTATGAAGTTCACTTTTGTTCCTCCCGTAAGCAGCAGCTACTTCAAATAGTCAGTTGTTTCCTACACAAGTCTGTTTGTATGCCTGTTAGGAGTCTCCCGGCAACTTTAGAAAGTATGCTTAAATCAGCACTGCAGAACATGACGCTATCCCCGTTCAAAAGTGAAGGCAAAGGAAACCACATTGTCGTCGTCCTGAGGTTCAATACTTTAACCCATTATTCCCTGTCACGTTACTACCACAGCGTCCATGCTGTGTATCGCAGAAAGTGCCCCCTCCAGGTAAACAGGGATAACACTGTGAAACACAGAAGAAGCCAAAGGTAGGCAAGGCAGCCTTTTCATCTCCATCTGGTTTATTTTTGCCAACTCTGCCCAGTTTGTTCTATGGTGCTGATGCTGACAACGAAAAAAATTGTTTATACTGATAAACATGTAGCTGACAATGATCATCGTTTGCCTGCTTCTGTTTCCCAGTCTTTGTATGACACTCAAAACAATGAACGGCAAATCAACATGAAACTGTGTGGCGCCAATACACACTTACTGATAGTGTGCCATGACTCTGAGAAGAAGTGCGTATCAAAAGGGATTTGCATCTGACTGTTAGCTTAAAAAGTACTGAAGGCTATGAACTGGAAAATAATACAACCGAACGTGATTCCAAAGCGATGAGAACATCAAGCACATGTGGCACAGACAGCGCCTAGCTTACTACAGAAGCTGATGTGCAGCAGCACACAGAACTTGTCAACAAAACATTCACACACAAATAATGGCAACTATTGTGGAAAGAGGGAAGACCTTGGTCAATCTCCGTTTTTTGTGGCCAAGTTCAACACATCACTTCTACCTGGAGCAAAGATGTTGTGAAAGGAAATCCTCACTAGGACCCATCGTGACTGTTATGTTGTAAAGTTGTGAAGTGGACTATTACTATGTGTGATTGACATTTCAAGGATTAGTTACAAATATATTTTAATACCACAATGTGGGGTCCATGTCACGATGAACGTTTGTAAAGGCCAGTTGTACAGCGTTGTTTCCACATAAGTTTCATATATCTGCCCCTCCTCACTCCATTTCCCCCTGCCCTCATCCCTACCCTGTTCCCCATCCCATTCCTCCATAGTCCATTTTTTGTCAATGGGCCTTAATAGCCTAAACCACATTAAAGTATGGACAGTCGTATTCTCTCTCTCCTCTCTCTCTCCTCTCTCTCTCTCCTCTCTCTCTCTCTCTCTCTCTCTCCCCTCTCTCTCTCTGAAAAATAAAAATTGAATACGTATGCAAATTAATATCTACATACCTAAATAAATGCCTTAATATTTTATAATAAATATATATATATATATATATATATATAAAGCAAAAGATTAAATCAGTAAAATAAGTAAATAAATAAATAAATAGATGAGAAAAAGAAGGAATATTTGATATCCATGAAGATTTTGGTGAATTATTAAAACTTCATCGAGGATAATATAGACATTGTCACAGTTAAACACCCCAGAGCAAATAAAAGAAATAAGGAAGAAGAAAGAAAGAAAGAAAGGATGGAAGCAAGGAAGGAAGGAAGAAGGGAGGGAAGGGAAAAGAACCCAAAAAAGCAAGAGAGATAAACAAAATGGAAAACAAAACCCCGAAGTCTGCATGGTGGGTAAGTGAAAAAAGAATTGATTAATTATTTAATCAGTTAGTTAGTTAGTTAGTTCTATTATTCTGAATTTATAATCATCTTGTCATAACGTCTTAATGGCACATCAATCCTCCCTGTCCTACATTTCGTTCTTATTTCTTTCTTTATCTTCATATTTCCATCTTTTTTTTTGTTGCTTTGTTTTTTTTTGTACTCTATTCATTTATTTTTGTAATATCTTATATATGTATGTATATACACATTCTTTTTTTCATTTTTTTCAAGACAATTGCAAAGTTAGAGACAGACAAAAAAAGGCTCTTTACGACTTGTAGTCTGGTAGAAGCCAGAAAAAAAATCTAATTAACTAATTAAATAGCTAACTACCTACCTAGGTACCTAACTAACTAACTGACTGACTAACTACCTTACTTACTACTTAACTAACAACTAATTTTAAAATGTTCTTCACATTTGTTTTTTCTTCACATTTGTTTTTTCTTCACATTTGTTTTTCTTTGCTCAGCCGGATTCGAACCCGCAGCTTTTGGATGGGTGGGCGTCTGAAGGCGTGCCTTTTTTGGTCTTCTTCTTTTCTCATCTCCTGAATCATCATGTCTCTTTTGGCTTTTCCTTTGGCCTTTGACCACCATTCAGTTTTGATCACCCCAGTCCTTGTCTGTTGGTCTGTGTGTGTCCTGTTATTTCTCTGATCTTGAGACTTTCTTTTGCAGAATCCATCGCCTCTTGAACTTTCCATTTTCTGCCTGTCTTCAGCTGGGGCTTGATTGCTTCTACCACCTTGTCTCCTGAGTCCTCCAGCATGCTTTGAAGTCTGATCTTCCCTGCTTTGTATTCCTCCAGGATGGATTTCAGTGGTAGTTTCAGCTTTGCTTGGCGACAGTACAGCGCTATGTCAGTCAGACAGGGTGGGACACCAAGCCATTTCCTTGTGAACTTGTTGATTTTGGCTTCCATTGCCTCCACTATGCTGGTGCAGATGTCGTATATCATCAGAGGCCATAGGAGCTTTGGTATCAGCATGAACTGCAGACACCAGACCTTGTATTTGCCAGGGAGCCCACACTGGTCAATGGTCTCCAAGCCTTCTCCGCCATCTGCTTGGTTTCTTTTGCTCTTTGTGTCTTTCAGCGTATCATCATACCATCTTCCAAGGCTCTTGACTGGTTCTTCTGTGACTGTTGGAAGGGCCCTGGTTGGCAACACTGAAGACCACAGATCCGGCCACTTTTCCTTTCCTCAGTGAGAGACTCCGTGATTTCTTTGGCTTGAACTTCATTCTGGATGAGGCAACTATGTCGTTCAGCCTCTCCAGCACATGACGTGTCTCGTCTTCTCTGGATGAAATCACTGTAGTGTCATCCATGAAGGCCTTGAGAGGAGGCATCTTGTATCCATCGCCAAGGTCTGTTTGTCTCGCGTTGTTTGTTGCTGCTTTCAAGATGAGTTCCATTGCCAGCACGAACAGTATTGGGGAAATTGCACAGCCCATTGCAATACCCACTTCCAAGTTGATCCAGTCTGTTGTGTACTCCTTGGTAGAGAACCGCATTGAGAAGCCATTGAAGTACTTCTTGAGCATGTCGCGGATGTTCTTTGGCACATGGTACATCTCAAGAGCCAACTGTATCATCTCATGGGGCACAGATCCATATGCGTTTGCCAGATCAAGCCACACTACGTCCAGGTCTCTCTTTTTTGTTTTTGCTTTTTGGATTGCGTCCCAGATCATTGTGGCGTGTTCTACACAGCCAGCCACGCCTGGGATGCCACCTTTCTGGACTGACACATCCAAGTACTTGTTTTCCATCAGGTACTTGGTCAACCTTGCTGCCATGACAGAGAAGAAGATTTTCCCTTCGACGTTCAGTAGTGATATTGGCCTGAACTGGCTGATGTCACTTGAGTTTTGCTCTTTGGGATGTACACACCATCTGCCGTCATCCACTGGCCGCTGATCTTCTGGTTTCTCCAAGCCGATCGCAGCAGCCTGTGGAGCCACTCCAGCACCTTGGGACATTTCTTGTAAAGCTGGTAAGGTATTCCGTTTGGCCCTGGTGATGATTTGGCTCTGGCTTTGTCGACCACCTTCTTGATTTCCGCCAACGTTGGAGGCTTGCCATTGAACTGTTCCTCAGGGTTGGTTGGCCACACCAGACCTTGAATGTCGAGTGGTGCTTTGCTCTGTGGGTCAGAGTATGTTTTCCTCAGATGCTGCTCAAGAACTCCTTTGTCCACACTTAGGGTCCCAGATTTCGGCTGCTCAAACAGTGTTCTGGCAAACTGGAAGGGGTCTCTGAAGAAGCGCTCGTTCTATTATTCTGAATTTATAATCATCTTTTCATAACGTCTTAATGGCACATCAATCCTCCCTGTCCTACATTTCGTTCTTATTTCTTTCTTTATCTTCATAGTTCCATCTCCTTTTTTTTGTTTTTTGTTTTTTACTCTATTCATTTTTTTCCTATATATGTATGTATATACACATTTTTTTTCCTTTTTTTTAAAAGACAATTGCAAAGTTAGCGACAGACAAAAAGAGACTTTTACGAATTGTAGTCTGGTAGAAGCCAAAAAAAAAATTGTAATTAAGTAACTAACTAATTAAATAGCTAACTACCTACCTAGGTACCTAACTATCTAACTGACTGACTAACTACCTTACTTACTACTTAACTAACTAACTAATTAACTGTTCTTCACATTTGTTTTTGTCTTCTTCACATTTTTTTTTCCTTGCTCGGCCGGGATTCGAACCCGCAGCTTTTGGATGGGTGGGCGTCTGAAGGCGTGCCTTTTCAGACGGATGTCTTACCCCACTGCTAACAGACACCTACTCTACATTGAGACATTTATGCCTTATGAAGTTCACTTTTGTTCCTCCCTAACCAGCAGCTTGTTGAAGGCGGGCAGATATCTAAGAAGAAGAAGAAGAGGAAGCAGCTACTTCAAATAGTCAGTTGTTTCCTACACAAGTCTGTTTGTATGCCTGTTAGGAGTCTCCCGGCAACTTTAGAAAGTATGCTGAACTCAGCACTGCAGAACATGACGCTATCCCCGTTCAAAAGTGAAGGCAAAGGAAACCACATTGTCGTCGTCCTGAGGTTCAATACTATAACCCATTATTCCCTGTCACGTTACTACCACAGCGTCCATGCTGTGTATCGCAGAAAGTGCCCCCTCCAGGTAAACAGGGATAACACTGTGAAACACAGAAAAGCCAAAGGTAGGCAAGGCAGCCTTTTCATCTCCATCTGGTTTATTTTAGCCAACTCTGCCCAGTTTGTTCTATGGTGCTGATGCTGACAATGAAAAAAATTGTTTATACTGATAAACATGTAGCTGACAATGATCATCGTTTGCCTGCTTCTGTTTCCCAGTCTTTGTATGACACTCAAAACAATGAACAGCAAATCAACATGAAACTGTGTGGCGCCAATACACAGTTACTGATAGTGTGCCATGACTCTGAGAAAAAGTGCGTATCAGAAAGGGATTTGCATCTGACTGTTAGCTTAAAAAGTACTGAAGGCTATGAACTGGAAAATAATACAGCCGAACGTGATTGAAAAGCGATGAGAACATCAAGCACATGTGGCACAGACAGCGCCTAGCTTACTACAGAAGCTGATGTGCAGCAGCACACAGAATCTTGTCAACAAAACATTCACACCCAAATAATGGCAACTATTGTGGAAAGAGGGAAGACCTTGGTCAATCTCTGTGTTTGTGGCCAAGTTCAACACATCACTTCTACCTGGAGCGAAGATGTTGTGAAAGGAAATCCTCACTAGGACCCATCGTGACTGTTATGTTGTAAAGTTGTGAAGTGGACTATTACTATGTGTGATTGACAGTCCAAGGATTAGTTACAAATATGTTTAATACAACGATGTGGGGTCCATGTCACGATGAACGTTTGTAAAGGCCAGTTGTACAACGTTGTTTCCACATAAGTTTCATATATCTGCCTCCATCCTCACTCCATTTCCCCCCAGCCCTCACCCCTACCCTGTTCCTCCATCCCATTCCTCCATAGTCCGTTTTTTGTCAATGGGCCTTAATAGCCAAAACCACATTAAAGTATTGGCATTCGTATTCTCTCTCTCTCTCTCTCTCTCTCTCTCTCTCTCTCTCTCTCTCTCTCTCTCTCTCTCTCCCTCTCTCTCTCTCTCTCTCTCTCTCTCTCTCTCTCTCTCTGAAAAATCACAAATTGAATACGTATCAAAATTAATACCTACATACCTAAATAAATGCCTTAATAAATAAAGAAATTTTATATATACATATATATATATATATATATATAGATAGATAGATAGATAGATAGATAGATAGATAGATAGATAGATAGATAGATAGATATTACGCAAAAGATAAATCAGTAAATATGTATATAAATAAATAAATAGATGAGAAAAAGAACGAATATTTGATATACCATGAAGATTTTGGTGAATTATTAAAACTTCATTGAGGATAATATAGACATTGTCACAATTATACTACTAGAGCAAATAATGAGAAAACGGAAGAAGAAAGAAAGAAAGAAAAAAAGAAAGGATGGAAGCAAGGAAGGAAGGAAGAAGGGAGGGAAGGAAGAGAACCAAAAAAGCAAGAGAGATAAACAAAATGGAAAACAAAACCCCAAAGTCTGCATGGTGGGTAAGTGAAAAAAGAATTGATTAATTACTTAATTAGTAGAAAGAAACTCGTGGAGAGCGTGGCAGCAGAGAGTCCTCAGAAGAGAAGCCCCCTTCAAGCAAGTGTTTCGGCCCTTATCTCCTGACACTCTAGGGGGGTTGGGCCACACCCGGTTCATGAATCCGGATGTCCCTCTGCTGCCCCTTTTTTTTCCCATCTTGGGACGAGCCATGGCTGGGATTCGAACCCATGACCTTCTGGACATGCTCGTTTTCCACTTAATGACTCGCGCTTTAACCACTGAGCCACAGGGACACCTGATATTTGTAGGGAAATTAAGCCTTATGAAGTTCACTTTTGTTCCTCCTTGACCAGATCCAGCTTGAACACCTCTCTGCCGCTTCTGCCATTGCTTTCAGGGCTCTGGTTTTTTCCCTCCCTGCAACTGAGAGCTGTTTCATGAGGCTGTATGCAGACGTTCCTACAAACCCCCTAGCTCCAATTTCTGCAGTGAGGACTTTGACCTGATAGCCTTCTCTCCTCAGGCTGTTTGCCAGATCAGCATACTTTTCAGTCTTGTAGATTTGAGCAGCCTCCATTCTGTTCTCATATGGCACCGTGAGCTCGATCATGATCAGCTGCTTGGTTGACTTAGAGTGGACTACTATGTCTGGTCTCATGCCACTCTTGCTGATGATCTCTGGGTGACTCTTCCATTCTGGGAGGTCTGCAGTGCACTCCCAGTCATCTGCCCCGTCCAGCAGATTCTGCCTGCATGTTTCGAGTGGCACTGTTGTTCTTGGCCATGATTTGCTGCCTCCTGCCGTGAAAAATGTTGCGGGTGCTTTTGGAGTCCTGATTTTCCCTTTTGTGGTGTTGGTACTAGCCCAGACTACTTGTACAATCTCTTTGAGCACTTGGTTGTGCCTCCATGTGTACCTTCCTTGAGCCAGGGCTACTTTACATGAGCTTAGGACATGCTCCACTGTTTGTTTTTCATGGCAGAGGGGGCATGCAGGATCGTCTGTTTTCCCCCACTTCACCAAGTTTGCATATGAGGGCAGAAGGTCATATGCAGATCTGAGAATGAAGCTGATCCTGAGAGGGGCCATGTGCCAAATGTCATTCCAAGTGAGACTTCTTTGGAGTGCATTCTCCCACGTTGTCCATTGCCCTTGCTGGCTCTGCTGGACTGCTTTTTGGAGTCTTTTTTGGTCTTCTTCTTTTCTCATCTCCTGAATCATCATGTCTCTTTTGGCTTTTCCTTTGGCCTTTGACCACCATTCAGTTTTGATCACCCCCAGTCCTTGTCTGTTGGTCTGTGTGTGTCCTGTTATTTCTCTGATCTTGAGACTTTCTTTTGCAGAATCCATCGCCTCTTGAACTTTCCATTTTCTGCCTGTCTTCAGCTGGGGCTTGATTGCTTCTACCACCTTGTCTCCTGAGTCCTCCAGCATGCTTTGAAGTCTGATCTTCCCTGCTTTGTATTCCTCCAGGATGGATTTCAGTGGTAGTTTCAGCTTTGCTTGGCGACAGTACAGCGCTATGTCAGTCAGACAGGGTGGGACACCAAGCCATTTCCTTGTGAACTTGTTGATTTTGGCTTCCATTGCCTCCACTATGCTGGTGCAGATGTCGTATATCATCAGAGGTCATAGGAGCTTTGGTATCAGCATGAACTGCAGACACCAGACCTTGTATTTGCCAGGGAGCCCACACTGGTCAATGGTCTCCAAGCCTTCCTCCGCCATCTGCTTGGTTTCTTTTGCTCTTTGTGTCTTTCAGCGTATCATCATACCATCTTCCAAGGCTCTTGACTGGTTCTTCTGTGACTGTTGGAATGGCCTGGTTGGCAACACTGAAGACCACAGATCCGGCCACTTTTCCTTTCCTCAGTGAGAGACTCCGTGATTTCTTTGGCTTGAACTTCATTCTGGATGAGGCAACTATGTCGTTCAGCCTCTCCAGCACATGACGTGTCTCGTCTTCTCTGGATGAAATCACTGTAGTGTCATCCATGAAGGCCTTGAGAGGAGGCATCTTGTATCCATCGCCAAGGTCTGTTTGTCTCGCGTTGTTTGTTGCTGCTTTCAAGATGAGTTCCATTGCCAGCACGAACAGTATTGGGGAAATTGCACAGCCCATTGCAATACCCACTTCCAAGTTGATCCAGTCTGTTGTGTACTCCTTGGTAGAGAACCGCATTGAGAAGCCATTGAAGTACTTCTTGAGCATGTCGCGGATGTTCTTTGGCACATGGTACATCTCAAGAGCCAACTGTATCATCTCATGGGGCACAGATCCATATGCGTTTGCCAGATCAAGCCACACTACGTCCAGGTCTCTCTTTTTTGTTTTTGCTTTTTGGATTGCGTCCCAGATCATTGTGGCGTGTTCTACACAGCCAGCCACGCCTGGGATGCCACCTTTCTGGACTGACACATCCAAGTACTTGTTTTCCATCAGGTACTTGGTCAACCTTGCTGCCATGACAGAGAAGAAGATTTTCCCTTCGACGTTCAGTAGTGATATTGGCCTGAACTGGCTGATGTCACTTGAGTTTTGCTCTTTGGGGATGTACACACCATCTGCCGTCATCCACTGGCCGCTGATCTTCTGGTTTCTCCAAGCCGATCGCAGCAGCCTGTGGAGCCACTCCAGCACCTTGGGACATTTCTTGTAAAGCTGGTAAGGTATTCCGTTTGGCCCTGGTGATGATTTGGCTCTGGCTTTGTCGACCACCTTCTTGATTTCCGCCAACGTTGGAGGCTTGCCATTGAACTGTTCCTCAGGGTTGGTTGGCCACACCAGACCTTGAATGTCGAGTGGTGCTTTGCTCTGTGGGTCAGAGTATGTTTTCCTCAGATGCTGCTCAAGAACTCCTTTGTCCACACTTAGGGTCCCAGATTTCGGCTGCTCAAACAGTGTTCTGGCAAACTGGAAGGGGTCTCTGAAGAAGCGCTCGTTCTATTATTCTGAATTTATAATCATCTTTTCATAACGTCTTAATGGCACATCAATCCTCCCTGTCCTACATTTCGTTCTTATTTCTTTCTTTATCTTCATAGTTCCATCTCCTTTTTTTTGTTTTTTGTTTTTTACTCTATTCATTTTTTTCCTATATATGTATGTATATACACATTTTTTTTCCTTTTTTTTAAAAGACAATTGCAAAGTTAGCGACAGACAAAAAGAGACTTTTACGAATTGTAGTCTGGTAGAAGCCAAAAAAAAAATTGTAATTAAGTAACTAACTAATTAAATAGCTAACTACCTACCTAGGTACCTAACTATCTAACTGACTGACTAACTACCTTACTTACTACTTAACTAACTAACTAATTAACTGTTCTTCACATTTGTTTTTGTCTTCTTCACATTTTTTTTTCCTTGCTCGGCCGGGATTCGAACCCGCAGCTTTTGGATGGGTGGGCGTCTGAAGGCGTGCCTTTTCAGACGGATGTCTTACCCCACTGCTAACAGACACCTACTCTACATTGAGACATTTATGCCTTATGAAGTTCACTTTTGTCCTCCCTAACCAGCAGCTTGTTGAAGGCGGGCAGATATCTAAGAAGAAGAAGAAGAGGAAGCAGCTACTTCAAATAGTCAGTTGTTTCCTACACAAGTCTGTTTGTATGCCTGTTAGGAGTCTCCCGGCAACTTTAGAAAGTATGCTGAACTCAGCACTGCAGAACATGACGCTATCCCCGTTCAAAAGTGAAGGCAAAGGAAACCACATTGTCGTCGTCCTGAGGTTCAATACTATAACCCATTATTCCCTGTCACGTTACTACCACAGCGTCCATGCTGTGTATCGCAGAAAGTGCCCCCTCCAGGTAAACAGGGATAACACTGTGAAACACAGAAGAAGCCAAAGGTAGGCAAGGCAGCCTTTTCATCTCCATCTGGTTTATTTTAGCCAACTCTGCCCAGTTTGTTCTATGGTGCTGATGCTGACAATGAAAAAAATTGTTTATACTGATAAAGATGTAGCTGACAATGATCATCGTTTGCCTGCTTCTGTTTCCCAGTCTTTGTATGACACTCAAAACAATGAACAGCAAATCAACATGAAACTGTGTGGCGCCAATACACAGTTACTGATAGTGTGCCATGACTCTGAGAAAAAGTGCGTATCAGAAAGGGATTTGCATCTGACTGTTAGCTTAAAAAGTACTGAAGGCTATGAACTGGAAAATAATACAGCCGAACGTGATTGAAAAGCGATGAGAACATCAAGCACATGTGGCACAGACAGCGCCTAGCTTACTACAGAAGCTGATGTGCAGCAGCACACAGAATCTTGTCAACAAAACATTCACACCCAAATAATGGCAACTATTGTGGAAAGAGGGAAGACCTTGGTCAATCTCCGTGTTTGTGGCCAAGTTCAACACATCACTTCTACCTGGAGCAAAGATGTTGTGAAAGGAAATCCTCACTAGGACCCATCGTGACTGTTATGTTGTAAAGTTGTGAAGTGGACTATTACTATGTGTGATTGACAGTCCAAGGATTAGTTACAAATATGTTTAATACAACGATGTGGGGTCCATGTCACGATGAACGTTTGTAAAGGCCAGTTGTACAACGTTGTTTCCACATAAGTTTCATATATCTGCCTCCATCCTCACTCCATTTCCCCCCAGCCCTCACCCCTACCCTGTTCCTCCATCCCATTCCTCCATAGTCCGTTTTTTGTCAATGGGCCTTAATAGCCAAAACCACATTAAAGTATTGGCATTCGTATTCTCTCTCTCTCTCTCTCTCTCTCTCTCTCTCTCTCTCTGAAAAATCACAAATTGAATACGTATCCAAATTAATACCTACATACCTAAATAAATGCCTTAATAAACAAAGAAATTTTATATATATATAAAACAGAGAGTTTAAAAACCACAACAGACAAGATAAAAAGATTTCCAAAATTTTCGGCTTTAATGCCTTCCTCAGTGGTGAGTTGACTGGCCGGCGAGTCACACAACATTTATACATGAATAAAAAGGAAGTGAATAAAATTCACTATCTTAAAATAAGAAGCTAAAAAGAAAAAGAATTGCACGTACCAGGCAAATCTTTCAAAAGGAAGGGGAGCAAAGGGACGTGATAGTATGAGGAAGAGGGGCTGAGTAAGTGTGTGTAAAAGCGTGCGCGCGTCACGCACATGTGGGAGTGTGTGCGTATATCAGAGTGTGTTAGTGTGAGTGAGTGTGAGTGAGTTTGAGTGTGTTGGTGTATGTGTGTGTGTGTGTGTGTGAGCGTGTGTAGTGTGTGTAGGGGGGGGGAAGGAAGGGGGGGGGGTGTTCGGTAGGGGGAGGCAAAAGGAGTCAAGCGGCGTAGAACATGAACAGTTATTGTAGTGAGTTGAGTCCGAAAGGATGGAGAGTTTTCAATTTTCTTATCCAGAATTTTTCCCTACAAATTCTGTGCGTGTGGCTGTCTGAAAAAACTTTTTCTATCACCATGCATTTCATGTTGGCTAGGGTGTGGCTGGGCAGGTTGAAATGTTGCGTGACTAGAGTCCCGATGTTGTTCTTGATGTGAGATCTATGCAGATAGAAACGTTTTCTGAGTGAATTTTTTGTTTCACCAATGTATTGAGAATTCTGACAGAGTTCGCAGAACATGAGATAAATGATGTTATTGGTTTGACAGTCAATATGGTGTCTTAGAGTAAATGTTTCTTTGGTCTGGTGGCTAATGAAATTGGTGGACTCCAAGGCGTGCTCTCTACAAATAATACATTTGTTGGAACATTTGAAAAAACCATTAGGGTCTTTAGGATTTAATTTGACGGGGAGGGCTGAGGGCATAAGCAAGTGTTTGAGAGAACGGCTGTTTCTTTCTCCTAGGATGGGTGGGTAAGGTATGGCCCGTTTAAGTTTGTCACTGGTGAAAACTGTCTGATATAATTCTTTAAACCATTGGCGGAGAGGGGGGTTGCTAGGGTTATGAGTGACAATAACGGGTGTTCTAGTGTTGGACAGCTTAGGTTTGTAAACAAGAGTATCATGTCTGGGTGTCTTTTTTGCCTTTTCACGAGCAGTGCGTAAAGTTTGGGGTTTGTAGCCTCTTAGTCTGAGAAATTCGAACATCTGCTCTGAGCGGGTAATGAAATCTTCTGGTTTAGAGCATAAACGTCTGATTCTCAAAAACTGACTGTAGGGTAAATTCCTTTTGCAGTGAGGGGATGGCTAGACTTGTAGTGTAAATAAGCATGTGCATCAGTGGGTTTAGTGTACAGATCTGTTTGGATAAAGCCATTCTCTAAGTATAATAATACGTCAAGGAAAGGAAGTTGGTCAACAGAGGTATTGTGAGTGAATTTAATGGTGGGATGAACTGTATTGATATACGTCAGGAATGTTTGTAGGTCAGTCTGAGCCCCTGTCCAGAGTAGCAGTATGTCGTCTATATATCTTTTCCAGAAGTGCTGAACAACAGGAACGGGGCTGTTAGAAAGAAGTTCTGTTTCCAACCTCCCCATAAACAGATTGGCCACAGAGGGAGCCATGGGAGTCCCCATGGCTGTTCCTGAAATTTGGTGATATATACGGTTTTCAAAGATAAAGTAATTATTTTCCAAAACATGATTCATAATTTCTAGAAGTGTATCAGTGGGAGGTAAGCCGGGATCAGCTTTTAAATTAAGATAATATTCAACTGCATTTTTTAGCTCATTCTGGGGTATGTTGGAATAAAGTCCCACTACATCTATTGTTACCAAAATCAGGTTGGGAAAGGGTCCATATTTTAAATTCCATTCTTCGACGGTGTTTAACAGATGAGTGGTGTCTTGGATGTAACTGGGGAGAGAAGCAACGATATTACGTAGCCAGTGGTCTACTAATGCTGAGAGTTTTTCCGTAGGTCCCCCACCCCTGAAACAATAGGTCTACCTGGGGGCTGCTGTAAGGACTTGTGAATCTTGGGAAGGTGATAAAATAGAGGGGTGCGAACGGATTTCATGTCATTGATTGCCCATTTAGAGGTGTTGGTATCGATTACACCTGTATCTAGTAATTTATTGACAATATAATTGGAAGTTTTCGCTATCTGGGTGGTAGGGTCTTTGTCCACTACACAGTAATGGTCAGCATTATTTAAAAGTCTGTAAGCTTCATTTATATAGTCATCTGTATTTTGCACAACGACTGTCCCACCCTTGTCTGCCATACTTATACGGATAGTTCTATTCATCACAAGTTGGCGGAGTTCTTTCACTGCTAAACGTTCACTAAAGGCCAGATTGTCAAATTTGGGTTTGAGTGTTTTGAAGTTTTCAACGCGGCTAAGTATAGTATCACAAAAAATGTCCAGTTCTTTTTCCCTTCCTTTGGGTGGCAAGAATCCTGTAGGCTTGTAGAATTTCGGAGGGGGTTCAGAGTCTGAAGGGGCGTCAGGGTCATAGAAAAGTTCCTTCAAGCGAAGTTTTCTGCAGCCTTCAGCCACGTCGTCATATATATATCTATATATATATAGATAGATAGATAGATAGATAGATAGATAGATAGATAGATAGATATTACGCAAAAGATAAATCAGTAAATATGTATATAAATAAATAAATAGATGAGAAAAAGAACGAATATTTGATATACCATGAAGATTTTGGTGAATTATTAAAACTTCATTGAGGATAATATAGACATTGTCACAATTATACCACTAGAGCAAATAATGAGAAAACGGAAGAAGAAAGAAAGAAAGAAAAAAAGAAAGGATGGAAGCAAGGAAGGAAGGAAGAAGGGAGGGAAGGAAGAGAACCAAAAAAGCAAGAGAGATAAACAAAATGGAAAACAAAACCCCAAAGTCTGCATGGTGGGTAAGTGAAAAAAGAATTGATTAATTACTTAATTAGTTAGTTAGTTCGTTCTATTATTCTGAATTTATAATCATCTTTTCATAACGTCTTAATGGCACATCAATCCTCCCTGTCCTACATTTCGTTCTTATTTCTTTCTTTATCTTCATAGTTCCATCTCCTTTTTTTTGTTTTGTTTTGTTTTTTACTCTATTCATTTTTTTTCCTATATATGTATGTATATACACATTTTTTTTTCCTTTTTTTTAAAAGACAATTGCAAAGTTAGCAACAGACAAAAAGAGACTTTTACGAATTGTAGTCTGGTAGAAGCCAAAAAAAATTGTAATTAAGTAACTAACTAATTAAATAGCTAACTACCTACCTAGGTACCTAACTAACTAACTGACTTACTACTTAACTAACTAACTAATTAACTGTTCTTCACATTTGTTTTTTCTTCTTCACATTTTTTTTTCCTTGCTCGGCCGGGATTCGAACCCGCAGCTTTTGGATGGGGGGGCGTCTGAAGGCGTGCCTTTTCAGACGGATGTCTTACCCCACTGCTAACAGACACCTACTCTACATTGAGACATTTATGCCTTATGAAGTTCACTTTTGTTCCTCCCTAACCAGCAGCTTGTTGAAGGCGGGCAGATATCTAGGAAGAAGAAGAAGAAGCAGCTACTTCAAATAGTCAGTTGTTTCCTACACAAGTCTGTTTGTATGCCTGTTAGGAGTCTCCCGGCAACTTTAGAAAGTATGCTGAACTCAGCACTGCAGAACATGACGCTATCCCCGTTCAAAAGTGAAGGCAAAGGAAACCACATTGTCGTCGTCCTGAGGTTCAATACTATAACCCATTATTCCCTGTCACGTTACTACCACAGCGTCCATGCTGTGTATCGCAGAAAGTGCCCCTCCAGGTAAAGAGGGATAACACTGTGAAACACAGAAGAAGCCAAAGGTAGGCAAGGCAGCCTTTTCATCTCCATCTGGTTTATTTTAGCCAACTCTGCCCAGTTTGTTCTATGGTGCTGATGCTGACAATGAAAAAAATTGTTTATACTGATAAAGATGTAGCTGACAATGATCATCGTTTGCCTGCTTCTGTTTCCCAGTCTTTGTATGACACTCAAAACAATGAACAGCAAATCAACATGAAACTGTGTGGCGCCAATACACAGTTACTGATAGTGTGCCATGACTCTGAGAAAAAGTGCGTATCAGAAAGGGATTTGCATCTGACTGTTAGCTTAAAAAGTACTGAAGGCTATGAACTGGAAAATAATACAGCCGAACGTGATTGAAAAGCGATGAGAACATCAAGCACATGTGGCTCAGACAGCGCCTAGCTTACTACAGAAGCTGATGTGCAGCAGCACACAGAATCTTGTCAACAAAACATTCACACCCAAATAATGGCAACTATTGTGGAAAGAGGGAAGACCTTGGTCAATCTCCGTGTTTGTGGCCAAGTTCAACACATCACTTCTACCTGGAGCAAAGATGTTGTGAAAGGAAATCCTCACTAGGACCCATCGTGACTGTTATGTTGTAAAGTTGTGAAGTGGACTATTACTATGTGTGATTGACAGTCCAAGGATTAGTTACAAATATGTTTAATACAACGATGTGGGGTCCATGTCACGATGAACGTTTGTAAAGGCCAGTTGTACAACGTTGTTTCCACATAAGTTTCATATATCTGCCTCCATCCTCTCTCCATTTCCCCCAGCCCTCACCCCTACCCTGTTCCTCCATCCCATTCCTCCATAGTCCGTTTTTTTGTCAATGGGCCTTAATAGCCAAAACCACATTAAAGTATTGGCATTCGTATTCTCTCTCTCTCTCTCTCTCTCTCTCTCTCTCTCTCTCTCTCTCTCTCTCTCTCTCTCTGAAAAATCACAAATTGAATACGTATCCAAATTAATACCTACATACCTAAATAAATGCCTTAATAAATAAAGAAATTATATATATATATATATATATATATATATATATATAAACAGAGAGTTTAAAAACCACAACAGACAAGATAAAAAGATTTCCAAAATTTTCGGCTTTAATGCCTTCCTCAGTGGTGAGTTGACTGGCGGCGAGTCACACAACATTTATACATGAATAAAAAGGAAGTGAATAAAATTCACTATCTTAAAATAAGAAGCTAAAAAGAAAAAGAATTGCACGTACCAGGCGAATCTTTCAAAAGGAAGGGGAGCAAAGGGACGTGATAGTATGAGGAAGAGGGGCTGAGTAAGTGTGTGGAGAGAACTATAAAATAGGCACTCTGGCTCACCCACCTCCGCCAGCTCCAACCGGCTGAAGCCGGTTTCGCTGTTGCTCCGCCGGCTTACCCAGAGTGCCTATTTTATAGTTCTCTAATAGTAAACACTTTACAAACATACATAATGTGTAGGATTATCTGTTTTTAACACTAATTTAGAAAACTTTTGAGACTTAAGTTTTTGCTTAATCCTTCGTTTTTCTTGATCGTTTTCAATAACATCATTTTCTTGCATACATTCATCAAATGCGTCTCTATCTTTCATGTGAAATAAAACTACAGTCTTTAATTGCTCTCTAAAGTCTTTTAAAACTGAGTTATATTTTTGACATAAAATCCACACACTTATCCCAGCATGTCTTCCACTGAAAGCCAGTTTCGGCCGAACAGTCATCTATAATAAATAGTGTCTGCGTTCCCCCAAACAGTCTGTACTACCAGTCGGTTGACTGTCAGCTTTTTTGCAAGACCAAGACAACACGCAGTAAGTCAGCAGGCCTAGCGTCCTGTTTACAAACTGTGAGTCTCCCTATGTTCTGACCTAAAAATCAATAAAACACGTCTCGCGCGCCTACTGCGTTTCTTCTCTCACCGGGCTCGCGGCGCGGGCGTGCGCTAACACGTTCTTTGCTATAGCGTGAGCTGCCTCTTTCTCTGTTCTTCATCGCGCTTAACTAGTAGTTGCAGGCCAGCCCGACAACGCAGCGCCCAGGCACATCCTGTTCAGTCACAAAGCAAGTGGCTGACATATCAAATGACAAGTGGTCCTACCAGTTCCACTTTTCACCCCAAGTCCTTAATTAAGTCACCCCAAGTCCTTAATTAAGTCACCCCAAGTCCTTAATTAAGTCACCCCAAGTCCTTAATTAAGTTCTTAATTAAGTCACCCCAAGTCCTTAATTAAGTTACCCCAAGTTCTTAATTAAGTCACCCCAAGTTCTTAATCAAGTTACCCCAAGTTCTTAATCTAGTTCTTAATCAAGTTACCTTAAGTTTTTAATCAAGTTACCTCAAGTTCTTAACTTAAGTTACTTTAAGTTTTTACTTAAGTTATCCTCTATGTACAACCAAGTTTTTATTCAAGTCAATTTATAATTATTTATTAAGTTCTTGAAATATTATTCCATCTGAAATGGATCAAAATGATCTTTTGTTGTTGGCGGTTCTGGCATGCTTTTTTGTTCGGCTTCTGTATTTAGTGGCTGAGATTTTTTGGACTGCTTTGGTTTTTGCTGGCGTTGTTTATATATTTTATAACCGTAATAACCACCCCCAGCAGCAATGACGCCAAAAATGGCAACTGTTTTAAATTCAATATTCCATGACGACTTTGGTGTTGTAGGTCTTGAATCAACTTGTGTATTTACAGCTGGCATTGAAACAACTGTTGGCGTTGGCGGTGTTATGTTTTCATTATGAGTTATATTCTGTGATTGCAACATTAATTTTTTTTGTTTGTTCCACTCTGCTAATTTTTTTCCTGCTGCAACGCGCCCAGGATGAGGAGGCTTTTTACTGGTCACTTTCTCCACCTGATTCAATGTTTTCTGATTCTGCTGATTTTCTGGCTCGGTCATTTTGAAGGGAAACAAAATCTATATGATTAAAAGTAATTAATCCCATGATTAATGGCGATAACAATGTTCCAAATCTGTAATATAGATCACATCCTAGAGACTCTAATGACTTTGTTAAAACTGGATCCTGCGTTAAATCATACATAAAATCTTGTTCAGAATCAATGGGAGCAAATCTACTAACTAGTTTAGTGTACAAACTAAGAACCGTTTGCCCAACACTTTTTACCATTCTTGACCCCAGTTGCGCTTCATACCTGTTGTGATACTTTACAATGTCTTGTGGCGACATTTGTTGAATCTGTTCTATGCTGAATTCATTTCCAAGGTACTGTTTTGTTTTTCCACATGCTGCTAAAGAATACAGCCCTTCCTTTTTGCGCATAATAGCTTGGTCATCAACTTGATCATTTGTAAGTTCAGGAAGTAAATCATCGCAGTTCATGTTTTATTAATGAATAAATATTATTTTATTTTTTAAAAATGAGCACCGAAAAAACTATTACTAACCTTGTATACCATTCTGCTGTTATTGGAGGCCTAAGTGTAGGATACACAATGCTTGGTAAAAGCCTGTTAAAAATAAAACCAGCAGATCTTGGCAAACTAGACTTTGAAGACTCAGCAAAGCTGATTGCTGTTATTACAGCTTCATTTGCTACGAAAGATTTTCTAGTTAAGCAAGGAATAATTCCAGACCGTATCAATATGTAAAATTAAAAAAAAATACATTTATAAAAATGGCTTCACTCGTAATGATGATTGGTGGCGCTGTGGTTAATGCGCTTGCTTTTAGCGG
>CM065715.1:46681610-46688101 GCA_033310375.1 Conus canariensis | reverse complement strand
ATGCTCCAACTTGCTGCGAGCGAATAACTCTTTGGATTTTGTGAACGTAAAGTAAACGGTTGGTGTTCCAACTTAAGCGAATGTTTTTTTGTTTTTTTTACCCTTTGGACTTGGGAAGGAAAAAAAAAAACCCAAACAACTTTGGATTGTTGTGAATGTAGTAAGCTACTTGTTTCTTTTTTAATAATATTTGGTTCCTCTTCTTGTTTTTGTTATTGGTGTTTGTATTGAGACTTCGTCGTATCATCATAGTCGGAAGACTTCTTTTTCACACGTGGGGAAATAAAAAAATAAAAAAAAGATGCTACAAAACTTGAAATAATAAAGCGAATTTTTTTTTTTTAAAGGAAAACAAACAACAACAACGTTGGATTGTGAACGTAAAGTAAAACA
Source organism: Conus canariensis (assembly GCA_033310375.1). NCBI lineage: Eukaryota > Metazoa > Mollusca > Gastropoda > Neogastropoda > Conidae > Conus > Conus canariensis. The sequence goes on along the minus strand of CM065715.1, from coordinate 46,687,708 downwards.
GTTGTGACTTGGCATCATCATATTCGAAAGACTTCATGAAAACGAAACGACAAGATGCTGCTGCGACTTTGAAATAATGGTTGTTACCCTTTTTGAACTTTAAAACGAACTCGGGATTGTGAACGTGAGGTGTTGTGACTTCGCATCGTCATATTCGAAAGTCTTCTTCCTCTTCACACGCGCAGGAAAAGAAGAAAAAATGAAGATGCTGGAAGAAATAAGTTTACCACCACCACCCCTTTGGACTTGGAAGGAAAAATAAAACTGGGATTGTGTGAACGTAGTAAGCAGGTAGTAGTAGTAATCTACTTTATTTTATAGTCGTTCTTATTGTTGGTGTGTGTGTGTTTTTTTTTAGAGACTTCTTCACACGGAAAGCGACTTGAAGAAATCTAAAGCGAAGAAAAAGCCCTTTTGGACTTCTTGCGAAGGTTAAATAAAAAGAAGTTGTTGTTTGTGGTGGTATTGTTTCCGTAAAGCCGGTGGTTTTTTTTTTTTTAACCCCTTTCGACTTTTTTTGTGTGGGGAGAAAAATTTTAAAAAAAACTTGGATCAAAATCTACTTCTTTGTAGTAGTATATTCTTTGGTTCCTATTATCGTTGTTGTTGTGGTTTGGTGGTGGAGGAGACTTCTTCGCATCATAGTCGAAAGACTTCTTCTTCTTCTGCTTAGAGCGCGCGTGGTGGTGGTGGGGAGGTAAAAACAAGGATGCTCGAAGAAATAAGTTTACTACTACCACCCTTTTGGGACTCGTAGTAAGGTCAAAAAAAGAAAAAGCTGTTGCGTGACTTCTTCGTCGCGTCATAATTAGTCGAAAGACTTTCTTCTTCTTAGTCGCAGGCAGTGGTGGTTGGGAAAAAAAAAGAAAAAAGAAAAGATTGCTGAAGAAATAAGTACTACCCTTTGGGGGCACAAAAAGTTGTTTCCGTAAAAGCCCCCGAATGGTTGTTGGTTTTTTTTTTCTCACAACCCCCTTTGAGATTCTGAACGTAAAGGTAATGATCGTTTCCTTCTTCTAATAATATTCGGGTTCCTTTTGAGATTTCTTCACACACATACACACACGCAAAGTCGTGGAAAAGAAGAAGAACAAAAAATGATGATGAAATAAAGCGTATGGAATTTAACTACTACCGCCCTTTTGAGGAGTTGTAGTTGAGAGAGAAAAAACAAAAACTTGGATCGTAAACGCGATCTATTCGGTTCCTATTGTTGAAGGTTAGAGACATCTTCGCCTCATAGTCGAAAGACAGAAAGAAAAAGATACCACCACTGTAACTTGAGAGGCCGCGGCGGGAGGAGGAGGAGGAGCTATATATATGCCACTGACACCCTGGGGGTTTGTTAGAGTCACAGCCACCACTGCCACCGCCGCCACAGCAGCAGCATCAAGACCTACCACCACCACCACCACGGCGTGGCGCAGCAAGACAATGATGATGCACTACCCTGGTGCTGCTACTACAACATTCTCTGCCCAGGAGGAAGAGGACACCGACATGGAAGTGATGAAAGAAGACGGCGGAGAAGATCTGGCCACTATGGATGATCTGACTACCGACTCCGCCGCAGTAGTAGTCAAGCGGCAATCATCATCATCATCAAAATCATGGAAACCTACCCTCCCGCAGCTGCGGCCGCGGCCGGGGCCGCGAAGTTTGGTCACCACCGGCACTATCTTCAACAGAAACAAATACGTGTTGGCTAGCGTCCTGGCGTCCGATATCAAACGCGTACTGAGGAAGGTCTTGCGGGGACTGGAGGGGTACTCTCGCTGGAACAAAACGTTTTCTGGGCCCCTCGTTCGAGCTGACGCCTTGCTGTCACTGATAGAAGAACCTAGGCCGGAGTTACTGATCGCAAAAGGTATCATGGACCGGGTGGAAGAGGCTGACTGTTACGACCGGTTCCTGGCAAAACTGATCCAGAACGGGATGATGTCGAGTCGGTTGAAAAACAAAGTGGTGGATATATGCCGCAACAAGTACCTGCCTCCGGTGCCCAGGTTTATGATCCAATTGGTGCGGAACAGAAATGTGGCGGATCAGGAGAAGCTGCTGAAAGCTTTGGATGTGGGACCGTACTATGATGATGAGTATGATGACGACGACGATGACGATGACGAGGACTTGGAAGATGATGAAGATGACTATGATGATGATAGATTCGCGGAGATGATGGTGGTGAAGAAGTACTTGCGAGATGACGCGACGCTAGAACGCGGTCTGTCCAGGTGGATTTTGAAAAAACAACGATCCAAAGACTATAACGCTCATTGCGATACGCTAGGGCAGGACTTCAACGCTCTCGCCGATTTTGAGCGGGGTATTACGAAGACGGCCAAAATGCCTCTGTTGAACCTGAGCCCGAACGTTGCGCAGGCCATTCGCAATACCTGCGACCGGGCGAAACTGCGCCAGTTAGTGCGCAAAATGCGTCAAGATCTAGGAGGGGCTGTTTCAGAGGAGGAAGAAGAAGAAGACGGCTTTTTCTCGGGCAATGCAGCCGGTAGTCGCAGACGCCTGGGTGGTTTGATCGCCGACTGGCTTTTGGCCAGGCAAAGACAGGGTCTCATTTCCAACCATTTAAATTGTGAGATAATGTGCTACGTCTACGTGCTGGAGTTGGATAAAGCCTTGGGCCTAGCGTCGTCGACGACGAGTCAGCGGCGGGACGATGATGACGATGACGATGACCGTGATGATGAAGAGGAGTGGCGGTGGGTGCGTGGTGAACTGCCAAACTGGAGGAGATTCCACTGGGAGGACCTAGAATGTCGCGTTCGGTCTTTTGGCAAGGAATGGGCACGACGCCATAATCAGTCCGCCCTGAGTATGGCTCAAAGCGGGTTTCGCTTGGCGTCTTTGAGGCCTGAAACGAATCCCAGCCAGGATGTGGTAACGTGCTACCAGTGCTGGATCGGCCTGAGAAAGTGGCGAGACGATGACGATCCCGATCTAGAGCATCTGTGGAGAACGTGCGAAGACCGATGGTCGTGTCCTTACCTGCTCAACAAACTCGGCCGTCCTATGGTGAACTTCATCGAGGGTCTGCAAAAAGTGAGTGACCTGAAACCGCGGGTTATGAACCATGCCAGAGAACTCTACGGCGCTCAACTGTTTTGAGAGTCCATATTGACGAATATGATAATGAGTCTAGGAGGAGGAGGGGTCGGTCGCTATAAAGAGACCCCTCGCCAGTCGTTTCGTTTCATTCTCCCGCTGGCACTCACCCTGGCAAAATCTACTCCTTGCCCCAAAAGATAAAGGCTAGCCTACTCAACCAACAACCCCAACATGTCAACTGCAGTCCCCCCCCCCCACTGCTACTTCTAACATCACCCACAAGGGGTCTCTCTTTCTCGTTTTTCCTCCTCCTCTTCCTTCTCTTCCTCCTCCTCCTCCTCCTCCTCCTCCTCCTCCCATGCCACTCTCCACTCAGCAGCAGCAGCAGCAGCATCTGGTAGAGGAGGCCGGTACCACCACCACCACCACCGCCGACGATGATGACGACTTTGGTAAACCGCAGCAGCAGTCAGAGGCCACTGATGATTCTTGTCAGTCAGATCATGAAAATTGTCAACAGCAGCAGCCGCCTCTTTCTTCTGCTGCTGCACAAACCTCAGCTTCAGCCGCTGCAGCATCCACCAATACCGCCGCCGCCGCTACTACTACTACTACTATTACAACCGCGGCGTGTGATGATGGTGGTACTTCCACTACTTCGGCCATTGCCGTAGTTATTGGAGATGGGGAGATAGTGGGCGAGGAAGGAAAAGCGACCATTTGGCGCAGTTACGCGCGGAACTCCAATCTGAAGATGTACTCTATCCAGCAAGCCTCCACGAGCGCCTTGAGGGTTTTCCTGGACCCGGGAAAAAAGGACTGTAACGTGAAACTGGTCGTGGTTTGTTTTACTGCTAACGTCTGTGTGCGCGGGACCATTTCCGAATACGAATGGAAAAGCCTTATCCAGATGCTGAACGAGACTTTCCCTGAAGCCAGAATCCTAATGGGTTCTGTGATCTTCCCTCTGTATGGAGGAAAGTTGAAGTATCGTATCGTTGAGTCCAACGACAATTTGAGAAAGGCTGTTCGAGAAGCTCGCCAGGCTAAGGCCGCAGTACGATTCATTAACCTCCGACACGTCACTCGAAAAAGGTCGTCTAGAAAACTGAAAAGCCACATGTATCAAAACGCCTTGTTCCCCAACACAGAGTGCGTAAGAAGATTAGGGGCCGCTCTGTTCACGAAGTATCAGCTGTCGTCTGTCTACCACCACGCTGCCTCTTCGTAGAGGATAACAAAAAGGAGCAGTTGGGCATATCCCTGTCTTTTCCGCCGCCGCCGACTACTACTACTGCAACTGCTACTTCTTGTTTTGAAACGAAAACAAACAAACAAACAAACAAAAAAAAACCCAACCACTACCAGCGTGTCATAGGTATTGTCTCTACTCTGCGTAATATACCAAAATGAGTGTATAGTACAGAAACATCTGTCAAACCCCTCCCTTTCAACCCTTTTCTTTTTCTCATCTTCGATATGTCATCATCATCCATGTTGTCTCAGCAGCCGTGTACTACGATATAAATGGTTTTAATAGGGATCTGTCAACACCCCCCTTGCCACCGCTTCTCACGTTTAAGCCTTTTTTTCTCTCTTTATCTCTCAAAACTTCGATCCCTATCGTCCATATCACAAACGTTTTCAGTGATGAATACTTGACAGGAAAAACATTCCACACCCGAGACTCTTCTTCTTCTTCGTCCGTGACATCTTTCAAAAATACACCCCATGAATGTTTTCGTGTTGGAAAAGGAGGAGTGATTTCTCGAGATATATTGTACCTTTTTCTAAATCTCTTCCGATCCCTATTGTCGATGTTTTCAGCGGTGGTGAATACTTGCCAGACCCACCCGCCTCTCTTCTTCGTTATGAATGTTTTCTTCGTGTTGAGAAAGGACGGAATTTCACAACCAAGATAACTCACTTGATGTTACGTACCTCTATTGTGGGTTTTTTGTTTTTGTTGCTGTTGTTCTTGTTGTTGTAAGCAAATAAAGGAGGAAAAAAAAGTCTCACCCTCTTAAGTGTGTGATGCTGGTCATGGATATCTTCTCTCTCTCTCTCTGTCTCTGTCTCTGCTCTCTCTCTCTCTCTCTCTCTCCTCTCTCTCTCTCTCTCTCATCAATGTGTGTGTGTGTGTGTGTGTGTGTGTGCGTGTGTGTGTGTGTGTGTGTGTGTGTGTGTGTGTGTGTGTGTGTGTGTGTGTGCGCACGCACACGCACATGAGTGGATTTGTATGTGTGCCTTATGTGTACCCTTATTAACGCGCACATGGACACACAAACACACACACACATATTCACACACGCACACACATACACACGCATACATACACATACATACATACACTCACGTACACACGTGCGCACACACACACACATACATACATACACGTACATACATACACTCACGTACACACGCACACACACATGCACGCACACACACGCTCGCATGCATGCAGAAGCAAGCACACACATACACACACACACACACACACACACACACACACACGAACGCACGCACACACGCCCGCACACACACACACACACACACACACACACACACACACACACACACACACACACACACACACACACACACACACATACAGAGCTCTGACCCTTTTTTTTATTTACCAAAATGATTATGATATAACACATTAAAACCATACTGACTAAATGTCTTTTAGACCATATGGTATATTTATGGTAAAATTTTCCATACGGCCGGACATTAACCATACGGCCTGTAACACACACACACACACACACACACACACACACACACACACACATATATATATATATATATATATATATATATATATACAGAGAGAGAGAGAGAGAGAGAGAGAGAGAGAGAGAGAGAGAGAGAGAGAGACGCACATAAAACACAGATAAAAACAGCAGATTCCTAAATATATGTACACTATTTCGACCTTACAATCTTCCTCAGGGACTTTAATGACAAGAATGGAGCCTGGCATCCAGCCATCCACTCATGATAACAGGTCATATAATCATATTCTC
>CM065715.1:46644110-46656610 GCA_033310375.1 Conus canariensis | reverse complement strand
TTGCTATATTACTTTTTCACTTTGATGTTAGTCAATCAGCATTCGATGACGAACGTTTCCATCTTTGGGGTCTATGGTTGGCCTTACGGGTTATGAAAGAACCACATTCATTTTTTTTTTCAAATATATGATCGTCATCTATTGGCATCTTTATTTTATGCCATGTGCTTCTCTATTCGTGACGTCAATTGAAGATGCAAGCGAATAATGTTGTGTAGCGCAATGCACACTATCATCTGTCTTGTTTCAATGTGATGGGTCATTGCCTGATCACTTTTAATGGTGTGGAAGTTTGTTTTCCCTTCTGCCGCAATGTGCCTACATGTGTGCAAGCCTTATATTTGAAATTACATTTTTTTATATCAATGTAGAATTCTGTCAGTTTTGTCATCTTGTTTCTAAATTACTAGGTCTATTCACTTTGTTCAATGAAATGCACCAGATCGTTTGTAATATAAAACAAAGGCATTGATATTGTGAGGAGAAGACATTTAGATTGTTCTCCAGACACTGTATGTGTCGTTTCACAGCCTCCATGAAATAAGCCCAAACGTCATATCAGATCTAAGAAGCCCAAACGTCATATCATATCCAAGAAGCCCAAACGTCATATCAGATCTAAGAAGCCCAAACGTCATATTATATTTAAGAAGCCCAAACGTCAAATCATATCTAAGAAGCCCAAACGTCAAATCATATCTAAGAAGTCCAAACGTAATATCACATTTAAGAAGCCCAAACGTCATATCATATTGAAGAAGCCCAAACCTCATATCAGATCTAAGAATCCCAAACGTCAAATCATACCTAAGAAGCTCAAACACCATATCATATCTAAGAAGCCCAAACGCCACATCATATTTAAGAAGCCCAAACATCATATCATATCTAAGAAGCCCAAACGTCATATCATCTAAGAAGCCCAAACGTAATATCACATTTAAGAAGCCCAAACGTCAAATCATACCTAAGAAGCTCAAACGCCATATCATATCTAAGAAGCCCAAACGTAATATCACATTTAAGAAGCCCAAACGTCATATCATATTTAAGAAGCCCAAACGTCATATCATATTTAAGAGTACATTGGGAAACATCATATCAGATCTAAGAATCCCAAACGTCAAATCATACCTAAGAAGCCCAAACGTCATATCAGATCTAAGAAGCCCAAACGTCATATCAGATCTAAGAAGCCCAAACGTCATATCAGATCTAAGAAGCCCAAACGTCATATCAGATCTAAGAAGCCCAAACGTCATATCAGATCTAAGAAGCCCAAACGTCATATCAGATCTAAGAAGCCCAAACGTCATATCAGATCTAAGAAGAACCAACGTCACATTTGAGCTGGGAACGAATTTCTTCACATTCGCCGGAAACAAACATAGTTGATCAAAGTAAACATCCATCAACGAGTGTTTACCTGATCGAACACGTGATATGACGCTGAAACGGACAGGTGTTTGAGACTGGATTTTTTTTTCTTTTTCGCTCATTGGGATTACAAATATATGTGTATTTGTTTGTAATGAGGCATGTTCAGCTTCTTAATGGAGCAATAGCGTGCGCGCGCGTGTTGTGTGTGTGGTGTGTGTGTGTGTGTGTGTGTGTGTGTGTGTGTGTGTGTGTGTGTGTGTGTGCTTATATCTCCAGCTTTTCACAACTCTGCATCTTGAAACTCAGTGTTTTTCATTTATGTAGATTTCAACGTGGAACACTGAAGATTTTGGCAGAGTCATGTACTTCTTCCTGTTTTGCTTTGTTTATTTGTTTTCTTTTCTTTGTTGGGTGGGGGTGGGGGTGGGGTTGAGTGTGGGGAGGTTTATTTTCCTTGACTCCTCATCTGCTGCTGTGTTTTCCTTACCTGGAATATAAGCAGCACTCAACCATACGTGATTGTCAATGCACCAGTTCCATATCATCTGTGTCATCAAATTACATGAATCAGAATGACTTGTTACCATATGATTGATACATGCAACAGCAGTTGTGTTGTCTATCATGATACGGACATGTCGCCCATAAACCTGATTTCGGAAGCATTTCAAAGCAAAAAATGCTGCCTTATGTTCCAGATAGTTGATGTGAAAATCTTTTTCTTCTGGCAGCCATTCTCCCCCAGATTTTGACTGTTCACATGCACAACCCCATCCAGTTTTTGATGCATCTGAGGTCAGGGTGACATCAGGCTCTGGTGAATAACATTATAAGCAGTCTCAATGTTGTTGATCCACCAGTTTAGTTCTGTTTTGGCAAGAGGCGACAATGTCATGTGTCTGTCAAAATTCCCTGCATTCAGCAACAGTGCTGTCTTTTTCTCTTTCTCCAGCTGTCTATAATGAAGTGGCCCATACATCACCGCTGGAAAGGAAGCCACTATCTTCCCAATCATTCTCGCCACATCCCTGATACTCACTGTATCTTTCTTGACAGCTGACAGGCAAATCGAAACCATGTCTGCTACTCTCTCAGGTGTTAAAGTTACTGTCATTGACTAAGAGTCAATGATGACTCCCAGATACTGAATGCGACGTGTGGGTTCTAGTACTGATTTTTGGGGATGGGTGATAAATCCCAGAGACCTCAGAAGTTTCACTGTGTTAAATACATTAGAGGTGCATGACATTCTCGTCTCTGCAAACAAAAGTGAATCATCCAAAAATACTGAGGAAAGATGACCTTCCCCTCTCAAGGTGGCAAACACAGGTTTTAACAGCTTGGTGAATTTACATGGTGCAAGTGCCAGCCCATTAGGCAGACAGTTAAACTGCCAAAGCTGGCCATCCCACTCAGATCTGAGAAATCTTCTGTGTTCTTCTTTGACTGATACTGAGTAGTATGCATCCTTCAAGTCAATTGAAGCCATGAAGCAGTTTGGAGTCACTAGTGTTAGAGCAGTATGCAAGGTTTCCATTTTGAAGTGATAATAAACGATATCTTCGTTTAGTTTCTTTAAGTTCAGAATCATTCTATGAGTTCCATCTTTCTTCGGAAGAACAAAAACTGGTGACACAAACTGCTCTGCTTCAGCCTGACACTTTGAAATCACACCTTTTTGGCTAAGTTTCTGTATTTCTTTGTCAATAACTTTCTTTTCTGATGCATTTAACTCAGGCTGGAAAGTGTAATCCTGTCTGATTTGGCCAGTATCGCAATCAAATTGAAGGCTCACGCCTTGTACTGTTTCTAAAATTTCAGGGTCTTTTGTCAAATTTTTCCATCTATCAACATATTGTGTAAGCCTGCCACCTTGAAAAAGTAAAGCCTCCTGTCTCATTTCATCCAGCAGATGAGAAGGGATAGTGTGTCTCACCTGGCCATCCAAGAATGACACAGACTCTAGGCTTTCTTCTGGTAGAACTGTCTTGCGTTTCTGTTCCCCTGGAACTTCTTTTGATGGCCGTAGAGTTGCTGTCTCTGGCCTAAAAAGGACGTTTTTCTTTGTTGTTGGTTTTTTGCCATGGTCTGTTACGTTGTCTGTTGTCATAATGGGGCTGATAACGACGTGGGCCTGCACCACGTAACAGTCTGTCCAGCTCTTTGATCTCCTTGATGGAAGCAGTCAGATTGTCTCCAAAGAGCTGACCAGTAATGGGAACACTCTCACTGCACAATCCTGTCAGCTGTCTAGGGAGATGGGGGCGCAGGACCTGTCTGCGTTTTACTGACAGCTCGTGACATGCATGACCCAGCAAGGCCAGAGCATCAGTGTTCTGATCAGTGACAGATGCTTTGATGTCTGCATCAGTCAACTTTTTCTTGCTACATGCTTTGAGTATAGCCTGAGTGCTCTGTGCCAGTGCTGCTGTGGCTTTGACAATGGCTCTCTGCACTGAAGCCATCTTAACATCAGCCTGTTTGACAGTGGCTGGCAAATCCTTCCAGATTTCTGTATTCACTTTGGGCACCTGAAGCTTGGGGCAGTTGTCTGGGCGTTGGTATATATCAAGCCGTTCTTTAAATTTTGTTTCAGAAAGCCCCTGTGCAAATCTTTTATTAATGATCTCAGCCATTGAGTCAGCCACTTTGTCAGCTGTTTTCTCTTTATTGTCCAAGTCTTGTTCTATCTCCTTTAACAAGTCATCATCTTGACAATCAAGGGAAATAGTATCCACAGCATCATCATAGATTTCTCCATCTGACGATGACTCAGAGTCCTCATTGCTCAGAGTGGCATTAGCAGTTTTCTTAACCGGCTGTTCACCTTTCGTACGCCTGTACTCGCCGCGGTCGGACCATGACCCAGTTTCTTCTCCTTCCTCATCAGAGAGAGAATCGCGCTGTCTCTTAGTGCCACGCCTGCGATACGATCCGGTCTTTGTCCGAGTTTCTGGCGGTCAACAGCTCGTGAATAGCCTCTTCCAGTCTAGAAAATCTGTCATCCATTTGACTGATGCGAGCATCAAGCCTCTCGACTTTATCCTTCTTATCTATAGTTGCGACCTCTTGGTCCTGTGCCCCTGAATGACTGGCCATGCTTAGCTAGGGTTATACCTCATGTACCACACACAGGCGGAATGGTGCTGCCAAATCGCACACAGGCGAACAGGATAGTTGTATATCGCACACAGGCGAACAGGATAGTTGTATATCGCACACAGGCGAATTAAGGTACAGCCGCACACACGCAAAAATTATGAACTATACTCCAAACTGTATGGTCCTATGATGCATGCAACACAGGCGGTTTTTTGTTTGTTTATTTTTTTTACAATGAGCAAGCAAGTAAGGCTTCTCTCAGAGAAGCTATTATACCCAATTAATTCAATCCAATTATACACGTACACCACTTTTTACGCTGCCAAGATCTACTCGTGAATGAAAAAGGGGCTGCCACTCACCTTCAATTTCTTGTGTACTTTGCACACTGGCCTCATTCACTAGTACTTACGTTATCATTCATTCATGTAGGCTACCTACACGTGCTCGCACATCCGTTGCCTGTAAACGCCAGCGTCCAATTGCCTGCAACGCTGTGCGCGACAATACTCAGCGTAGCTTCCCTTCCGGGAGCAATAGGCGTGTGATAATTTGAAAGGAAATATCCCCCAAACAAAACAATTATAAGGATGGTTGCTGGTAGGTTATTGATGATTGAAATTAATCACAAGCCTTTTTTTCAAAGTGGTAATTTGGGACTTCACACGTGAATTCGAAACTTGAAATAAACGAATTTTACTGGTTTGATTAGTTGATACAGAATGGATTTTATATTTGTCACTGCTTTGCACAGCTGATGACTATTCTCTTTATCAGGATGTGCAGGCATAGACAAAAACAGGTTTTCTTGATATCCACTAGACCAGAGAAGTCAAAATACACACTGCTGCCACATCAACGTAACGCCCAGCAGTCAAACTGTGGCACTGGTCTCTGTCCAGTATGGTTAGTAATGTAAGACAGACCTGGTCCTCACTAGCGCAGCGGTCATTGCCACGTTACGTGACACACTGCCTGAAGTGAATGGTAGTTGCAGAAGCAGACTGGGTACAGGATTCACGAAGGCACATAGTAATAGTCGCACAACTGTAAAAGTAGTAGATGTGGTCTGTTATTGGCTATCATGCTACAGATTCGTCAGGAAAGCATCTTTTAAATGAAGTTTTTTTGTCGAATAATACTGTGCAGTTAATTATTGGAGAGGAAAATTAAGTAGATCCCCCCCCCCCCCCCGCCCCACACACACAAACACACACTGACATTCACATCAGTGAGTGCACAGTCACATGCATGGACTCAGATACATACACACAGACACACGGACGGACAGACAGACACACATACACACACGCGCGCGCACTCACACACACACACACACACACACACACACACACACACACACACACACACACACATATATATATATATATATATATATATATATAATACATTTCTAACTTTCCCATGTTCCAGTCTCTTTAGTTTCATTGACCAGCCAAACTGGAGATACGTAAACTCCATTTGGAACCGGTAAGGTTAGAATCGCCCCAGGATAAATGACATTTATACCGGAGCAAATGAGTACTGATAGTTGTACCCATGCTGTTCCCATCGTAAAAGATTTATTTTCAACATGCATGATTCTAATTGCTGCTACTACAAAGTCTCTAAGACGTTTAGCATAGTCCCTGGGCAGATTACAACTGTCATTTGCACTGGCGCAATTTAAAATTGCAGTCACTAAGTGTCCTTGTGCAAATCACACTTGCCATTTACCCCGAAGCATTGTCAACCCTCTAGATAATTATTTGCGCTTAGATTGAAGTCAAGATGTGTTGCTGTTGGTTCATTTATTTGTTGTTGTAAATACCTTTGATAGCAAGTCAACAACCGTGAAGTAAAGCGAAAACATCAACGTTATCATTGTAACTTTTTTAAGCAAGGCAAAGCCATCACGTTTTGATCTCTGCTGATAAAAAAAGATGACCCATTGTTACATAGCTGATTTAAACAAAGAAAGTATCATAAGTTCATTGCAAAGTTTCCAGTTCAGAGGGATTCTCAAGCAATAACTACAAACGGCCCAATACGATTATACCTTGTCTACAGTGAACCATAGAAGGCACTACTGGACACCACCAAAGTGGCCCAAGAGTAGTATCGGGTCTTCTTCGCCTGATGGCCTGTAGTGACCAGCTCTTGACAGGTTCCTATGGACATAGTTCTGACTATGTGTGTAATTATAATATGCACAGGGGACCTGGATTAAACCAGCAACATATTAAACCAAATAGATGTTGAAGAAACCGGGTGAGACATGGACTAACAAAACAAATCAACGTCTGCGTACAACAGACAAAATAGCGCTTCTAATTATCTTCAATGCCAGTTGCAAAACTTCAGTGGCCAGTCATGTTAACGTGGTGTTCTTGCAGCTTAACAGATAACTTTAGGCTGGAAGAACATCTGCTGTCTACACGGTGTCACAGGTTGACAGAACCGTGGCATGTTTTGACTATTTTTTTTCTCTTCCTTCCCTCCTTTTCTTGGTGGCGGCACGGTGAGTGTCCCGCATTCCAAGCGGAGCACGTGTTGCAGGGTCAGTTCAGCTCACTAGAACCCAGCCCACGTGACGGTAGGCGACCAACCACTACCTATCGATCGGGGTGTGTGTTTGTTGTTGGTGAGCTGTGCTTACGTCACGAAGGTGAAGAGGTGGAACGAAAGTGTTTACGAAGTTAGAGAAGGGACAGCAGCCGAGGGAACAACAACAAGCAGCTATCCAGGAGGCTCGTCACCTCCGTGTCCTCCGCCCTCGACGTCATCGTTGAGCCGAGGGTCAGGCTTCGTTGCTGGAGGCACCTGCGACATCCTTCGACGGGTGGCGGGGACGGGGTCCCCGTTTTATGGATCGCCTTCTTCGGTGAAGGCCGCTGCCTAAGGTACTGCACTACACTGAACATCACGCCCACCTGTCAGTACCCGAGCTGTCTATACCATCCTCTCCCTAGTTTGGACGAGAAGAACTCCCCATCACCTCCAGCTCGTGCCGTCACTACCGCCGTCTTTCCCTGCAGTCCTGGTGGTACATCTGGTGGCCAGGTACCAGCGTCAGTGACGATGCTACCCTGTTGACGTCGTCCTTGGCCGGACCGTCTTCCAGCTAGAGGCGTCACCGTTCTTTCGCCCCCCCCCCCCCCCCCCCCCCCCCTCGGAGCCGTCGTCGCGGCCGTCGGCGTGGGGAACGGCCCGTAAGGTCGAGGTTGCCGTGGCCACCAGAACTCTTTATTTCACCAGCTGTTGAGGTAAGGGTTAAGAAGGCGTTGCAGTAGTCGATACTGACGCGACTATGACCATTCCATATTGTAAATAGTGGGAAGACGTTAATTCATTTATATTCCAGCCGGTTTTTGCGTGGGAATGATCATTTCCTTTGGATGTTATAGTATTGCGTGCGTAGTGTTTTTCTTTAGGTGCAGGCAGAAAGGGTATTTTCTGAAATCTTGAGGGCGTGGCACCGTTGAGTCCCCCCCCCCCCCCCCCCCCCCCCATGTTTCCTCCTTTCCACTTGGTTTTCCTGACAGGGGGAGATAAAGTGTGAGAGTGCCTTTGCGTGTGGCCATCGTACCTGTCCTATATTCTCCACTTTCTTTACTCTTCTGGCTTCTTCCCCCTCTCTAGCTATCATCTTCTTGTGTGAATACGTGGGTAGATGCGTGTGAGTTTCTGTGAACGACTGACCTCTCACCCACTGTCCTCTATTTTAGGGAAAAGAAAACATGGCGAGTCCAAGTAGTTATGGTGTTCTACAGCTGTGTTTCCAGGGGCGGATCATCGGCACCAAGGAGGGGCCACCATCTTTTCGCTCCACCCCTCTTCTGACTCAGACATTCCAACGGACATCGTGGGACCTTTTCCAACCGGACCCTCCACCCCGGGACGTGGACATTGTTAAGAGATCGTTGTGTGGGTTAAGAGGCGAGCGCATGCTGTTGTCTTGTCTTCTTGTCTTGACCTTCCTCTCTTGTCGTTTTGTTCTCTTCCTCGTCGTTGTCATGCTTTAGTTTGAAGATTTTGGCCCCTACCCTCTTCCCACTGTATCCCCCCTGCCCTTTGACTTATCGGGTTTAGGTGGTAAGGAGGGAGGGTGTAGTTTGGGAATCCTTTTTCACTCTAGATTAGTTAGCTTACCATACCCCATTCCCATTCGTTTTCTCATTTGTCGTATGCTTGAATAAAGAAGTGTGAATGTGAAATCTTTGGTGGTCTGTTGTTGGCGCGTTCGCGAGTGTTCGAGACAGCCTTCCCTTTTGGACCCCTAGACCAACGTGACACACGGTCACACACACACACACACACACACACACACACACACACACACACACACACACACACACACACACACATTTTCTGAATGTTCGTATTCTTGTTTTTTTAATAGACTTGGCAAACTTGAGATACACTGATCCAGTACCGTCATATATATATCACGATTTTGTTTTAGTACTTGATTTTGGTGCTTTGGTCGTCAAGGAATCAACAAAACTCACACCAAAAATATATTTATATTCTTTGTGTGACTGGTTGTATAGAACAGGACGCCTGAAGAAAAGACAGTTTGATCTCTAACAAGTTATACATGGCTTTCAGACTGAAGAGTGAAGCACACTGTACTCAAAAAGCAAAGACGAGATGTCATTTCAAGAAAAGGAGACAGTTTACAGAGACAGTGAACATTCACACTGTCATTTACAGGATATTAGTGTTAGAGAAAGATACGGATCAAAGCTGTACGTATGTATCATATTGCGGCTTCACACGAAGATGGATGCTAAGCTCCTCGAGCTGCAGCTTCTGTTACAGCAGTTTCTGATACTACTGCGACTGCTGCTGCCACTACTACCTCTACTATTATTGCCATTATTGCAGCTGCAACTATTATTACTACAACACCCAGTACTAGTCCCCTAGTTCTTGATCCAGTGCAAAGACAAAATTAGCTGCTTCAAGAGCGACGGCATAACCGTGCAATAACTTGTTTCAACTCCTCCCTAAAACGGCGACCACTGATGGTGTACAGTAAGAAGTTCACAGCGTGGTTGCTGTACATGGTGATTTCCGCTAAAGTAAGAATCAGACGGGCCTGGGCTCGCCCCACATTAGTTGTAGGCCGTCCATAGTACCTTTGATAGAGCAGCACGATCACCATTGGTGACGTCAACAGCAGAAAGCAGAAGGACACTAACAACAACATAAGGGTGATGTTGGTGTTGGCTTTGGCTTTCTTTGTGGATCCAGTTCCACTCTCAGCAGTCTTTGGTGCCCCGCGTGATGTATCTACATCACTGTTGTAAGTACCACCTCTCTTTTTCTTTGCGTTCGAATACGAATCTCCATTTTGGCGTTCTGTGAATTGTCTGCTGAATTTTTGTGAGCGTTTCAACTGTCTTATGATGAGGAGATTCAAAGTACTCAGTGAGATGAAAGGAATAAAACTGTAGATGGTGGCATCGATGACTGTGAATATTTTTTCCATAAAATCTTCAATATCCCCTTTGGGATACCAACATCGTAGTGGATCGTCAGTTCTACCAGTGGGGATCAAACGCCTGTTGAAAAAGATGTGAAAGTTGAGAGCAAAAGAGAAAATTCCTATTCCTGCTATAACTTTGATGGCAGATTTAGGAGTGCACACGTTCTGAGCTTTGAGTGGGAACTTAACGACAATGAAACGGTCCACAGTCATAGCCAGAAGAATCAGGACATCAGAGTGGATGGAGAAGTAAAACAGACAGATATAGAAACCACAGTTCCATCTATTTTGCATGAAGAACGCGGTGTGACCAACGTAACGGCTCATCATTACACAGAAGGCAATTGTCAGAATAATGCAATCCAGAACAGCGATGACGGCCATGTAAATACATGTTGAAGTGTTTCGCAGACTGGTGAAGACGAGAGTGATAAAGCACAGCACATTGCCCAGCAGACCCACACTCACTACCAGAGGTACATAAATTCTGCAAACCAAAGGGAAAGGTGTGCCTGAGTTTGACGGTAAAACATTTCCAAAACTGACTTTAGACTGACAACACACACACACACGCACGCGCGCATTTACCATATATATATATATATATATATATATATATATATATATATATATATAAATAAACTAATAGATTCCAAGGATAAGTAACCGAGCACCATCCCAGCAACTTACAGAGCAGCTTGGTGTTGCAATGACTGCAAGAAATATTCAATTAAAAACAAAGCTTGCTCTTATGTCTTAGATTGAAGAAATAGGGGGAGATAAGCATTCATATCTGCAGTGGTAGATAATTCTGCCCAACTAACAGTATGTGCTTAAGTGGGTGAATGGGAAATAATAAATGCTTCTCAAAATGAGCCTTCAACAAGCTTATAGTCTCCAAGGGGGAGACAGTCTCCAATGGGGAGGAAACTCACTAACATATAACTCCTGGTCAGATACCGGTATTTTGAAACCTGATTGTTTCTCCTCAGTGACCTCGGAAAGTGCTAACTTGACTCCTCTGCCTTTCAGTTTTAAGCAAAATGCTATCCCAGAAAAAGGATGGTGTGCAATACCATAGTATGTTTGTTGAGTTAAAAAAAAAAAAAGGTGCCACCTAAGAAGCAAAATAAAGTCATGAAACAGCAAAGCAAGCTACATTTTCTTGTGAAAAGTAGAAAATATAAAAAAGATAACCTCTTAAGACACAAGTGCTGAGGGCCAGTTCTTCGAATGAATCTACAAGGGACTGAATTATAATAAACTAATAAATTCCAAGGATAAGTAACCGAGCACCATTCCAGCAACTTACAGGGGAGATAAGCATTCATATCTGCAGTGGTAGATAATTCTGCCCAACTAACTGTATGTGCTTCATATGTTAACGTCCAGCAGTTACAGGTAACACAATAGCATTTATACGAGATGAAATGTATACACAAAAACGATTTAAGAGAAAAGATAACCACTGACCTATTCTAAACCTATGAAAACAAGATAACATCGTATCATTTAAGTATTGCAATCAGTAACCATCGAGGCTAATATGTTTACAAAGATGACATATGTCAAGCTGAGTGAGAACAATAACATGATTAGGACGCATCCGAGTTTGACAGACAACTATGCGTGAGCTCTCCAGCTAATCAAAAAGTTATCGGATGTTCATGTAAATTGTCAATGTTGTTGGGAAAAGTCAAGAAGAGTGACGATTACTTAAATAAAGCCAAATACACTTGATTCAGTGCAAATAAACAAATTTAAGCCCGCTATTTTCCCTAATATTTCTTTAATTCGGGAACAGTGTTATTAATCATTTTCAACATCTTCCTGATCAATTGTGGCTAGGAATCGTTGTCTGTTCCCTTTAATCGTTTTTGTGTAGGTTTTAACTTCCTTATCTATCACCTTCACTAAGATAGAGAGTGTTTTTCATTACCCCGTCCTGTTTTCTAGTGGCAGAAAGTTCTACAGCCTTTTGATACTGAAGTATGAAATTAAACTTATGCGATGTCTTCGGAGTATTTGACTATTGATTTCAAATCAGTGGCAGTGGATCAATAAAAGTGGTATCCTGTGCATTGCGGTTTTAATGCACCGATTTAATTATGTATCAGCTGCGCTTGTCTTCTTTAAATACTGTTGAGTTGTACTGTTCACATTATTGTGTACAGCAGTTGATAAGGCCTGCTAGTTTTTACATTATTTTCTTCACGGCTGTGTGCCAGTGTCTGTTTCTATGATAGCCGCAGGTTGGCCTTTCATATTTTATAAGGCATGCTCCATAATCTGTATCAAAATTGTTTCAGAGTCAATCACATGCCAAAGTTATATCTAGTCAGCCTTTTGCCCCAACAAGTATGAAATTCCTATGCGGATTGTATCTGTATAAGGGCAGGAAATTTGTTCTCGTACCAGTTCTTATACAGTTCATTTCTCATGCCAGATTGCTTTTGTACGTGCACTTTATCTAGCTCAACGAATTATATGAAAGTAAAATAGAGATTAAGTAAATGTGGAGCAG
>CM065715.1:46634110-46636610 GCA_033310375.1 Conus canariensis | reverse complement strand
GGAGAATCCAATCAAGATCAACCACCATTAACTGAAACAGGAACTTTGGATTGTTCTGACCGATCTGGTCATGTTCAGCGGGCCAGTATGTCATTTGCAAGAACCATCACCACTCCAGTGCCAAAGAAGATAGCACCAGGAGAGCTGCTGTACAGCGAGGCAGTGGCAACTTCCAGTCCACTGCTTGGAGGCGCTTCCAGACGCACTCCGACTCGACCCGAAACACCCAAAGAAAACGAGGACTCCAGAAGATCTACATCCCAGCCATCCAGACAGACCAGGGACACTTCTGCTGCACGGAACAAAAATTCAAAACCCACCGAGAATACCATTCGGTCGTGGGTAACCAAGCAACCACGCAATTTCGGACCAAAGAAGGCCCAAACAACCGGTACACGGTTTTCAACCCGAATTAAAGGGACGAACAAAACTGGACAATAGGGATTCGGCCAAAGCCCAGGCACGTTTCATACAACTGAAACTCTGACATTTCTTTCTTATAATGTTTGTGGCATCACCTCCAAGCTAAATGATTCTGACTTTATTTTGTATATTAGCAGATTTGATTTTGTTTGTCTTGTAGAAACCTTTACTGCAGAAATCTTTACAGTTGATGTTTTAACCAAGTTTACTCAGTACAGCAGTCCAGCAGTTAGGCTGTCTAAAGCAGGTCGCAAATCAGGTGGTGTGACGCTACTTGTTAGGAAAGATCTAGATCAGCAAGTTACAAGAATTGACTGTGAAACCGAAAACATTGTGTTGTTAAAACTGTCCAAATGTTTATTTAAGTCAACAACAGATGTCTTTCTGATTGCTGTTTATGCAGCGCCGCCACAGTCTCCTATATATAATATTTCACGTTTTGAAAACGGCATTTCAGCTGTAGAATCATGCATGTTGAATGTATCAGAAAATTTTGGAGACGTTCCATTCATTATATGTGGTGATCTAAATGCCCGAACTGGAAATGTACAACCCTACCATGTAAACGATGTTCAATATTTTCTAGAAACGCATCAAGATTCCAACTATGTAGAGTCAGCTACGAGAAGTTCAGAAGACAGAGAACTTAATTATCATGGTAGACTTTTCCTTGAATTGGGTGCACAGTTTAATCTATTCATTGTAAACGGCACAACTAAAGGGGATAGGTCGGGTAAATTCACGTTCATCTCAAATAATGGTTGTAGTGTGATAGATTATTTTGTCATCTCCACATCACTTACGTATGCCATACAAGACATGCTTGTTGATGAAAGAATTGATTCTCAACATATGCCCATTGTTTTAACCTTGAGGTGTAATGGTTATGGAAAGATAGAAAGAAAAGACAGTTTATGTATACAAAAACTTGTTTGGAATCCTGACTACTACGATATGTTTAAGGACAGCCTAATCAGACCCAATTCCATAACTGCTTTGGGAGAAGCCAAACGAATGATAAGTGTAGATGTTAATGTGTCCATTGCTGTGTTCAATGATACTTTGACATTGGCTTCAGAATGTATGTTAAAACAACTGAAATTTGGTAGCTTCCCGAAAAAGCAAGTATGGTTTGACAAAGAATGCAGGACAACAAAAGCGTCCGTAAAAAGTTCGCTAAGAATCTTCAGACATGAGCGATCCAAAGCAAACTTAACTGAGTACTTGGAACAGAAGAAATGCTACGAAGATTTACTGAAAGCTAAGTCCGATATGTATAAAACTGGTCTTAGAGACAAATTATTGAATGCTACCAACGACTCTAAATTGTTTTGGACTACTCTTAAAAATGTCAGACATACGCAGAAGAATTCATTGGGGGACATTTCGAAGGAAGACTGGCGAAATCACTTTGCGAATGTTTTTGAAGCAACATTACAGCCACAACCATCGATTGTTTGTGAGGAGAATAATAATGTTGAACACCAAGTAATAAATAGCTTAAACTCGGTTATTACCCGCGAAGAAATCATCAATTCAATCAAACATTTAAAATGCAATAAGGCAGGTGGTCCTGATGGACTAATTCCTGAGGTATTCATTTATTCGTACACATGGATACTGCCTTATTTAGAAGAATTATTTAACTTTATTTTTACTTCAGGACTGTACCCAGATTCATGGACAGAAGCTATCATTCAACCTCTGTATAAACGTGGAAATCCTCATGATCCCAACAATTACCGAGGGATCTCTCTTTTGAATATATGTAGTAAACTATACAGCTATATTTTAAATAAACGCCTGGCAGATTGGATCGAAGATAAAGGAATCATTGGCGAGGAACAAGCCGGATTTAGAAAAGACCATTCCACAATTGATCATGTCTTTACACTTTGTGCTGCTATTCAAAAACATCTAGCGTGTAATAAAAAACTTTACGTCGCTTTCATTGATTTTAGGAAGGCGTTTGATCTTATTTCCCATGCTAAGTTATGGCCTATCATGCTGAAGAACGGAATATCGGGTAAAATGTTAAGTGCTATTCAAAGCATGTACAAGGTGGTAAAAGCGTGTG
>CM065715.1:46591610-46629110 GCA_033310375.1 Conus canariensis | reverse complement strand
GCTAGTGAAGGGTTTTCATATTTGTAATATAATTTCTTAATTTTATGTTCCTGTTTTCTTCATCTTCAACCCCCTGCCCCCTTTATCTTTTCTTTTTTAAAAACATCTTTGCTAAGTCATTACTATAACAGAAAAAAATGTTAACCTGCACTTGTTTTCCCCCACTACTTAATTGTTCGGCATTATACATATATATATATATATTTTTTTTTTTTTTTTTTTTTTTTTTTTTTTTTTGTTAAAAAATATTTTAAAAATGAAGTGGTAAAATCTACAAGCTTGTTTCTAGCGTTGCTATCTTCAGGATGTCTTTTGGGGCACGCCAACGATCTTTTATGGCGTGCGGGACTTGATTTCAACTCTGTGTGTGCAGGCGGATCTCATTTGCTGCACGTGCGGCCTGTGGTTCTTATTGGGGCCTGTTCAGGTGGAATGTGCTAGCAAAGATTTCCACTTGTGCCTGCAATTGTTTACAATTTCTACTTTTGTGTTCAGAGTTGCTAAGTGTGGTTTGCATAATATTAACCATTTTTCTGTGGAGCATAGATTGCATCTTTTTGAAATATTGTTGTATGGTGTTGCTCTTTTTATGATTTTCCATGATATGTTGTAGTCTATTTTTTTATCTTTGAGTCTCCAGATGTATTTGCTCAGCTCTGTTTGATTTTTGTATTTTTCATTTTTGAATGACTGTTTGTGGTTTGCGTATCTGGTTTTGAAAGTGTTTTCAGTAATCCCTACATATGTTTCTTCTTCATTTTCTGATGTTACCGTAGCTTGGTATACAATGTTGCTGTGAAGACATTTATTGCTCAGGGGGCACTGTTCTTTTTTAGTGCAGTTGCAAGATGTCCTTTCGGCACCCTTCTCTTTTATGTTGCTTTTCATTTTGTTAGATGAATCAATCATGTTTTTGAGGTTGGGCATACATGAGTATGACAGTTTAATGGTGTTTTTGTTGAATATTTTGGACAGTTTGTGTTCTTTTGGGAATGATGTTGCCAAGATTTTAAAGAATTCTTTTCCTACATTTGTTTTTACTTGTCCATCGTATGGTGGGTTGTACCATATGATCTTTCTTTTCCTATTTTTCTTAATTCTGTTCGTGTTGTTGTCTGGACTGTATTGTAGTTTGTAATTGTAACCACTTTTTTGTAATGCTTCTTGATATTCTGTTGCTGCATCATTGCTGAAGATAGCAACGCTAGAAACAAGCTTGTAGATTTTACCACTTCATTTTTAAAATATTTTTTAACAGATGTTGCTCCCCAAGGGGTTGAGCACCTTCAGATTTTTTAAGGACTTTTTTATATTGTTCATAATAATCGCTCCTCACGTTGAGCACTGTGGTCTGACAAAATCTGAAATGGAGAAAATCAACTTTAGGCAATCTACTAAAAACATACCATTTTCAAACCCACAAACTTACACTAAAAAACTGATAGAACAAACCGAGAAATTTGTGCGCAACATGAGATGGAAGGCGTTCTTCTTCCTAAACCCAAATGCAAAGAATGAAGACAAAAATACATATGGATTCAAATCATGGCGATCACCTCCGACAATAGATGAAATGAAACCTTTTGAAGACAAAATGAAGGGACTGATAGCCAATATTAAATTCAAAAAATCAAATAACAACTTTCAAACATCACTAGCAAATGATATAAAACAAATCCAAAATGATAAAAAGATATTCGTAAAGGCTGACAAAACGAGCAATTTTTTACAAAATGGAACCAAACGAATACTCTCAACTCTTAAACAAAAACATCCAGAAAAACTACAAGAAAGCCGATAAAACTACACATAGCAACATCCGCAAAAAAGAAAAAGAGCTTGCACATCGCATGGAGTTAAGTGATAGGGTAGAGGCAACAGCAACAAAGGAGGCCTTCATAACACTTAAAGACCACAAGCCTAACTTCCAAAACAACCCAACATGTAGACTAATAAACCCATCTAAATCCGAACTGGGCAAAATAAGCAAGAGAATTTTGGAAAAGGCTATAGAAGATATAAAATCAAACACCGAATACAACCTTTGGAAAAACAGCTATGAAGTCATACAATGGTTTAAGAAACTCAACAAACAGAGAAATACAATGTTCATTACATTTGACATAGTAGACTTCTATCCATCCATAGATGAAGAACTACTCAACAAAGCTTTGAAATTTGCCAACAAATACACAAATATAACAGAGTCAGAAATGGAGATTATTTTCCACACCAAAAAAAACCTTACTCCATAGCAGAAATGAAACTTGGATTAAAAAAACGAGCAAAAACTCCACATTTGATGTAACCATGGGATCGTATGATGGTGCCGAAACATGTGAACTAATCGGACTATTCATGCTATCCAACATCCAAAAACAACTTGGAAAACAGGCCGGTTTATACAGAGATGACGGCCTCGCTGCATTAAACAATAATCCAAGAACCATTGAAAACAAGAAAAAAGAATTATGTAAAATCTTTAAAAACCACAACTTAAAAATCACAATAGAAGCAAACAAAAAAGTAGTGAATTACCTAGACATAACATTAGACCTCAATGACCATGTGTACAAACCATACAAAAAACCCAATGACATACCAGTCTACGTAAACATCAAAAGCAACCACCCACCATCTATACTAAAAACAATACCCAATGGTATAAACAAGAGGCTATCCAACCTGTCATGCAATGAAAACGCATTCAATGATGCAGCAACAGAATATCAAGAAGCATTACAAAAAAGTGGTTACAATTACAAACTACAATACAGTCCAGACAACAACACGAACAGAATTAAGAAAAATAGGAAAAGAAAGATCATATGGTACAACCCACCATACGATGGACAAGTAAAAACAAATGTAGGAAAAGAATTCTTTAAAATCTTGGCAACATCATTCCCAAAAGAACACAAACTGTCCAAAATATTCAACAAAAACACCATTAAACTGTCATACTCATGTATGCCCAACCTCAAAAACATGATTGATTCATCTAACAAAATGAAAAGCAACATAAAAGAGAAGGGTGCCGAAAGGACATCTTGCAACTGCACTAAAAAAGAACAGTGCCCCCTGAGCAATAAATGTCTTCACAGCAACATTGTATACCAAGCTACGGTAACATCAGAAAATGAAGAAGAAACATATGTAGGGATTACTGAAAACACTTTCAAAACCAGATACGCAAACCACAAACAGTCATTCAAAAATGAAAAATACAAAAATCAAACAGAGCTGAGCAAATACATCTGGAGACTCAAAGATAAAAAAAATAGACTACAACATATCATGGAAAATCATAAAAAGAGCAACACCATACAACAATATTTCAAAAAGATGCAATCTATGCTCCACAGAAAAATGGTTAATATTATGCAAACCACACTTAGCAACTCTGAACACAAAAGTAGAAATTGTAAACAATTGCAGGCACAAGTGGAAATCTTTGCTAGCAATTCCACCTGAACAGGCCCCAATAAGAACCACAGGCCGCACGTGCAGCAAATGAGATCCGCCTGCACACACAGAGTTGAAATCAAGTCCCGCACGCCATAAAAGATCGTTGGCGTGCCCCAAAAGACATCCTGAAGATAGCAACGCTAGAAACAAGCTTGTAGATTTTACCACTTCATTTTTAAAATATTTTTTAACAGATGTTGCTCCCCAAGGGGTTGAGCACCTTCAGATTTTTTAAGGACTTTTTTATATTGTTCATATATATATATATATATATATATATATATATATACTTTTGCTAAAGATATTTTTTAAATGAAGTGCTAAAATATATCTACAAGCTTGTTTCGAGATATATCGAGATATATATCTCTCCTCAGGATGGCTTCAATGTGGCACGCCAACGATCTTTTATGGCGTGCGGGACCTGATTTCATCTCTGTTTGTGCGTGCCGATCTTATTTGTTGCACGTGAGGCCTGTGATTTTTGTTAGGGCCTGTTCAGGTGGAATGTGCCAGCAAGGATTTCCACTTGTGCCTGCAATTATTCACTATTTCTACTTTTGTGTTCAGAGTTGCTAAGTATGGTTTGCATAATATTAACCATTTTTCTGTGGAGCATAGATTGCATTTTTTTGAAATATTGTTGTATGGCGTTGCTCTTTTTATGATTTTCCATTATATGCTGTAGTCTATTTTTTTATCTTTGAGTTTCCAAATGTATTTACTCAGTTCTGTTTGGTTTTTATATCTTTCTTTGTTGAATGATTGTTTATGGTTTGCATATCTAGTTTTGAATTGGTTTTCAGTGATACCTACATATGTTTCTTCTGCGTTCTCTGATGTTACAGTGGCTTGGTACACAATGTTGTTGTCCATCGTCAAGTCGTATCTTAAGCTTCTTCATAGTGTTATCCTTCTTATTCTTGTTTTAACATTCAACTGATCTTTTTCAATGTATTTGATTGTAGTGTAGCAACACTCACAAACACAACAACAGCATCACACACATACACACACGCGCGCGCGCGCGCGCGCACACACACACACACACACACACACACACACACACACACACACACACACACTTCCTAGAAAGAAGACACTTTCCATATTTCATGTTCTTTAGTTTCATTGACCAGTCAAACTGAAGATACACAATCTACACTGGGTCTGGTAGGCTTAGTATTAGCCCCAGGGCAAATAACATTTAGACTCGAGCAAAACGAATTTTGGTAATTGTAACCATGCAATTTCAAATTATAACAGATTTATTTTGAACATGCATAATTCCGGTTGCTGCTACCTGAAGGTCTGTTGGACGATTAGCATAGTCCCGGAACAAATCACAAATGTCATTTGCACAGGCGCAGTTTAAAACTGCAGTTGCCAAGGGACCTTGTACAAATCACAATTGCCATTTACCCCGAACCATTGTCGATCCCACCAGAATCTCATATGCACTCAAGTCGAAGTCCATGGGTGTTGCTGTTCCTTCACTCGCTTGTTGTTTTGAATATCTTTGATTGCAAGTTAACAATCGTGAAACAAGACGAAAATGCTAACTTTGTTATCATAACATTTGTTTTTCTGAGCAAGGACAAGACATTACATTTTGATATTTGCTCTGACGAAAGATGACCTATTGCTGTATAACGGATGTAAATTAAGAAACTATCATGAGTTTGATGCGAAGTATTACATTTAGAGGGATGCTCACGCAGTAACGACATACCGCCCAATAGAATTATACCCTGTCTCTGCTGAACCATAAAAGGCACTAATGGACACCACCAAAGTGACACAAGAGCGGTTACGGGTGTTCTTCGGCTGGTGGCCAAGAGTGACCAGCACTTGACAGGTTCCTATGGACGATAAGCGTAATCATATCATGCATCGGAGACCTGAAGCAAACAAATTGTGGGTAATGCAACTGAAAGCTGAAAAACAAACAAAAATATATATAGTTTTTAAAGCCGTTGTCACACAGTAGGCCTTACGATAACGTTTCATTCAGAAATTAATGTAGTTGCAAAGTGAGACGACTGCAGGCGGAAATCTAAACAAATCTTAAATAAATGTAAGCGAACCGCCAAGAGAAACGTGGACAAACGAGTCACAAGACAAAACACGACGCGTTTCGACGTCTTAGGTCATCTTCAGGCAAGACACAAATAAATAAGACAACGAAAATGGACGAATTTGGTACTCAGCTTCGATCTCTTCACTCTTCAGCGCAAGGTAGGCAGGCGCCTGAAATTAATGTTTAAGAAGTGTTTCTTGTCTGACATAGGTTTGTGAGAACATTTTTGGAACCCATTTTATATGGGTTTTTTTTTTAATTTCACGACGTGTTTTAATTTGGCAGAATGTGGCTTAGATTTTCAAGCTGAGCCTAGGAACCCAAAGAAGTCTTACCTGGAATGACATACGGTACGTGGCTTTTTAGAGTCAGTTTCGTCATCAGATCTGTATGTGATCCCTTGCCCTCAAATTTAATCCTGGTCAAATGTTGAACATGTCCTGAGTTCATGCAAAGCAGCGCTAACCCATGGAAGGTACACATAAATGAATATCCAAGTGCTCAAGGAGATTGTACATGGGGTTAGCACTGCGGGAGGATGCACTATGCCACCAGAAGCTCCAACAAGGAAGTTCTACACGGCAGGAGGCTACAAATCATAGTCTGGAACAGCTGTGATACCAAGAGCATGGAGGAATGGTTTACTGGATGCAGTAGATGACTGGTATGCACAGTAGACATTCCAGAATGGAAGAATCATTAAGAGATAATTAAGAAAACTAGCAAGAGACCGGATATTGTTCTCCACTTGGATTAATCAAATCAAATGATTCTGATCGAACTCATTGTTCCATACGAAAGCAGAATGGGGCAACCTCATATCTACAAGACTTTAGAGGTACGCCAGTCTAGCCAGCAGTTTGAGGAAGTCCGGCTTCCAGGCCCAGGTTGTCACCATAGAGATTGGAGCAAGAGGACTTGTAGGCTCGTCAGCCTATAATTTCATGTAACAGCTCAGGATTTCACGTAAGAAGAGAACCAGAACACCGAAGACAATGGCAGAGACTGCTGAAATGAGTTCCAGCTGGATCTGGTCGAGGAGTGACAAAAGTGAACTTCATAGGGCTAAGGTTTCCCAACTTAGAACAGGTGTCCGTTAACAGTGGGCTAACACATCTGTCTAAAAAGGCACGACTTGAGACACTCATCCGTCTAAAGGTTGCGAGATAGAATGCCGGCAGCACCTGGAAAAAAGTTGGCAGTTGAAGGGCATCTGAGTGTCATGACCTGGATGCGGCACGGCACTGATATCAAAGCTGTTCGATGACCGTAGACATAATAGTAGTATTCCAGTCTAACAGCTAGTAAATGTCAGCTTGCAATGCCGGATAAAGACGTAAAAAAGTGATATCATTCTTTGACTTGCAAATGAAAAGAACTGAACTTACAGACTGAATTCATATGTAATCAGATAACACAGGATGCATTATGATCAGATAATAATTAATGATTACATTATTGTTGATGACGATGACAATGACGACGACGACGACGACGACGATGATGATGATGATGATGATGATGATGATGATGATGATGATGATGATGATGATAAATGTGATGGTAAATTTTGATTATTGGTGATTGCTGTTGTTATTGTTGTTGTTGTTGTTGTTGTTGTTGTTGTTCTTCTTCTTCTTCTTCTTCTTCTTCTTCTTCTTCTTCTTCTTCTCATTGTTGTTGTTGTTGTTGTTCTTGTCATTATTACTATTATTAGTATTATTGTTGTTGTTGTTGTTATTATTGTTGCTATTTTTATCATTATCATTATCATAATTATTGTAGCAGTGATTTACAAGAGTACTGCTCTCCTGGCTCCCAATGGATTGATGTCAACTGTGGGACAGCGTAATGGAGAATGGAAAGACTGCTTCCTAATGACTGTAGAAGTGGTGATATCCAGAAGCGCTGCCAGCATCGTATTAACTGAGCAGATGTTGAAGGAAACGGGAAAACATGGAATTACAAATGAAATCCAACATCAACTTACAGCAGACGAGATGGTGCTTTTTGAAATCTCTAATGCCAGCTGTAATACGTGAGTGACGGTCACATTAGCGTAGTGTCTTTGCATTTGACAGATAGCTGCTTTACCGAATGGACGTCTCCTACTATACCATCAGTCTTGTTCTCCTGCGCCCTTTTTTGTTCATATTCTATTTTGTCTTGCCAGATCGTATACATGAATACGCTGTGTGTATACTTACAAATATGTTTGCGGACGCAACTGCTCGCATACACACATACACACACAAACACACATACACAGAGAGACACACACACACATACACACACGCGCGCGGCGCGCACATGCTCATAATCACGCCTGTGCGTGCACCACATAACTATACATTTTCGAGATGTTGCACTCTTACTTTAATGTATCTGGCAAACTAGAAATACAAAAGTTCAATAAGGCCATAGGAATCACAATTTTGTGTTTAGCAAATGTCAATGGAACGAACTGATTGAGGAAGAGAGGAATTCCTAAAATCACGGGAAAATGTGTGTGTCTGTATTCTCTGTGTGCGTAGCTTGGATATAACCTTGACATCTACAGAGAAGACAATTTGATCTGTAACATGCATGTGGAACCACGACTTAAAATGATTTCATGATTGAAGAGAGAAGCGCATTGAACTCAACAGCAAAGAAGAGACTTTTTTCAAGAAAGTAAGACTTTACAAAGACAGTGAACACGCTCCCACTGCCATTACATGGCATTACCTTAAGAGACAGATACAGACCCTAAGTTGTACACATGCATGAGACCATGGCTTCAGGCAATGATGGGTACCTTACTATTCTAGCTGCAGCTTCTGCTAAAACGGTTTTTCTCCTCCTCCTCCTCCTCCTCCTCCTCCTACTACTACTACTACTACTACTCTGCTGCTGCTGCTTTTCAGGCTGCTGCTGATCTTGCTGCCACTGCTGCTGCTGCTGCTGCTGCTACTTCTACCTCTACTGCTACTTCCATTGCTGCTGCTGCTGCTGCTGCTGCTCGTACTACTACTATACTACTGCTACCACTGCTATTGCTGCTGCAGCTGCTGTAACCGTTGCTGCTGCTGCTGCTGCTACTACTACTACTACTACTACTACTTACTACTACTACTACTACTACTACTACTAACTACTACTTTTGGTACGTTTATTACTATCGTTGTAATCTTGTCGTCGTTGATCCAGTATTCAAACAAAATTAAATCAATTCAAGTGTGACGACATAACCGTGTTAGAAGTTGTTTCAGTTCCACTTTAAAACGGCTACCACTGATGCTGTACAGTAAGAAGTTCACAGCGTGGTTGCTGAACATGGTGATTTCCACTAAAGTGAGGACCAAACGGGCCTGGGCTCGCCCCACGATGGTTTTGGGCCGTCCGTAGTACCTTTGATAGAGCAGCACGATCACCATTGGTGACGTCAACATCAGAAAACAGAAGGACACTAACAAAGCATGAGGGTGATGTTGGTGTTAGCTTTGGCTTTCTTCGTGGATCCAGCTCCACTATCAGATGTCTTTGGTGCTCTGTCGGAGGTATTAATATCACGCTTATCAGTACCACCTCTCTTGTTCGTTACGAACAAAGAAGAGTCTCCATCCTGCCGTTCTGTGAATTGCCTGCTGAATTTTTGTGAGTGTTTCAGCTGTCTTATGATGAGGAGATTTAAAGTAATTAGGGAGATGAAAGGTATAAAACTATACACAGTAGCGTCTATGATCGTGTATATTTTCTCCATAAAATTCTCAATATCCCCTTTCGGGTACCAGCATCGAAGCGGATCGTCAGCTCTACCAGTGGGGACCATACGCCTGTTAAAAAAGACGTGGAAGTTGAGAGCAAAAGAGAAAATCCTATTCCTGTTATGACTTTGATGGCAGATTTAGGAGTGCACCAATTCTGAGCTTTGAGCGGGAACTTAACGACAATGAGACGGTCAACAGTCATGGCCAGAAGTGCCAGGACATCGGTGTGGATGGCGATGTAGAACAGACAGAAATAGAAGCTGCAGTTCCAATGATTTTGCATGAAGAACACAGTATGCCCAACGTAGCGGCTCATCATCACACAAAAGGCAATTGAGAGGATAATGCAATCCAGAACAGCAATGACAGCCATGTAAATACAAGTTGAAGTGGTTCGCAAACTGGTGAAGACGAAAGTGATGAAAGATAGCACGTTGCCCAGTATACCCACACTCACCATGATGGGTATATAAATCCTGCAAAGCAAAGGGAAAACTGTGCCTGAGTTTTACAATAAAACGTTTTCAAACTTAATTTCAGACTGACAAAATACACACAAATATGAATATTAAAATCCGACAAATCATGGACGTCTAATCGATAAAACAGTACTTCTAAACACTGTTTCCCTACGTCTGCTTTAGGTGGCAAGAAAAATTTTCTAGATCTATGAAAGTAAAAGGATAATGTATCATTTTATCACTTAAATATGGCTATCAGTGACCACCTAGAATGTCATGTTTAGAAAGACATCTTCCAGAATGCTCTGGAAAAAAAAAACATGATAAGAAGGCACATAAATTTGAAAGAAGTCAAAACAAGACAATTGTCTGCGTGAGCACAATAGCTACTGATAATTTCTAAGATCGTCAAGTAAATCTTTATCAGTGTCGTAAAGAACAGTCATGGAGAACGATGATTAATTGAATGCTGTTGTACACACTGTATTCAGGCAAATAAACAACCTTTCTGTTATTTTTTCGTGATTTGTCTCCGAAACACTATTTTTACCACTTTGAACATTTTCCCCATCCATTGTGCCAAATAATGCTGTCTCTGGTCGTTTCAGATGCCTATAAAACTGTGTGTGCACGGCTTTACCTTTCCTATGTATCAGCTTGACTTGGATACAGATTGTTTGAATTTTCTTGTCTCTTGACGGCAGAATGCTTTAGTGCTTTTTGATATTCAAGCATGAACTTCAGATCGCATGTTGTCTTTGCGGTATTTAGCTATTGATTCCATATTATTGTTAGAGAGTTCATCAACAAAAGTGGTAATCCCGCAAATATCGTAGTTTTCATGACTCCATCGTGCATTTCATGTCATGTGCCACTCACAGTGAAACGCATACTTTTAGAGTGTTGGGATTTACGTGATGTGAGACATAAACATTTTACAGTAAAATCCGTGAAAACCTCATTCAGAAATGTTCCACCTAGTGTGATCTTTGCATTTCTGAAAGAGATTAACATTTCTCACCTGATCTAAGATTTTACGGAAGAAAGACTTTTAACGAAGTTTCCGGTGTGTTTTTAGAAAGTGTGTTTTAAAGTGTTGTGTGAAGGTGTTTTTTTGTGTGTTTGTTTGTTTATTTGTTTGTTTTTGTTTATTTGTTTGTTTAATGACTTGCAAGTTGACTTGAACGCAGTGACAGCCCTGATATGGCCATTTGTGGTCGGTTGGGCTATAAGCAACATGATCTTTCCTTACCTGACTCAATTTAATTATACATCATTTCTCTGTGTAATCTTGTTTCTCTGTTCACTGTTATGTGTAGTCTTGTTACGGCTGATTCTTTTACCTCATTTCGTTCATTGTTGTGTATCATTTGCAGTGTTTATCTTAGCCATAGATTTCCCTTCCATTTACTACAAGGCATGCTCTGAAAGCCATATCAAAACTGTTTGAGAGTTAAGCAATGTCAAAGTTCTTTCCAGTTTGCCTTCCACTTTAACAGAAATGAACCTTTTGTGCAGGTTATATTCGAATTAGGCCGTGGAACATGTTCTCTAACAAGTTTTTATAAGATTTTATTTTTCATTCCAACTGCGTTTGTACACGTACTTAACCAAAATCATTGAATTACAGTAAAAGGAGAACTAGAAATAAAGGAAATTTGAAGCAGCGAGTAATACAACTTGCCAATAATTTCCTTACCGCTCGACCAAGAGGGCAGCCTTGACTTCTATAAACTCGTCCAGTGGCTTCTCCGTTATCATGGTCACCGTTGATTGATTGACAAAGTCTACGGTAACCATGGTTCCAGACAACAATGTATACATCGAAGACATTCGTAGTTAGGGTAATTCCAGGCAGTCTCTCCAGTCTTTATGCTACAGACTTTGCTGCCGGCCCTAGTCTCCGTTCACCTTTGCAAAGAACCTTTTTTCAGAAAAAAACACACTTATAAATTGGTATAGTATTAACAGATACTACAAACTCACATGGTAAGAGTAAAGAGCAATTGAGATCATTTTTGCGTATGACCAATTGGTCAAAGGGTATATAGTATGTGATACGCTGGTTCGGTTCATCAACATGTATCTTTGTCCGTCTTCTTATTAACACCATTATCATCATCACATGTACTTTTTCTATTACCCTTTTCCAGTTGCACGGTCTTTAAAGTCTTACTTCATGCTGTCAATGTGATGACTAATACACACATTGCTGTAATAGAAGTTTGGATCGTAAAAATATTGTCTGCTCCATGTAATGCCATGGGCAGAGCTTTTGTCTGTGCATTAGTCCTTTTTAAACTAAAATATGTTAATGCTCATCTCGCTGAATATTCTTATCAATATATATATATATATATATATATATATATATATATATATAAGTAACAAAAGGACCAAAGTTTACCTCTGAAGATTGTCCTTAAGACAAGTAAATGAGACTATGCGCATTTTTACTGCAAAACCGGACATTGCTCACATGCGGAAACTGTCACAAAACACCACCATTCCTCTTTCGCCCTAATTTCGTCTCAGTCTTCTCCAGCAAACATTTCTATCGTCTTTCTCTCTTATAAACTTAACTCCACCATTTCATTCATGGAGAGATTACCTCACTTTGTGGACTCGGAAGACGTAGACACAGGCATTTTCAGAACGCATTGTTGTATTTACTGACCAAGGCTAAAGGAATTCACTACTACAATTTACCAATTACATCGAATCTATAATTTTATTTCAGACAGCATTAAAAACCAAACTATTACAGTTGTGGGAGAGAAACTCACCATCCAAGCTTTATTACTCTACTGACCTTCATCAATGCTTCTTGACCCTCATCCACATTCATGCATCACTGGTACTGTGCATTGATGTTCAAGTGTGTGTTATAGGCTGTCTTGTTCGTAAACCTTTGAACTGTTGTTTCATGATATATTGTCATATCGTATTTATCTCAGCTTATACACGCTACGCTACGTATATTATATACCATTTTCCTGTCGCTTCAGTTTTTACTTGTGTGGTAGTTATTTGCTCTTGGAAAATTTACAATGCAAAGTTTTGAGATCGACCACCAGATGTCAACATAGATCATAAAACCATTTCCATCGAAGGAGGCTACCTTAGGCTCAGGGCGTAGTTGCCAAATATATCGAAACTTTTGCATAACGAACGATTGGTTAAACCGACGACCCAAAATTCATATGGATTACAAAAATGGGTGTTGATCACATCCAGATTCCAGAAGTCCAGAGCAGTCGGCAAATATTTCCGGAGTGCAAACTTCAGTCCAAAGCTTGTCCTGCTTTAGAACTGGCGTCACAATAGAAGCTTTCAATAATTTCAGGGATTTGTCCTCATTCTCTCTACTTTGATATAATCAAGGTAGTGTTTGTGCCCGGTTCTCAGGCAACGTACCTCATTTTCTATAAGAAAGCCCATCCATTCAATCAGACATTTGGAAACTTAAAGACGCAAAAATAAACTACAACATATCCTGGAAAATCATAAAAAGGGCATCACCATACAGCAATATTTCAAAAAGATGCAACCTATGCCTAACTGAAAAATGGCTAATACTGTGTAAACCTCACTTAGCAACTCTTAATACTAAAACAGAAATAGTAAATAACTGCAGGCACAAATGGAAATCGTTGTTAGTGAACACACCCCGTACAACAACCTGAAAACCCAAAAAACACGTGCAACCAACACGCACGTGAAAACAGCTGCAACCGGGCCCCACACGCTATATAACACCGGCGGTGGGCAACCCAAACTCCATCCTGACGATAGCCAAGCGCTAGAAACAAATTTGTAGATATTTTAATACCTCTTTTAATACTTGTCTTATCTATCTATCTATATCTATCTATCTATCTATCTATCTATCTATCTATCTATCTATATATATATATATATATATATATATATATATTTGTTATATTAAAAGCAAGTTAAAATCAAGCTTCTAAAAACATCTACAAATTTGTTTCACGCTGTGCGGTCCTGACGACCGCACAGCGTGAAACGAATTTGTAGATGTTTTTAGAAGCTTGATTTTAACTTGCTTTTAATATAACAAATGTCGCTCCCACTGTGGTTGAGCACTGTTTTTAAGATTGCGCTGATCCTCAGTACCATTCTCTCTCTCTCTCTCTCTCTCTCTCTCTCTCTCTATATATATATATATATATATATATATATATATATATATATTAATCCTGCCATTAAGTAAAATCAACGATGGTTTTTATCAAATCACAATGTTATACTACATGACGGCCTTTAATGCAAAGAGGTGTACAGGAATAAGAATCTCCTCCGACAATCTGCTTTTCCTTAGATCAGTTCGATGTACGCAAGAGTCAGCATGTCGTCCATTGAGGACTGGCGCAAATTGAATATTTTGATTACCCCCCCCCCCCCCCCCCCTGGAGTGGTTCCATTTTAGGATAATAAACAGATGCCTAGGTACAAGCAGGCATGATTTGTCTAAACTGTGTGGGCTTTTCAGAACTTCCCTATATCCACTCCTGCCCCCAGTACACATCAAACCTTATAACAGATTAACCAGCTGAAGGTCTAATTCGTTCCTGGTTTTCGTTAATTTATTGTTTACAATGCAATGTGATATCATAGTCTGCACCAAGATTTGAAAAAAGCAGCAAACAAAAATGTTTTGGTTTGAAGCTTTGTGGATATGAATGTTAGTGTATAGCTGCATATTACAGACAATTGTGCGTTGTTATTTCGTTACTTTTATTTGGTTAATGACTATACCCAAGTAGTGGGGGAAAAAAGCTTAAAAAAAACAAACAAACAGAAAACAGAAGTGCGCAGGTCATGATTTTAACCAACGCATGCCATGTCAAACATTACTGCAGATTTTATGCTGTCAGGAATTTTAAAGACAGTGCCAGTAAACGGGCAATGACCGTTCACACTGACATAAGAGATGCAGCGTTTATTGCGTCACAAACCCATCGGCATCTTTTTTGACATTTTTATCAATGAATTATATGGTGTGAAATGAAGATGGCAAGACAGAACGATCACTTTTTCATAAAAAGTGTAATGGGTAGGTTAGATTTTTGAAGCTATATTTACACCCAACCACGAAAGCTAGATATGGGGTTTAGAGGGAAAAAGCAATCACCATATCAGTTTTGTTAATGGTTTACAGAAAAGTGAATCCCTCTGACGAATATCCGAAGTGGCTGTATACTATTGGAAGTTTAACGTCTATGGGGCATGGCATTAACGAGTCAAGCCTATCCATCTCCTTCTGCCACTGTTTCTTTCCATTGCATGAATCAGATACCTATTCCCTGCTGCGTGAATAGAGAGGCTTTTTAACTCCGCCCCCAAGGTTACTTCAAAACAATAAGAATCACAACTTTTAAAAAGTGTGGTCACACCATTTCTACAGAAAAATTGTTGATCTTCTGGCTGTCCGGTGAATGCTTCCTATAGTCTGGTAGTAGTGCGGAATCATAAACTATTAACCGATCTGGATTTGTCTACAATCAGACCTTGACCACTGGAATAGTCCTTGATCCTCTCTCGGCATAAAAAGTGGCAGGAGTCTCATATTGTTTGGAAACTGTTTAAACAATATTCTTTCCGTTTCATCTGATAAAAGGGAGTCCTGATTTTTGTGACAGCTACTAAAGGGAATGTTGGCTGTCTACTGCATTGTTATTGTGCATATTCGAAGGAAAATATTCCAAACTTTTCGTTCAGACAGCCTCAGTGCAATTATATTCTTTTTCTGTGATAAAACCTATTAGTTTTAAGCTGGTGAAAAGTTTGTCTAAATGTTGATGACGTAAGAATTCAATCTTAATCCTGCAGCTCAATGATCAGGTCGATGACCCGTGTTTCCTTCCATCACAGGATCTGCGAATGTTGCAGCCTGTTACACCTTGATCTGATTCATGTTATTGTACATGTCAGATGTGACTGTGATTGTAGTGAATCCTGTTTGGTTAACCTGAAATAATGTGTCTTACTCTAGGTCTTCCATAGCCAAAAACTATTGACAGGTCAATGATGAGATTTTGAATTCTTGATCTTAGGGGGAAAGAGGTTCTCATTAAAGTCAGAGATTATCGTCCTATATAAGTAACAGATGTATTAGCAGTCATTTGACAACAACTGAGATTGGAGAATTTCCACTTCGCTTTTTTCTGCCTACTGTTCACACCTCCCTTTTGCTGCTGTTGTTGCTGTTGTTTTCCATAGCATGTGAGAGTAACTAATCTTTTTGTTAACAAGATCAGGGTGTCTGAGACTGTCGGGATACCTGTGTCATATATGCAAATTAAACAGCGTTTAAGAAAGAGCAATGAGAAGTGATGTTAGCTGTTCGTACGCTGTAATGCATATGTATATTGATTTAGATTTAAGGTATTTGCTTATTTGATTATCTCTATTACTATTCGTGTACGTACTTCCTTTAAAATCATTTCACTATAAATGAGTATCATTTATTTTTACATATTGATGTTTTCCTCTTTATGTTGTAGTTTACATTATCCTCTGTTAGTGAAAATAAATGAAGATTCTGTAAACTGTTATTGTACACAGATATAACCTTATGCATATTTGCTTTATACGCACGTCTGCAGATGTTCGTGTGCACGTATATTTGCAAGCGTACATGTGCGAACTCAAAAACACGTTTGTGAATGCACACACACGCAAACAAACACATGTGCACATTAATACATAAGCACGCACTAATTCGGACACACACACACACACACACACACACACACACACACACACACACACACACACACACACACACACACACACACACGAGACTAAGGTCGTTGCGCAGACCTTCAAAAGCAGGTACCAAAGTCTCGATCACCGCTTGCTGAGTCAGATACCTCGGACTCAAGCGCATATGTAAACAACACCTGACAAGAAGTGAGAAAAAAAAAGTATAATATATATATATATATTATAATATAATATATATATTATACATCACTGTTTCTACAATCAAAAACAAACAAAATGCCAAAGATCGATTTGGGGGGGTGGGGGGAGAGGTGTTGATAACATTGGTGAAATCAACATCATCTACAGCTCACCCACACAGGTAAACTTTGAAACAGATCATTGAACGTAGACAAGAACATCATTGTGAGAAAAACAATGCATTTCCCATATATTGCAGGGGGGAGGGAGGGGGTGTGCTTTCGAATAGGACGTGCTCGAAAGTGTGCTCAAAGCGTTCTGTACTTGTGCCTCTACTATATTCGATATAGAAAAAAAAAATCAAAATAGCAACAATAATACTGTTACAGGTAATTCTCTCTGAACTAAGGTATCCATTCAATAAGGTTGAAATATGCCCATCGAGGCAGAGGAAAACGGTATTACAGTATTACAATGATGTATCTGATACCAGTCGTTTGTTAACTACTCTTTGGTCTATGTCTTATGTTTGTTACCTTGTTAACTGTGATGTCGTAATAGAACACTTGTCGAAAGTTCACTTTTCTGCATCGCATGATGTATTCAATAAGCGTCACCTCGCCTTGTTTGTGTGCTTACATCGTAGTTTGCATACTGACATTATATTGCCATAGTTAGGTCGGTAAAGCGTATAACGAAACTTTCAAGATTCAGCTAGGACAGTCAGCCTCAAATCTTACGTCCGATTTTAAGTCCAAGTAGACGCACAGTATAAAACCTTTCTAACTCCTTCCCCCTCATCGCCTCGCCAACCAATCCCCCGACTTTCTCCCGATCTTTGACATTTGGAGAGAAGGGTCGTCTAGCCTGTGTGTGTGTGTGTGTGTGTGTGTGTGTGTGTGTGGTGTGTGTGTGTGTGTGTGTGTGTGTGTGTGCGTGTGTGCGTGCGTGCGTCCGTGCGTGCGTGCGTGCGTGCGTGCGTGCGTGCGTGCGTGGTGTGTGTGTGTGTGTGTGTGTGTGTGTGTATTTCTAGTAGAATGTTTGATCACATTAAAATCTTCCAAACAGAAAGAAGCATGTACACACGGATTGGAAGAACTTATTCATCTTTTAGGAATGTAGATATGGATATTCCTCAGGGATCAGTTATTCCTCCCATGATGTTCACAATCCTAACCCATGATCTTCCCAAATCTATGTCAAAAGCAACGCATGTAGTTCAATATGCAGATGATATCGCTATTTGGATTGACTGTACATCAAGGAAG
The DNA here is from genome assembly GCA_033310375.1 of Conus canariensis. Classification (NCBI taxonomy): domain Eukaryota; kingdom Metazoa; phylum Mollusca; class Gastropoda; order Neogastropoda; family Conidae; genus Conus; species Conus canariensis. The sequence goes on along the minus strand of CM065715.1, from coordinate 46,611,151 downwards.
CATTCCAATAAAAGAACAATAAACTTTGTACAGAAGTTGTACTAAAAGGGATTGGATAAATTATCTGTATACATGAAGAACAACGGATTAGAACTATCTGGAGAGAAAAAATATGTCTTACGTTGTTTAACAATGGTGAGAACCCAAAGATACTACCCTCGCTTTTGCTAGATGGCCAGCTTCTACAATATATACAAAACATTACATTCCTGGACTGAAAAGCCGAAGCCGAACTGAAAAACACATGCTGAAATCTTGATTGATAAAACAAGATTAAACGTTCTTCAAGTTATACGTTATCAACCATGGGGTCAGAACTGTCATACTCTTTTATATCTATACATATCTTTAGTCCAATCGAAATCGACATATGGGCAGGAAGTGTATTTCTCTGTGCCTAATTCTTTTTTAAAGGAATTGCGAAACTTGGATAATAAGGCCATGAAATCAGCTCTGGTAGTCCCAGTTCAAACACTTACAGATGTTATAAAAAAAAACAAATGTGTTACCCCTAAATGAAAAGCGAATATTGGATGTATCCAAATATATTGTCTGAAGTCTGTCTGTTGAAAATTCAGTAACTGAAGATATACTGATGGATTCCAGTAAAGATTTTTCTAAGAGGTCTAAAAACATGTCATATTTTCATTCAATCAGTTAGAAACTACACATCTGACTTTATCCCACATTGTAATGTTGATTTTACCGCTATACCAGAATTTCCTGCAGTTCATCCAATGCCTCCTTGGGAGCACCTACATGCTTCTTTTGATTACAAGTACACTATTAAAGAAAAGTGATGATGTAAATATCTTAACAAGTGAAGTCCCTGAACGTTTAGCAAACAGCTATCCAAATAATGTAAAAGTGTTTACAGATGGGTCGGTAATGCAATCCTATGACAGTGGTTCTGGCTTCATAATACCAACTTTAAATGTCAGGAAATAATATCGTTTAGGAAAGGATTTTCAATCTATACCTCAGAATTATATGCAGTACTGAAGGTTTTGACTTACATATATGATATACCAATTGCTTTCTACAAAACTTTACCGTGCATGATTACAAATCTGTTTTACAATCACTATAGCGTTGGGACTGAAAAGCTAGAAAAGATTTCCTTTTTAAAATAAAACATTTACTGCATTGTTTAATAGCGCATAAGAATTGATTTTTGTTGGGTCCCTATCTCACTGTGGTATATAAAGTGAAATGAAATAGCAGACAGTCTTGCAAAATAAGGAGCAAATAGAAACGCTGAAAATTTATAAACAATCCTTTACATTTGTCACATTATGAATTAGTTCAAATTATGAACAAAAACGTATATACATGAGCAGAATTTTCGTCCAAAAATGGCTACTTTACCATCGTGCCCAAGGCACATTGTTAGATTAATTCATGAATTAAGGCTGAAAACTTGGAACACTAATTTTCTCGTAGTATTACTTGCGTCTGCAAAAAAAAAAAAAAAAAAAAAAAAAAAAAAAATTCTGTGCATCCTCTTTTGTTTCAATGCTCAGTGTTGACCTCGCCCTATCAGCAGAAAGGTATTGAGATGAGTAACTGACAATGTCAGTACTGTTTTATATGATTCATATGTTGCTGAAATTGTCACAGGTTGCAAAATGTTTAAAAGATCAACAATTTTGTGTACCACTAGGGTATTTCACTTATGTAAATATGCATACTCAGATGTGGGTTTGAAAATACTAACATGGATAAGTTGAGTGGGGAGATTAAAAAAAAAAACATGTTAATATTATCTGACGATGAAAAGACATTAAATAAACCACTGAACTGATCTGAAGTGTGTGTGTGTGTGTGTGTGTGTGTGTCGTGGGGTGTGGGGTGTGTGTGTGGTGGTGGTACGTGTGTACGTGTGTGTGTGTGTGTGTGTGTGTGTGTGTGTGTGTGTGTGTGTGTGTGTGAGTGTGTGTCGGTTGTGTGTGCGTGCTGCGTGTGTGTGTGTGTGTGTGGGGATGTGTGTGTGTTGTGGATCCCCTTTTGTGTGTATGTACGTATGTTCGCGCGCGGATATTTTTTTAAAGATTTTCTATAAAAAAAAAAAAAAGATTATTTATACACAGAGGTTGGCAAAAGCATATTATGGAGGGAACAGTGTGCCATTAGTACCCCTGACACTCGTGGGCATGAGCAAAACATATGTCAGTCTACAACTATGCTTCAGAAAAGAAAACGACGAAGTAAAGGAAAATACTTTTAATCCAAGCGTAACAGAATTATACGCGAGGAGAGACACACAGTAGATCACTGATACAAGCTTATTTCCTGTTACCAGCGCAGGGAGTAGGTGTGTAAAGAATGCCTCGTTAGTCTGCAGTGTAGCATTTTATTCACCACAACACGGGTCGATCCCGAAGTATTGAATAGTAATTCCATCCACAGGCACTGCCACCACCACCACCACTACCCCTCCCCCATTCCCCTGGAATCACCCATATCACCGTCCCCGACAGATATACTTGATGTGCAACTATCGTCTCACTCGATTCCTTTTCGTTCACACACACACACACACACACACACACACACACACACACACACACACACACACACACACTGAAACAAACCAACAATACACAACACAGCAGAACACACACACACACACACACACACACACACACACACACACACAACACACACACACACAACACACACACACACAGCGCGCACACTCACACAACAACACTAACACATCACACAACACACACACAACCAACACAACACACACACACACACACACACAAACACACCACGTCGCTCATCCTACACACACACGCACTGTATACGCTCGCGCGCACACACGAACGCACGCCCGCACACCACAAAAACCCAGCGCGCACAACACACACACACACACACACAACCACGAACAACACACACACAACACACACACACACACACACACACACACATCAAAGTGAAGTTGTGCGGTGGCAGCGCGCGCGCGCGCGCGCGCACACACACCACACACCACACACACACACACCACACACACAACACACACCACACAACGGAAGAACAATAGAGTGAGAGATAACAGACTTCGTTGATCAATACTGCTTGTTCTATGTTTTTGCTAACCTAGTTGGCATAGCATTCATTATACTTGTACTCACCGTACTGGTGATGGGAGAAAAGGAATTACTTAATAACTACAAACGTGTGTACAAGTGACTATATAAGTTTGTGTGCTTGCTTTCATACAACAGATGTCTGTAACTGTACTTATGCGTGTACATATATTTGCGTCCTGTTTACTTTCATATGCATGTGTATGTGTGCGTGTGTGTATGTATGCATATGTGTATGTGTGCGTGTGAGTGGGTGGGTGGGTAGGTGCGTGCGCGTTGCGGTGTGGATGGTGTGTGTGTGATGAGTGTGTGTGTGTGTGTGTGTGTGTGTGTGTGTGTGTGTGTGTGTGTGTGTGTGTGTGTGTGTGTGCGCGCGCGCGCGCGCACACAGACATATAGTGTGTACATATAGTGAAACATGTGTGGAGACTTCATTCATCTTTAAATACGTTACGTGCACGTTGCATGTTCACATATGGTTGGCGCGTATTTCGAAATTCTTACTTACAATATGCATGTTTTTGTGTGTGAATTTCAATCGCTTTCTGCACACGCTCATCACACATTCATGGCATTCTTTCATTACTTTGTCTGGAGGGTTTGGTAAGTGTATCTACATGAATACTACTTAGAAGATATGAGAGATCTCAGCACTGCAATTGTGCCCGGATGTACATGTCTGCTTAAGTAAGAAATTGAATAGATTCTTCGCTTTGACTGTTTTATTCTTTGCATTAAGTTCAGACGAGTTTTGTAAGATATCATTTGAAAATCACACCCCTAGATGTTAAAGTTTAGAGGATTCCCTACCATTTTTTTTTTCAGTGTTTTCTTTACCGACTTATTACTTTGTCTCAGCCAAATATCGGTAGTACTTCCATAGTTAAGTTTCAGTCCAGAAATTTCTTCAAATTCAGATAACGATTACGTTTCATATTCTAAACGTTGTGTCGTTTGCAAACTGGCTGATTACAAATTCTGTGTGTACACTGTATTAATGCTTTTTTATATACTGTTTTCTCCAGTCTTGCAAGTTAATGTTTGGAGCACAATATAAATAGATATGGCGACATAGGTTGACCATGACGACAGCCCTTTTTATTGCAAAGTCATAGAGACCTTACCGTATACTATTACGTATGACCACATACTTTGTAAAAGGCTGAGATCCAACAGCACAATTCGTTCCAAACTCTGAACGCTTTCAGAACGCTTTGCATGTATTTCCGGTCTATCGTATCATCTTCTCTCCCAAAAATATTTAGTCACGATAATATTTGGAAGAGTTTTTATGTTCGATAATGCATTACATAATACATAGCTTTCAAACAGTTTTCATTCTAGCCAGAACGAGTCCTTGGTGATCTTTATTCATCAGTTTCACGAGGCCAATCCTTATTCAACGTGCTATAGAGATGTTTCCCATTTTATAAGAAATATTTAATATAGATATTGGTCTGTTTAAGAATCCTGTCGCCTTATCTTCCTTTGGTGGACTGTTATTTGTCCTTTTTTTTCCTCTAAGTGACATTTCGCCTCTCAAGAAAACTTCATTTAATGATCTTATATCTGAATCTCCAATGTTCAATCACAATTACAGAAGTTAAAATAATTCCATCATAATTCCATCGGTACTGGAGTCCATACGATAATGCATTTCTTTTCCTGTAGATTTTTCTCCTGTAACTGGCCCTTCTATTTTTCAAATTTAATTTTCATTCATTTAGTCGTAGTCAGTTTGGAACGTATTTGCCGATATCAACTTTTCTAAGATGTGTTCTTTATATAGATTTTCATGATATAGTCTAGTTGCTTGCAATCAATTCGTAAGAATTTTAAAGGTAAAAATTACCCCCACCTTATTTAAGTAGGTTCAGCATCTGTTTACCAACACAATCTCTTTTCTCCGTGTTGCAATAGTTCTTTGTTACTATTTCTCCATGTGTTGTCCATCTCAATTTGGATCTTAAGATAATTTTTGTCTTAGCAGATTTTAAATTTCTTCTGTTTTTTGTTCCACTTTGCCTCACGTTAGTCTTTTTTTTTCATGGAATGTCACAAGTACAACACGTTATGACACACCCTTCTGTCTCTTCTATATAGGATTGTTTTGAATGTTTTGAATGTTTGCAACTGTTTATCATCTTTTAATTTTTTTTAATCTATTTTTTTTCTATCAAGCAAACCACACTATAAATGTGTGTCTTCTTCTCGTTGTTTTCTGTGTTCAACATAGTTACTTTTCCATTTTGTTGAGGTATGTTCATGGCATTGTATCTTCCATGCCTTAAAATAAATATTGAGAGAGAGAGAGAGAGGGGGGGGGGGGGTATGTGTGTATGCATGCGTGCGTGCCCGTGCGCGTGGGCGAGCACATGTTTTGTGTGTGTGTGTGTGTGTGTGTGTGTGTGTGTGTGTGTGTGTGTGTGTGTGTGTGGTGCGTGCGTGCGTGCGTGCATGCGTGCGTGCGTGCGTGCAGTTCAGTTCAGTTCAGTTCAGTTCAGTGGTTTATTTAATGTCTTTTCATCGCCAGATGATATTAGACACTTATATAAAGAAAAAAATAGAAAAAAACCCTCCACACTTAATTTATCATCCACGTTAGTACTTTCAAACCCACATCTGGTATATGCATGCTTACATAAGTGAAATACCCTAGTATTGATCTTTATAACAAAAATCTGCAACCGGTGACTGCGAAATAACCATGGCCATTTCAGCAATATGTGAACCATATAAGACAGTACTAATATTATCAAAGTTTGTCATCTCAGTACCTTTCTCCTGATAGAGCGTACGTGGCAGTTTGAAACGTGGTGACAGTCCTGAGATAACCTCTGCTGTTGACGGGACTATAATTTTAATCTTAATCTTAATCCTGGTAGAGCGTGGTCAACACTGAGCATTCAAATAAAAGATGATGTACAGAAATGTTTTCTCTGCAGACACAAGTAATACCATGAGAATATTTAGTGTTCCAAGTATTCAGCCTTAATTTATGAATTAATCTGACAATGCGCCTGGGACACGATGGTAAACTAGACATTTTTCACTTAAATTCTTCTTATGTATATATTTTTCCATGATTTGGATTAATTCACAAGCGGATAAATCTAAGCGATTGTTTAATAAATTTTCAGCATTTCTATTTGCTCCTTCTTTTGCAAGACTGTCTGCTATTTCATTCCACTTTATACCACAGTGAGATGGGACCCAACAAAAATCAATTCTTATGCTTAGAGTTATGACGCAATGCAGTACATGTTTATTTCAAAAAGCAAATCTTTTCTAGCTTTGCAGTCCCAACGCTCTAGTGAATGTAAAACAGATTTGGAATCAACACAAAGTAAAATATTATAGAAAGCAATTGGTGTATCACATATGTAAGTCAAAGCCTTCAGTATTGCATATAATTCTGAGGTATAGATTTGAAAACCCCTTTCCTAAATAATATGATTTCCTGACATTTAAAGTTGGTATAATAAAGCCAGAACCACTGTCAGAGGATTCCATTACAGACCCGTCACTAAACACTTTTAAATGATTTGGATAGCTGTTTTCTAAATGTTCACGAACTTCAGTTGTTAAACGCGTGCGTGCGTGCGTGCGTGCGTGCGTGCGTGCGTGCGTACGCGCGCGCGCGTGCTGGAACGTGCGCCTCCCAATCGAGATTTATGAAAACATTCTGAGGTGGCAAAAGCAATGCAGAGAAAGTGTTGAAGCTAAAGCTGAAACCTGCCATAATTCGTAACTGCCAGAAACGGAATTTTAACGTTGATGAGAGGTGTAATGTAAAACATACGACAGCTGATAACACACCATTAACAATTGCAAAGGCGTTGCCCCACGATGTATCCAATATACAAATACTGACCAAAGACATCACAAGACAAATAGATATTTTAGTTAACACTACTGTCACTCTTCCTCCTCCCTCCTCCTCCTCCATTTCGTACTACCACTACTACTACTGCTGCTGCTGCTGCTGCTGTTGCTGCTGTTGCCACTACTTCTACTATTATGACTACTACTTGTGCTACTCCTGCTGTATTGAACTGCATATTCAAAACAGGCCAACAAATAAAAGAAAACAAAAACAAGAAGCAGTAGCTACTTTACTAGCAAAGTTTCATTAGTCTCTGTTTCAACAACTTTCCAAAACGCTAGCATAAATACAATACAGAAACATGTGATGGTATGTTTTCTTAACATGATGTTGATCACAAAAATTCGGGACAGGTGTGACTGACCCATCGCAAACCGATGATGATCTAGCAAGGAAAGGATCAGGTGATCATAGATTGTTATTACAGCAACGTCTAACTTGTTTCAATACATATGCAATCGCTTCTCCATTTTCTGATAAAATGATATTCCAGTAAGTATTCATACATTTGAATCCGCTCAAATATTTTACAGTCAAAATAGCAATAAACAAGAACACGTAAGTGCATAACATCCACTGTTGGTGTTGACGACGCCAATCATGTTTGACCTATTTATCAATTTAATAACAGACTGGCTCAGGTGGATGAACAATGACGAGAAAATATTAAGGAACCAGATGATATGTTTTGATGATTATGTGTCGTCTCATTCAAATAATGCACAGTGCATATTTCTTAATATTCACCACCAGATGCCAACCTAATTATAAATCAGTTTTGATCTAACCAGGTTATCAAACACCAAAAGCACAATCGCCAAACATGTCCCAAAGGATTCACACCGAATAGACAGCAAAACCGAAAGAAAGAAAGAAAGAAAGAAAGAAGGAAGGAAAGAAAAAGAGAAAGAAAAAAAGGAAAAAAAAAGAAAGAAAGTAAGAAAGAAAGAGAATAGTAAAGAAAGAAAGAAGCCTGGAGGTTAATTGCAAGACATGTGCCATATAATGTGAAGTGGACACTTAGCTAAAACAACGCTCAAGCATCGACGTGGACGCACTCAACATATGTCGCTAAGCGTATTACTAGAGATGAGGATGGAAAAACGATGTGCATGTACATCAAAAGTAAGAGATGCGACCAAACTGAAGTGACTTTCTGAAAAAAAAAAAAAAAGAGAGCGTCACATACAATGATCCTTCAATGAAGGCTAGTAAATGAGCCGTTCTGCTTAGTTCTCCCTGACTAGGATCTTGACAAGTTCCCAGACCTACCTGAGAGCACTTATCGGGACATGCGTAACACTGCCATCTCAACACAATGACATACTAACCTTGGCGCACACAAAAAAAATTCCACTGGAAAGCATGTATCAAAGCTATCACGGCCAATGCAAATATGACCAGTGCTTTTTTTTTTTCTCCAAAAACCTGAGATGCTCTCCGCAAATCATCTAGTCAACATGTTATAGAGGATTAGAGAGGCCGGACCTGGAATATGCTGTGCCAGTCTGGCACGCCCTCAGTAATGATATCTGTCGGATCGTCTGGAGATTGTCCAACGTTTTTCAGACTGACGAATTAAGTGTAACTTCTGCCACACCAGCAGTGCAATGGCAATACCCAGACGTCCACCAAGTCATGAGGAGCGAGGATGTCGGATTTATCTCCTGTAGGATTACCATTTAAAGAAAATCTTTCTTAACTCTTCTACACACACCTTGCTTTTACAAATTGTGTTGTATTTTCAAATAAACGACGCCGTGAATATCTTTAAAAAGTGTCCTGATTCAGCCGTTTGAAATACAACAGTGGAAGAAGGATTTTTTTCTCTGGAATTTGCATGTCTTTCTCATTAAAAATAAAGTGTGTTCATTTTCACCTGTGCAACAGGTAATTTAACAATATCCCCATCCGACTGACGGCAAAATCAGATTACTGCTGTACACTGGCTCGGACAGACAAATGATTTCCAAACGCCGCATGTCGAAGAACCTGAATCGAGCGTGACTTCAACTGTTTTTCTTCTGTCACAGTCAGTGCGTCTTTTGACCAGACTTATGGACAGAATGTCATCAACAGTAACACCGTGTGACTGTACTTCATCTTTCACTGCAAAGTCACGTTCATTTGAAGTTTTGTGCTGTTTTGCTTGTTTAGTGTATGCTTGTATGATACCTTGCTTGCATTAATAATGACCGGTCGCTTTGATAGTTGTTACCAGAAAAATAAAGAACAATTATCAATATGTCCTGTGTGATTGACAGCAGACAGATATTAAAACCAACACCCAGATGCCTATGCACATTTTGACGAAAACAAATACTAATAACTACACATTAAACACGAATGTATTCTTCAGTTCACCGATGTTGTTGTTGCTGCTGCTGTTGTTATTGTTGTTGTTGTTGCTGTTGACTAAAGGTGGTAATAACTGCTTCTGCTCTAGTCAACAGCCAAATACACGAAGGCCCACTAAATAAGCAACCACCACGCGAAGGCGCACTAAATAAGCAATCACCACGCGAAGGCGCACTAATAAGCCGCACGACGCGAAGGCACACTAAATAAGCAACCACATGGAATACTCTATCATGATAATAAGCTTCACGGCGGATACCATGGACATAATCACTAATCGCTTCAAACATCGATCTTTTGTCCACTGTTTTTCAAGAGATCAAAAAGATCTGTATGTTTAACTTAAAGCAGTCTATCCCACCTTGTCCACGCTGTAATCAGTCTTCGATGCCATGACGTTAACAAGTAGAATATGTTAGATGGATCCCTGCAAACACTGACAATATCTCACGCATACAAAAGACCTGTGTACACATGAATTTCTAAAAGTAATACTTCAATAACAATACACTATTTTAAAGACCGATGTAAAGAATGAGTGGTCTCCTTACTGGTTCAAGGCCAGTCAGTCGTGTCTCTGAAGAAGCAGCGCTATCACAGCTGGGGACGTCACCAGCATGAAGGCGAAGGACACCAACAAAGACATGACTATGATGTTGGTGTTCTCCGCGTTTTTTGTTGAAGTTGCAGCTCCAATATCTCTGCCACTGGTCAGATTACTCGCAAAAATGGCAGAGGCATTCTTAAGTTCTGTTGTCCTACTTTTCACTTTCACGTGGTGTAAATCAATGATGGAGGTGTCGGCACATGCTGATTTATTCATGTCGTTTGTGCTCGAAGATGTCTTTTATCTTGGAGCAGCGTGAACTGGGAGCTTGATTTATGACTTCTTCAGCTCAAGTGCTTTAAATGAGCAGAAACGCAAAACACACACACACACACACACACACACACACACACACACACACACACACACACACACACACACACACACACGCACTTGCTCCAAAAGGACGCAGAAAAAGGGTGATGTCTGTTCTGTGTGTGTGTATGTGTGTGTGTGTGTGTGTGTGTGTGTGTGTGTGTGTGTGTGTGTGTGTGTGTGTGTGTGTGTGTGTGTGTGTGTTTTGTCTGTGCTGACAGAAAATGGAGGAAATAAAACATGGTAATTTGTCCATCGATTTGAAAATGACTTATCAAATATGTTTCAAAGGAGTATATAATCACGTGGAGATTAGAGAGTTTAAAGGGCGCGAAAATATAATTATCAACCCTTCAATAATAGCATCCTTTAAATTTTGTCCAGCTATAAGAACCAAATTTGCACTTTTTGTGAGCCCCAAGAATTTCAGCCTTAGGGTCAGATTCATCCATAGATCCTTCTTTGACTGTGATAGTCAATGAATAGTGTTACATGCCATGAGAAAAAGAAAAAGATGTTCGCTGTAAAAGGGCATCTTGGAGTCACGACCTGGATGCGGCCTGGCCCCCTTGGAGTGTGAGGAGTTCACAGCCAAAACACTTGTCTGAGGGGGATTCTTTCTTGAAGACCCTCTGCTGTCAAATTGTCCTTGAGATTCTTCCTATTGACACCTGATTAGACCACTGACATCCGGAAATAGTCTGGAGGACCCTTGGGAAATACCGGATGGTACAGGGAAAACTATACTTTTTTCTATAAAAATTTCCGATGGACAATAAAGTTGATTTAATTGAATTGAATTGAATACTTTCGGACTTTGTGGGCTGGCTCCCCACCTTGCCTTTCTCAAATTTGCCACTAGTAACAAAAACAAGAGATGCTCCCAGGATTTATCAAAAGAGGGAAAGAATGGTGAATCCATTGGCGTCAACCCGATCACGACCGGAAATGCATAACGAAACGGAAATGCACAACGGACTATAAGCAATGAATAAGTTGAATTCCCACATGTGTGGAGGAAAATTCTCTACTGAGCGCGGCATGAAGATCCACAGAACCAAAAGGGCTGTATAAAAACTCTGATGAATGAATATCTGCGCACTGCGCCAGCAGATAAGGCGTCCAAAAACCAAGGCCAGGATTCAAACGACAGAGCCAAGGACATCTACGCTGATTAATCAGACAGGGAATTTGTACAGGCTCTTGATACCAGACGCAAGAAATTCAGCTTCCCGCCTGCAAATGCAAAAGTGGAATGTCAGAAATTAGATGAAAAGAAAATGGTCAAGAGACTGGATGCGCTGATAGTAAAGAGCATACAAGAGCAAAACCTAGCCACATTTGAAGACCATGTGTACAGAACTTGCAGGGATGCTGATGCAGTGAAACAACCAAAACTGAAGACACCTCCTCAAAAATCCATACGCCATCTAGGATGAATATCATCCGGAAGAAACAGAAGAATCTCAAAACTGGGAGAAAGCTGGGAGAATAATGCTCACCGAAACGCTCCCAAATATCTCGAGTATATTGTCGTTGCCCCTAAAGGCTGTTTTCAGTTAATGCACTGTTGTCGCGCATGGTGAACATCTTCCAGATCTGTTCTTCTGAGCGCTATTTCCTTACTTCTCTGAAAAAAAGAAAACTGTTTACTTTCTCCAAAGGCACGCACAGTTTTGTTTTGGTTTTTTGTTTGTATATGGAGGTATTTTCGTCGAACACGACCTTGCTTGGGTTACAGAATATTTTGAATTATCTAGCCTGTTTGTTACTTGCAGACAGTTTCAAGTGTATTTGATGATTAAACATAAACCTTGCCTAGAGTTTTGTCTTTACAACATTTGCTCATGATTGAGTTCAATCAATCATAAATGAAGATGAACTCCAACGGAATTTTCCTTACATCTAGTTTAGGTGTACACTTTGTTGTGCTGGAAACAAATACAACTCAGCTCTATTTATGCACCAACATTGCTGAAAGGATGAGGTCATTTGATTTGCAAGGATGTTCTCGCAAAATGTGCTTGATGTGCTATGTGGTGAGACGCGGGATTATTTTCACGTCAAGAGATAGTTTCCATAACACAACCGGCCGCAGTACATCTCGTGGCGAATGGTGAATGTCTCGCCACTAATGTCGCTGGTGAGCTGGCATGCTTCTACCATATGCTCTTTACAGATGACACAGCGTTTTCTGGTACACCGCTCGCTTCGTGGACTGTCACTGGAGGGTCTGGTGGAGGAAGCATGGAAGGCGTCATGATATTTCGTGGGCAATTTGAATTCTTTTCTCCGATTATGGGGAGCTTCGGCATGGCTTGTCTTATCCTGTTGTTTTCATGAAAGGCTGGATGCTGTTTTTTGCAGCCTCTGGCGGAGAGGAGTGTTGGCGGGGTTGTGGCTAATGATGAACAGGACCCTATTCTTGGGAGTCTGGGGCCTATATTCAAGGGTCTCATTACGTGGGATGCTCTGGCCTCTCTACATGGCTTTCTGGACGTGCTTGGGGATCTCTTGTTAGCAAAGGGTGAAGGTTTCATCCGTTGACTATAACCCGCGAGCGTGAAACATCTAGCTGCATGGTATGTGATCTTTGCATATCTTGGGATGAAACATGAACGTATACATTGGCCTCAGTAGGTTTTGAGTAAAGATCTATTTGGATGAATCCTTCCTTGAGGGTGATGTTGATGTCGACGAAGGGGATGGAGAAGGTGATGACTGGTAGGCGTACTTGACTGTAGGGTGGAATGTGTTGATGAAATCAATAAACTCATCAGGTTCTTCCCGAGTTGTTGTCCACATCAGGAAAATATCATCTATGAAGCGTTTCTGGAAGCACTTGTCTGGGACTCCGAGCAAGCAAGCTGTCTTCTAACCATCCCATGAAGATGTTTGCCGCGGTGGGAACCATAGAGATCCTCATAGCTGTCCCGAATTTTTGTTTGTAGATAGTGTTTTCAAAGTGAAACACGTTGTTATGGAAGGTGTGTGTCACCACTAAGGACTCTTTCAACTGGGGGTGCCTTGGTCTGGGGATGTGACTGCAAAACATAAGTGATGGTGGTCTCCATGCTCCATATGGGATGTTCGTGTAGAGACCACCAACATCGATAGTGACAAGCAAGGTACCTTTGTCGAAAGGCCCATGAATCGCGTTCAAGTCCCTTTGCTTTCTTTGTTTCTACATACGCAGGCTGATACTCTTGCGGAAACTCCCTGTGTAGACAGGCAAGTATTAATCCCATCTACCCAACAAAGGGAGTGGAGTTTTGTGTGCATGACCGTTTTTTGTCCCGCCATTAAGGCAGCCATACTCCAACCTTGGGGAAGTGTTCCAGTCCCGTAACATATGAGTTGTGTTTTGACGTGGCTTGGGAGGGTGGGCACTAAGGCCAGAAGTTAACCAGTTTTGAAAGATTTCAGTTGGACCATTTATTCCCGACACAGTTGGGCGACTGGAGGATTCTGTGGGGCCTTGGGTGTGTTGGGCAAGTGATAGATCTGCTGAGTCCTACATGTTTTCAGCTCCACCTGCGCCCATTGCTTGGTGTTGTCATCAATGTGGCCGTCGCTGTAGTGATCTTCTACAGCTTGTTGGAAACCTCTCCTACCTGGATGGTAGGATCGTTTGGGAGCTTCTTGTAATGCAGCTGGTTGTTACGCAGTCTTTTGGCTTCAGTGATGTAGTCCTTGGTGTTCTGGACTACAACTGCACTGGCTTTGTCGGCACTACTGAATCTAATGGTTCTGCTAAGGGCCCGTTGCCGTAGTTGTTGTAATGCTGCTCGTAGATCTCAGATTGTCCTTCTGATGTCATGAATTCCACTGTGTGTCAGTTAGGTTTACTAGGGTGGCGCAGTATGCATCTAGAGCTTTGTCTCTTCTGATGGGTAGCCGCAATCCGTCTTTTTACTGAGTTTGGGAGCAAGACTGTCTTCTTCGTCAGCAAACAGCTCTTTGAGTTTGACTTTCCGTCACCCTTCCCTGACATCTTGTTTAGGCTGGTTGTGGTCCAGCGTTCGAGGGTGGCAGAACGTGGGCCCTAAGGCCTATAGGTCTCTCAGTAATGGTTCTGATCATGGTTTGACAAGTTTATTACCACATTTGGAGGCGATTCTGGGTTGAAGACGTTATCATGTGTGTTGGTTAGAGTCTGCGCTTGAACCTTCTGCATTTGTGTTTGGTCACTGTTATGATCTGTCTCTGTATGCACACGCCACACCACACACACACACACACACACACACACACACACACACACACAACACAACGCTTGCCTGTTACCTTTGGTGAAGTTTTTCTTCCACAATGTCAAAGAGTCAAATTAAGATTTCAACATTTAATGTAGTTAAGCATTATCTATAGAACTAAATACCCATTTACCTGTATTAACACTGAAGACAAAGTTCAAGTACAATGCTGTTCACAATCTAGAAATGTGGTTCAAACATTTCCCTAAATTGTTGAAATAAAAGGACTGATGAAAATAACTGAATAAATGAAATGTATTTCTTCCATCAAAAAATGTGTTTCACAAAATAATTGAAATGCACACTGGGGGAGAGGGGGTGAGAACACTTTCAGGAGACTGGCATGTTGACTGCCATTTGAATGTACGACCAAAGACGTCCTTGCGTTCCTAAAGAGCTCTAACAATACACACATAATTATCAATTGTCCTGTCTCAAAAACATACCGTGTCATCTGTGGATTCGGCGACTCATCTGTACTAAACATATTTCATATATCATGAGAGGATACAGTCATAACCATCGTAAGAAATATTCTCACATTGCATTAGTTTTCTTTGGTGAAACATGTTGCTGGAGTTTTGGAACATAATAGATATGTTAATAGTATGAACTGATGCACTTCTATGAAAAATACACGCAGTGCCAAAATCTAAGTATCTTTCTTATAAATCGATTTAAAACAACGCTTGTCAAAGTAAGAAAATAGCAGAAAACTATCGGAGTCTTATAAGTAATAGTTTGGCTTTGTTGTACGGCAAACGTGCTGGAAAAAAATATTCTGAGTCATTATTGACAGCTCACCTAGATATAACTGTGGTGATGCAAAAACAGCGCTTACTTAAAAAAAACATAATTCTTGCACAACCCTGTTCTTCTGAAGAACTAAACACTCTAGCACATCGAGAAGCATATTCTTTCAATCAAGAATTTTGGTTAGACAGACCATGTTTCAATAATTCATGTTTTGTAATCACACAACAATGTTCTTTGGTCACTCCATCAGAAAGTCAATCACAATATGCGCATTCAAAGGTTCGACATTCCGGTTGAAGGTGACTGCCTGAAGATAACAACTCCTTTCCAAGAAACCAGATTAAACCCACACCTAGTGGATATTGTGATAACAGTGTTTAAATGGGTGTTGTGTGTGGGGGGGGGGGGGGGGCAGAGAAAAGAAAGCAAGGAAGGCACACTTTAATCTGTTCACAATGTTGAAAGAGATCAAAGAGCACGAGACAGCTCATCAATAAACGTATTATTTGCCATGGCAGCAAAGCAGCTTTGATGGCATCAGATCTGTTAAAATGTTACTCATTGTCAGGTAAAATTGATTCTGTTATATAGCTTATAATACGATTGTCGGGAATGTGTTTTTTTTAAATTCAGTCAGTTTGAAATAACACATTAGGATGTGGTCCTCGTCAGAGACACTCACCATTCTGTTCTTGGCAAATGTCAATGAAGTGGAATGCCTTAGGAAGAGAGGATGCTAGTGAAGTCACGCACACACAAAATGTGTCTGTATTCTTTGTCTGTATAGCCTGGATAGAACCGAAACACCTAAAGAGCAATATCTGGAATCGTGAGGTAAGAATAATCTTAAGACTGAAGAGTGTCGCACATTGTACTCTAAACAAAGAAGAGACGTTATTTCAAGAGAGGCAGACGCTTTTTAAAGATAGTGTACACACTCATATTACCATTTACAGGACATTACTTTAGGAGACTGATACAGACCCAAAGTTATAAGTATGTGTCTTATTACAGGTTCAGGCAATGACGGGTGCCTTACTACTCCTGCTACAGCTTCTGCTAAAACACTACTACTACTGTTACTACTACTGCTATTGCTGCTGCTGCTGCTGCTGCTACTTCTTCTACTGCTACTGTTGCTGTTGTTGCTGCCACTGTACTACTAAAACTAGTACTGCTGCTGCTGTTGCCGCTGCTACTACTGTACTGTTACTACAACTACTACTACTAAAACTACCACCACCACTACTACTGTTGCTACATCTATAGCTGCAACTGCTTCTACTAGCACTTCTACTACACTATTCCTATCATCGCTGTCTTATGGCCTTTGATCTAGTAGTGTGAAAAATGGACGTATTCAAGAGCGACGACATAACCGTGTCAGAAGTTGTTTTAGTTCCTCTCTAAAACGGCGACCACTGATGCTGTACAGTAAAAAGTTCACGGCGTGGTTGCTGTACATTATGAGTTCTGCTAAAGTGAGGATCAGACGGGCCTGGGCTCTGCCAAAGTTGGTTTTGGGCTGTCCAGAGTACCTTTGATAGAGCAATACAATCACCATTGGTGACGTCAGCAGCAGAAAGCAGAAGGATACTAACAACAACATAACAGTGATGCTGGTGTTGGCTTTGGCTTTCTTCGTGGATTCAGTTCCACTATTAGTAGTCTTTGGTTCCCCGCCGGAAGTGCCTACATCACTGCTGTAAGTACCACCACACTTTTTCTTTGCGTTCGAAGAAGAGTCTCCATCTAGGCGTTCTGTGAACTGTCTGCTGAATTTATGTGAATGTTTCAGCTCTCTTATGATGAAGAGATTCAAAGTGATTAGAGAGACGAAAGGAATAAAACTATAGATAGAGGCGTCCATTATCGTGTATATTTTCTCCATAAAATTCTCAATATCTCCTTTCGGGTACCAGCATCGTAGTGGATCGTCAACTCTACCAGCAGGGACCATACGCCTGTTGAAGAGGATGTGAAAGTTGAGAGCAAAAGAGAAAACCCCTATACCTGTTGTGACTTTGATGGCAGATTTAGGAGTGCACCAATTTTGAGCTTTGAGCGGGAACTTGACGACAATGAAACGGTCGACAGTCATGGCAAGAAGAACCAGAACATCAGCGTGGATGGAAAAGTAGAACAGACAGAAATGGAACCCACAGTTCCATCTATTCTGCATGAAGAACACAGTATGACCAACGTAGCGTCTCATCATTATACAAAAAGAAAGTATGAGGATGATGCAATCCAGAACAGCAATGACAGCCGTATAAATGCAAGTTGAAGTGTTCTGCAGACTGGTGAAGACGAGAGTGACAAGGATAGCACGTTGCCCAGCATACCCACACTCACTATAAGGGGTATATAAATCCTGCAAACCAAACGAAAATAAAATGTCTTAAAAGTTAACTTCAGACTGATTAAACACAAAGAAATATAAACAATAAATCCCGATGAATGATAAGCGTCCAGCAAGTAAAACACTGACCTGTACACCACAGCGTTTCCCCTAAGTCTGAATATTTATTCTAGGTCTATGAAAACAAAAGAATATTGGATCATCGCAATCAGTGACCATCTGGAATGACACGTTTAGAAACATGACATTTGCCAATGTGCGTAAGAACAATGACATGACAAGAACTCACACGACTGTGGAAAAAATCGAGACAAGACAACTTATGCACACTAGTTAGGCATACTCAATATTCTCTGATATTTAGATTTTTGTCAAAACGTCAAGGAGAATGATGATTACTGAAATACTGCCAGTTACACTTTATTTCAGTGCGCATGTACAAATTCAAGTATCTTATTTTTTGCCCTATTTTTCCTAAGAAACTCTGCTCTTAATCGTTTTCAAGGTCTTTCCAATCAATTGTGGCTAGTAGTCGTTTCCTTTTCTCATTAATCGTTTCAGATACTTCAAAGAAACAAACATTTTGTGTATGATTTCGCCATCCCTATGTATCAGCTTGGCCGGGATATAGAATGTTTCAATTTCCCCTGATTTTTGTGGCAGAAAAGTTTAGAGCCTTTTGTTGCTTAAGCATAGAATTTGCCTCGAGTGATGTCAAAGGAATATTTGGTAATTACTTTCTAGTATTATCAGTGGAGAGGTCATCAAAAAATATCCCGCATTGTGATTTTGATGAGTCAATTATGATTATGCATCACTTGCGCTTGTCCTCTTCTCCATACTCATAAATCATTCCGTTCACTGTAACGTGTACAGCGTTTTATGAGGTCTGATAGTTTCACCTCACTTTATTCAGGTTGTGTATCGGTGTCCATGTTTACGTTCACCGTAAATTTTTCTTCCATGTATTGAAAAGCATGCTGACTAAACGAGTTCAAAACTGTTCCTGAGTTAAGCACATGCCAACGCTATCTGGGTTTAGCCTTTTGCTCCAACAAATATAAACTTTCTATGCGGGTTGTTTTTAAATGAAGGCGACGTATATTTTCCTAACAATTTTTACACAGTTCATTTCTCATTCCAGATTGCTTTCGTACACTACTTTAACAAAAGTATTGAAGTACAGTAAAAAGAAAAAAAATGAGTTAAGTAAATGTGGGGCAGCAAGCGATATACAACAACTCGCCGATTACTTTCTTACCTCTCAACCAAAATGGCGGCCTTGAATTCTATAAAATCCTGCAGTGGCTTCTCTGTTATCATGGTCACCGTTGACTGATTGACAACGCCCGATGTATCCATAGTTCCAACCTGAAGTGTAGACATCGAAGACATAGTTGCGTGACCAGGGTAATTACAAATGGTTGCACCGGTCTGGATGCTACAAACTTTGTTGTCGCTGTAGCCTCCGTTCACCTTCACAAAGGAGACACTTTTCTAATAAACACTTATAAATCGGTATTGTATGATTAATATACAGCAAACTTACATGAGGAGTGCAAACAACCATTGGGATAATTGTTGCGCAATGCTACCACTGGTCACGAGATATATGATATTTGAAACTATGGTTTGTTTCATCTATATCTATCTTTGTCCGTCTTCTTATTAACGTCATTTTCACCATCTCGTAGACTTTTAGAAAATATTGTTTCTTTCTAGTCGCAGAGCGTTCAAAGTCTTACCTCGTGCTGACAATGTGAGGACAAGCACCAGCATTGCTATAATACACATTACATCATAAAAGATATTTGCTGCCCCGTGTACTGCCATGGACAGAGCTTCAGTCTGTACTAATCTCGCTGAATGTTCTGAACCGTGTGTAGGTAAGGTGCAAAAGGAGCAA
>CM065715.1:46561610-46584110 GCA_033310375.1 Conus canariensis | reverse complement strand
TGTATCTAAGCACTGAATTCTGTTCACCGTGACACTGTCAACACAGATAGCGAGTTTTGAATAATGAGTCTCAGTACAGTCATGGTGTGATGGGACTTGGGTGTATTCAGGATCATGTTTGTTTTATCAGCTTTTCTTTCGGTTAACTGCTGAAGCTCTTCATATGAAGAAGCCAAGAAGGCATTAAATACCTCAGCTTTTTATTCAGAGTCAAAGGTGAGCAACAGTGTGTGCACGTCTTTTCTTAGACTTCTGATGCAGATTGTCATTCAATTATCTTGATTCGTGCAGTAACAGCAGATGCACAACAGATCAGGACATTCCCTATGTTTGGGAAACCGTCTATAGTGATCGCCTGAGATACCTTTTGATCAGTTTCTCTATGTTTACGCCAGTTTCATCTCTACAAATACATCCCATTGTTGCAATCTCGAGAGTCTGCAGATTTTCAAAAATGAATCATGATCTGCTCCATTTGTTGATTTTCTATCGGTTGAGCCTACTGGTCATCTATGTCATGTCATGATTGGTTCTAGTTTGGGCTTCATTTATAATAAAAAGAAAACCAAGAACCATTTTCATGGGGTTAGAATGAAGTCGACTTTATAGGAAACACGTCAGTGGAAGCATGCCAGGCAGTTCTTCGAGAGATCTGTGTCAGAAGAACAAGTTAGCCAAAATGATTGTGTCTAGTGATGACAAATTTTAGAAGCCTCCGTGCCCTTCTACTGGTCTTTTATATTCAAGGTCACTCCACTGTCTCTTCTCAATGTTTCAAATAAAGATAATGTTATGTGATAAAGGTACAGAAACTGTAAACTTCTCGCAGTCTCAAGGTTAGAGAGATTCTTTCTCAGATTCAGTCTAGCTGAGGGACTTAACAGTTGCAGTAGAGGGCATACTTTAATATTTTGAGCCAATAAAAAGCACTACAGACCACCACCGAAGTGACACAGCTGTAGTAAGGTGTCTTCTTCAGCTGGTGGCCTTCAGTGACCACCTGTTGACAGGTCTCTTACGGTGCACAGTCTGCAGTTGACAGGTCACAGCTCTTCTGTTAGGATGTCTACCACCTACCGACAATTGCTGACTTTTTGTTGAATTTTGTTTTAACAAAAACACAAAATGACAGTTGTTTTGCTGTGCCATCATGATGACTTGAACATGCATGCACGTATACACACAGAAATGCTTATAAGCACAAGTGAAACTCGTACAGACACAGACCTACACAGTCAACTATGCTCTCTCTCTCTCTCTCTCTCTCTCTCTCTCTCTTTCTCTCTCCCTCTCTCTCTCTCTCTCTCTCTCTCTCTCTCTCTCTTCCAAAATTAAAAAAAATTGCAGTATTTATTTGGACCTTGCAAGTGTGGATGCACAAATTCAGCAACACCAGAAGCAACCATGGCTCAAGCAACCGTCAATAAAATGGATTAACTTAGAAAATTGTGGGTTTCATTCAAATCGTACAGAAATGTGTAACTAACAAAAACAGTTCTACCCCCATATGTGTACCTAGTCGGGGTGGAGCACAGTCACCAGCCAAAGAGAAGATGAAAATATATTATACTTGAAATAATAGACAAACCTTGATCTTAAGAAAGGGAAAGACTTACAAGAACAGTAAATCCGTTTCGTTTAGGAAAACAAACCTCAGACTCATATTTTTAGGCCTTCTTGCCAGTGATATTTGCTTGCTCTTTTTTTTTTTTTTTTTGGTGGTGGTGGGGGGGGGGGGTTGTTATGTTTTGTTTTCTGCTTCTTCTGCTATCACTTAAATCATTATACCTTAAACTTTCACTATTTTCCTTGTCATCTTCACGTTTGTCTGCAGAGGCATTCTTAGTTGAAGACAAAGGCAATAACCCCTGACCGCGGGAGGGGAAGGGATGGAACGGCCGCGGTTTGTTTAAACAGCGCACTTCTGCTGACAGCTGCCAGCTTCCTCGCGCTAACCTCCCACAAGCTTTCCTCCTACGCGTAATGTGATACTAACTGTCTGGCTGATAGTGTGGTGAAAACAGGATGCTGTGTTTCTTCATTAATACTTTGCGCCAGAATGCAACGAACTGTGGTCGATTGATGTCATTGGATTGCGGGGTCTTTGACTGACAGAACGATACCAAACATGAATGGGTCTTCTTTCATACCAATGATGGCAAGCACCACAAAGATTTGTCAACAAAAAACGATTGAAACAGACTAACAAACACACACAAAGTGAAATGAAATTGCAACTCAGTGGAGAGCATGCGTTCCTGATGCTATCACGCTCAACCTGGTGCTAATTGGGCATGCGTATCTTTCCTTTACAACTGACAGAAAATTAGTCGCGGGACTCCTACCTGACAGCCGGTACTGGGCCTGAATAAACAGTGTCGGCTCTAGTCAGCTTCACGGGGAACACGGCGGCGGTTTCCCTATCACGGCCTAGGCGTGTTTTGCTTGTTTATCTGCGTGCTCTACGTGCTTGTGATGCATGCCGAAACTGATTCTATCACAGCCACACCATGCTTTTAGTAAAGCAAGATTTTAGCATGCCACACATGCAGATGTCAGTTATAAACAATGAAATGCTTCCTACCTGACCTTGTTCTTTCGCCCGTTCGAATCATGTGAAACTGATGTCACATATACACACACCAATGCAAAATGTTGTCTCATTTTCATCTTCATGGTGAGCCTACTCACGACTGGAGAGAGAGAGAGAGAGAGCGTACACACACACACACATTGACAGAAACCCACACACCAACAACAGCGGTATATAAACAGATGGATCACACACACCACACACACACACACACACACACACACATTGAAATTTATTTCCACTTCACACCTACTTGAATTGAAATGACACACTGACACACACAGACACCCGTGAGTGCGCACACATGTGCGCAAGCACATCCACAAATATGACAACAAAAACAGCATCTCTCTCTCTCTCTCTCTCTCTCTCTCTCTCTCTCTCTCTCTCTCTCTGTTTATCTCAATTGTAACTGGCTTAATCAATTAATTGGTCTTAATTGAGAAGGGTAAAAGATTTAACCGGGAATGCTTGTCACCTCTTACGCATTCGGGATTTTATTGGATTTGAACTGTTCCAATTGAGGGAAGTATGTCTGGTTTTTCGGGGAGACATAGGCTATGTGTTTTTCCATTATCACCTGCAGTTTTGCATCCTGTGTTTTATGTGACCATGCCTGTCTTTTCAGTAAGTTGACGAGTGCGTGTGTCTGCTCCCCCCCTTGTTCCCCATGTAATGCCAGGCCGAAACGATGAGATCGGATAAATGGAACGCAGTGACTTTCCAGAATGTGCTGCTTTGGAATGACAGGCGTTTCTGGGAATGATCTGCGAAAGAAAGCCATGACTCCTTGATATTGCTATCCAGTGCGTCGACCTCATCTGTGTCAGTCATGGGTGTTTGATGGGAGATGTCTGCGTGAATGTGGGAAA
Source organism: Conus canariensis (assembly GCA_033310375.1). Taxonomy (NCBI): domain Eukaryota; kingdom Metazoa; phylum Mollusca; class Gastropoda; order Neogastropoda; family Conidae; genus Conus; species Conus canariensis. The sequence goes on along the minus strand of CM065715.1, from coordinate 46,580,645 downwards.
ACAGTGTGTTCAATGTTTTGAACTTCTGACAAATGTTCCTAGCCTTTAGAATGATGTCTGTGTCCTGAGTCAGTTCTGCTGTTTTGTCCACTACACTATCACACAGATGTTCTATTGTGTCTGGCTTCAGGTAGGTGTGGCAGTGGTTACCAACAAACGATCGTCCATGGTAGGCCTGTGGATGTATTCTATGCTGCTGAAGCACAAAATCTAAGTGCTTGGTGACAGGGCCGGCCAGTTTTGGAAGATGCTGTGACTGGAGTTCTTCTATTTCTTGTTGCTTTATCCACACTAACTCTGTAAGGTGATGCTGCTCTTTTTGGAAAACACTGAGTGGTTCTGTTTCATTTACTGGCTCATTGAAAACAATCTTACCCTCAAACATTCTTTTTTCTTCTTCAGCTGCTAGCATTTCTTTCTGATGGTTCACGAACTCAGAAAAGGCTGAGTCAGAGCCGACCTGTTTCCCCTGGTTTGCTAGTGATTGCCCTATGTCTTGGTCAAGGCTGTGGCAGTCCTTTTCCAGCAGGTCATGATGTTTCTTGACCACGCCTAGCAGAATATGCAGGTATGGGGGTGCAACATGGGTCAACTCTACATCCATAATGGGCTCCCTGATAACATTGTTGTGTAGTTTGGCGATTTTCTTTTTGGAGTGTCTGTATTTTCTGTAGTCTGCACTGATGCCCTGCAATGTGCGCTGTGTGATGTTGCCTTCATTGCAGTGTGCTGGTGTCTGTATTTGTGACTTTGATGCATTGCAATAGAGACATGGGTGTGTTCCCTGAGCACCTGACAGTCCATACAATTTGAGGAGAAAGTCATAATCCCCAAACAGGAACACTTTGATCCTTTTGTCCCTCCATGTCAGGGACTTCAGAGCCTCCAGCTGTTGTTGGTAGGGATCTAAGACTCTTCTCAAATTGCATGGACTGTCCTTACAATCCACAATGGCCAGGAGACACGTGTTACGCTTGGAATTTGGTTTGTGAAGATTTGCAATTTGTAGCATGAGTTTGAATGTGCCCCCTCCATGATCCCCTCCTATCTTCACCCAGACCTCATCTTGTGGAATTGTGTTATTATGCCATGTCAGTTTGTTGTGTTTGTCATACTCATCTAGTAAGTTGCTAACAGTCTGGGGGATGTCTTTGATTTTTCCTACTGCTGTCTCTACCTCTTTTTGTCTGCCTTCTTCATCTACATACACAAGATTTGTCTTTTCTATTTCTATTTCTCCAAACATTGCTTCTTTCTGTGCCTCTCTTTCTTTCTGTTCACATTCAAATGTCACCCCAACACTTCTAAAAAATCTCTTCTGCATGTGCTGTCCAGCTCATCCCCAGGGCAGTTCGCAGTGCAGACCCTTGTTCACTGGTCACTCTCACTGGGCCACACCCAGCTGCCTCCAGAATCTTCTGTCTGTGAGACTGAGCTGATCTCCTGATTTCAGAGCCCTGTTGTTTGATGACGTCTTCTTTACTACTTCCTGATATGTTTATTCTGATTTTCTGCATCATTTGAGACCGCTTTTTCCGCAGTGGAGATGGTGCCAGAGCAGAAGATTTACGGGGCTGTGTGACCTTTTTCAACACTATAGGCTGGCCTCTGGTTTTGCACCTGACTGTCACTTTGTCTTCGGATTGTCGCAGTTTTCTTTTCACAAGCCGCGTCAGCAACTTTTCTTCTTCTGCAGTGAGAGGTTTATCGATGTCTTCATCGTCTGAGTCTAAATATACTGTCTTGCGTTTCAGTTGGGGGAAGGGGGATATTGCGGCGTCAGTGACAGGGGTTTTGGCAGTAATTGGAGAGGTTTGTGTGCACAATGTTCTGGGTTTTCTAACTGGTGTTGATGTTGACTGACAAAGTGACGTCGACACAATTTCATCAGTGTTGAAACAAATATCAGACTGATCAAAACTTGCTTGTGCAGATTTGGATGTGTTCGCTATGATAGGAGATGTTTGTGTGCAGAATGTTCTTGGCTTGGGGGTCGATGGTGACTGACAAACTGACGTTGACACACTTTCATCAGTATCCAAACATACATCAGACATGTCAACACATTCAAGTGCCGAGTTGGATGTGCTAGCTATGACTGGTGAGGTTTGTGTAGAGAATGTTCTAGGCTTTTTCACGGGCGTTGATACCAACGGAGAAAATGATGACACACTTTCATCTGTGTGCAAGCACAGATCAGACTGATTTAAACATTCTTGAGCAGATCTTTTGACGGGTCGGCTCTTCTTTGTTTTCCGACGACCAAGAAGGCCGGCTGATTGAAAGAATCGACACGATGTACACTGACTCAAAGAAGGATCTGGATCGAAAGTTGTCCAGATTTCTGACATTCTCTCTATGTCACGAGCAACATTTTCTTTTGTAGTATAACATTGAGAATGTGCTGACATATGTCTCGTTTTCTTCAGTTTATGGTAGCATTTTATGCAGATACACTTGGACTGTTTGCCTTCTTCATCACCAGAAATATCTAGACTGAAATACTGCAACAAATCATTGGAGAAGTTGACACAAAGTCTAGCGTTTAATCCTTTATCTTGTACCTTTCTGAGCACACGACTGCCGCACACACGGCACAACAAATCGAAGCATCCCTGAAGCATCCCTTTACGTTTTTTGTGTTCACTGAAGTTGTGTTCAAACGCCTCCGCCATTGTTGGTGCTACAAACACACAGGCGTATGCACGTACAAAAGATTGGAATGAAGTAGGCCTACATGTAAGCAACAAGACTAACCAATGCAGGATCAATCACACACACACACGCGCGCGCTCACACAAACACACACACACACACACACACACACACACACGCACACGCACACCACACCGCGCGCGCGCGTACACACACACGTACACACACCACGTACACACACACACACACACACACACACACACTAACACACACACACACACACACACACACACACACACACACACACACACACACACACACACACAGAGCAAGAGAGAGAGAGAGAGAGAGAGGAAGGAAAGTAATCGCCTGATAGAATGTCTCCTCTCGAGCAGTAGCACCACACACGTACACGGCTTGCTGATATACGTATACACGTGCCGGATCCTGGCCAGCTTATGAAAACGAACTGCTCAATGAAAAAAAAACAAAAAAAACAACTCAAGAACGCGGGATGAACCGAAGTTACATCAAACGGCACAAAGGAGAATCACAACACACAAAATCACACACACAGTTAATTATATCCAGTTATGGAGTGTGGAATAATAATAATCCGTACAGCACAACAAAAACAGCACAGCATGAGAACACACGCGCTGCCTTGAGAGGGGTAGGGCCCTAACAGGGGGCTGCAGTTTGTCAGCGCTGAGCGGTGAGTCATGCCGCTTCCGTTTATCGCCTACCGGCGAGGTTGGAACTAAACAGCACGATTTTCATCTCGGCCGGACAGCTGTGATGGTTCTTCATCCAGTCCTAAGTATTCCACTTCAACAGAGCTGACACAAACGTTTCAGAAGTTGTTTCAACTCTTGTCTAAAACGGCGGCCACTAATGCTGTACAGGAAGAAGTTCATACCATGGTTGCTGTACATTGCCATTCTTGCGCATGTTAGGATCGTAAAAGCCTGGGCTCGTCCCTCAAGGGTTTTGGCCGGTCCGTAATACCTTTGATATAACAGCACGATCACCAGTGGTGACGACAGTGCCAGAAAGCAGAATGACACCAACAACAACATGAGAGTGATGTTAGTGTTGGCCTTGGTTTTCACTGTGGATGCAGTTACACTATTTGCAGTCTTTGTTTCCCTGGTCGACCTGTCTACATCAGCATTGTAGGAACCACCTCTATTCTTCTTTGCATTGGAAGAAAAGTCTCCATCCTGCCGTTCTGTGAACTGCTTAGAGAATTTACGAGCACGTCTCAGTTCTCGAATGATTAAGAGATTCAAACTGATCAGAGAAATTAAAGGAATAAAACTATAGATTGTGGCATCAATGATCGTATATACTTTCGTCATAAAATTTTCAATAGCCCCTTTTGGATACCAGCATCTCAGTGGATCATCAAGTCGGCCAGCAGGGACTAAACGCCTGTTGAAAAGGATCTGGAAGTTGAGGGCTACTGCAAATATTACTATCCCAATGATGACTTTGATAGCAGATTTAGGAGTGCACAATCTCTGAGCCTTGAGCGGAAACTTGACAACAATGAAACGATCAACAGTCATGGCCAGAAGAATGAGGACAGCAGAGTGAATGGAAGAGTAGAACACGAAAGAGTAGAAACCACAGTTCCATCTATTTTGCATGAAAAACGCAGTATGACCGATGTGCAGGCTTATTACTGTGCAGACAGCAATTGAGAGGATAATAGAGTCCAGGACAGCTATGACAGCCATGTAGATACAAGCTGAAGTGTTTCGCAGACTGGTGAAGACAAGAGTGGCAAAGCACAGCAAGTTGCCCACCATGCCAAAGCTTGCCAGGACGAATGTGTAGGTTCTGCAATCCAGATGAAAATAATTGTCTGAGATTCAATAACAAATAAACTTCAAATTATTTTCAGATTGAAAGTAATACCAGTGCAAACAAAACACAAAAACGGAACAAGCGATCGACGCCCAATGGCTTGCTAAGTGAATTCTACACACATTGTTCCCGAGTCTGCATTATGTTGAAAATAATTTTCTGTCTAAAATATTGGTAGAAGACAACTTTAGATCATTCATATATTGTAACAATTGAGATCTAGCATTAGATATGTGCACAGATGTTATCCACCGAACTGCTGAAAAATAATGTAACTATGTATATACATTTGAATCAAGACTAGACAAGTCTGTACTTGAACACTCTACCAACTTTATAATTGCTTATATTCCCACGTCATTTTTAGTGGTCATTTCAGAGACAAACTGGAGAGAAAAATGCTCACAAACACATTCCCAGGTATACTTTATGTGGTCCGAATATACATCTTCGGTCGTTATTCACTCCGTCAGGGTGTATTCAATTAAAGTACTATTATTGCTCATGGTAACTTCTTTAAGATCATAAATTCTCGGAAGTACTTCCTTATTTCTCTGATTTTGTTTACATTTTTCGAAGTCGAACATGTTTCTGTGTGCTTGTTTGCTTCTGCATGGATGTGCATTCCTTGTGTGTCAACTTCACTGGGTTATAGAATGTTTTCAATTCTCTTACCTATTCTTTGATTGCAGACAGTTTTAAATGTATATGATTATAAAAAAACAAAATTTGGCTAATGCGTTCTCTTTCAGACATTTGTTCAAGAATTAATCATAGGTAAAGAACTAATGTTCCTCAGCAAAACTAGTACATCTGATTTTGATGTTCTTCCCGAGGAAAGTATCAGAATATGAGAGATGTGTTTCAGTAATTAAGACAAAAAAATATTCAATCTATTTTATAAACGATACCCATTTTAGTCACAAATTAGGACATCAAATTAGATCCGAATGGGGCTATGAATGAACATTTGCAAGTCATAACTATAGATTTTGAGGCGTGGCCATTCTATCAAATGATAATTTTGAATTCAAAATTAAGAAGTTTATAAGAGACAATAAAATGAATTAAATCATTCTGGTGATGAGCACAGTGGGTAGATATTACATTGGTTAATATTTATGGACCTGATAAAGATGAGCCATCTTTTTTTCTAAACCTTACAAAAGAGAATAGAAGACCTTCAAATGTCCAATGTAATAATTGCTGGGGATTAAAATTCAGTGCTCAACCCAAATTTAGACTATCACAATTATAAGAATACAGATAATCCTAAAGCACAAGAAGTGGTTATAAACTTGATGACAGAACTAGACCTTATTGATATTTGGAGAGCGATAAATCCTGGAGTACTAAGATAGAGCTAGAGAAGACAAACTCTTTTATAGCAGAGCCGTTTATGTTCGTTTCTTGAGTCAGACTCTCTGGTCACACTCGTAAAGAATGCTGAAAAATCATATGGATGTATGACAGTTCTCTTGTTTATATTTGCTTTGAATGTAAACCTGTAGAAAGACACAAACGTTTAGGGGTTTTTTTAGCTCTTCTCTCCTGAAATATATTTCCTATGTGAAATTCATAAATGACATATTAAGAAAGTCAAATGAACAAAAAACAAAAACAAAACAAAAAAGGAAACAATATGCAGTAATCCATTATGACTGAGAGATTATAGACCTAATTCCAAATGAAATCCAGATCACCATTCCATATTAACCATTTTGGGGTGTTCTTCTCATGGAGATAAGAGCACAGACAATTTCTTTTTGCGTAAACGATCAGAAGAAAGCATTGAATACAGAAAAACAACTAGAAAAAGACATCACGAAACTGGAAAAAAATGAATAAAACAGACAAAATAATGTTACAAGATAAAAGAAAAAATAACCGATAATAGAAGTACGAAAATGGAGGGCATAACATACTCAGAGGCATAAAAAACGCGAAAACAAACTGTATAGAAATTTTGATGTAATTTGGCCAACGATTCCTTTGAACTGGTAATAGAAAGTGAGAAAAAGCAATCAAACACCGCAAAAGTGTCCTTTCAAAGTTCATTCTGGTAGAAAATAAGGTCACATGAACTTGACCTTGACCCTGTGTTAACAGCAGAATGTCAGTATCTGGTGTGACCACCTCGAGCATTGATCACAGCTGTGCACCTGCGGTACATCGAGCGCACCAGAGTGTTGGTCTGCCTCTGGGGGACTTGCCACCACACCTGGCCCACAGCGACAGCAAGCTGAGCTGCTGTCTGGGGTCTGGGGTTGAGCTGGTTCAACTGCCTCTGAAGGGCATCCCAGAAATGCTCTATTGGGATAAGGTCTGGAGAACGGGCTGGGTGAGGCAGCAGATTGATGTTGTTCTGCCTCAGGAAGTTCTGCGTAGCACGGGCAGTGTGCGGCCTTGCGTTGTCCTGCTGAAACAGGTTCTGTGGATGCCGCTGGAAATGCGGCAGGATGTGGGGCCTCAGGGCTTGGTCGATGTAATGAACAGCAGTGACCCCGTTACCACGTCTTGGACCCACATTCTGGAAGATGACTGGCCCAATACGGCGATTCATGCCGATAGCCCCCCAGATCATGATGCTTTCACCACCCCATGGGTCCCTTTCGGTGATGTTGGCATCCGTGAAGTGTTCCCCCGCTCTTCTCCAGATCCGGATGCGGCCATCGCCTGGGTCGACGCAGAACCGGCTTTCATCACTGAAGAGGACTCGGCCCCAGTCCCGATGGCGCCAATGAACGTGGATCTGTGCCCACTGCAGACGGTTCTGGCGATGCTGGAGTGTCAGGATAGGTCGCCGAGCTGGACGCCTGCATTGGAGACCAACTGTGTTCAGTCGGCGACGCACGGTCCTGCTGCTGATTGGCCTGCCATGGTTGCCGACGGTGTTCCTGGCTGTGTTGGCAGCGGTTTGGTAAGGCTCCCGTCGATGCTGATGCAGAAGATGGCGGTCTTGGGCTGCTGTGGTGACCCTCGGTCTGCCGCTCCTCGGTCTGTCATCAGTGGTGTTTCTTGCTTGAAAGCGGTCCAGAAGGCGATAGACAGTGGAAATGTGGACTCCGAATGCGATAGCGACCTGCCTCATTGGAACCCCGGCCTGCAGTTGCCCCATTGCTATGCAACGATCTTGACGAGAAAGTCTCGGCATTATGTTGGCGCCGCTGGAAGGGATAATTTGAACTTTTTGGGGTTTGGACATTTGTAGCCCCACAATCGGGGCCACATTGAGTTGCAATTCACATTGATGCACGTGGCGTAGGTAGTCCACATGGCAAATGCACTCCTCGTGCCAAAAACGCTGACCCGGCAACATTCACCCACTGTTACGAGGTTACAACCGGCCAAGACACCACGTACTGCTAATGTTGCACGTGACAGCGACATTGCTTACGTCCTGTTCACAATGTGAACAATCGTGCACTGTCTCTATTTTTTCGCGTTTTTTATGCCTCTGAGTATACTTAGATCGGGAGATAAGTGGGCTTCAAAAGATGAAAAACATACGCAATTATTTTTGTTCTCTTGAACAAAAGGCGTTTTGTTGGTTTAAAAAAATGGTGAAACCGATTTCAAACAGAGAATTATTAACGGAAACCAATGACGTACTTAAACAAAGATTTTTTACCAATCACTATATGCGGTAAGAAACACACAGGAACTGGACTTCAACACATATGTACACTACCTTCCAAAATTAACAAAGACAGAATCTTGCGCCCTAGAAGAATTAACAACACTAGAAGACGCATCCGTAGTTTTGAAAAAAAAAATGATACAAGCCCCGACAGCAATTATTTTTAATTCTTTTTTTTCTGGAAACAGTTCAGCGTTTTTGTTGTCCACTCTTTATATGGCTTTACCTAAAAGGAGAGGTGTCAGTTACACAAAAAGAACGGATTATAATTAGTATTCCCAAAGAGGATAAACCTAGAGATTATTTCAAGAATTGGTGGCGAGTAACATTTTTGAACATGGTACATAAAACTGGTGAACTTGCATGGTTAGCAGAATAAAGTTGCATGGGACAACAAAACTGATAAAATAAGTGAAAATATTCTTCACACAGTGTTGAGAAAGGGGGTATCGGTACATCTAACATTGAAAAGTATATTAAGGCACTAAAATTTGCTTGGATTAGGAAGATTTTTACTTACCCCTACCCTCCCACGTTTCCAAATGGATACAAATACTACATTCGGTTTGCCCATATTTAGACTTGCTAAACAATCATGAACCTGAACATGTTGAACACTGCGTACTTAATAGATTTTGGAAAGACGTATTATCGGCGCATTCTAAATTTTACTGCCAACTTGAACTTAAGGATGGATGCGAGTTATTGTCAGAATCCATCTTTTCTCATAGTTGACATAAGATTAAAAAAAAAAACCCATTTCCTTACAAAACGGGCAGATAACTATTTCCTTTTTGTTAAAGATTTGCTAAATATCAATGGCGATTTTTATAGCTACAGATCTTTTGCACAAAAATATGGAATTAGGGTAAACTTCCTTGAGTTTACCAGTTCTCTTCGAGCAGTCCAAGAATACAAACGAATAAGAAGAATTATGTTCTATGACAACATTGGTGAGTCATGCTGAAAAATTGTGAAAGTGTTAGTTTGTGTTAATAATGGATCCAGAGCGTGTTACGACGTATCATTAGAGGAAATAGAGGCATTTAATATTAAATGGGATGAAAAATTAAACTCTCCAGCTGATTGCAAAGCAGAACTAAAAAAAAAAACTTTCAAGAGTAAAAGAAATCAAAATGAAATGGGTTCAAATCAAACTGTGCTAAAGAATCTTAGTTACGAATAATATTATAAGAAACATGGCTATATCCACAGCAATAAATGTAATTTTTGTCAAAATGAAAACAACTCGACAAAGCACTGCCTATGAAATGCCGATTTTATTTCAGCATTCTGGGTGGATGGGTGGATGGAATTAGAGCAGTTAATGAAAGAAAAATGTCGTAACTGCCATCGTTGTCATTACATATGGAGCTAATTCTCTTTGGTGTGGCAAATAACACTAAAACTGAGGAAGTAATTGTTCCCATAATACTACTAGGTAAGTTCTTCCAACACAATACAAGAATACAAAACATAACGCTATAGACATTTATGAAAGAAAGAGATTGGAAACCAAAAAGAACCCTCGCATCATATAGACATGAACATGTAGACTTTGAAAGACCTGGTATACTTATAATGGTTTAGCAGATACATTAACAAAAGAAGTCGTTCCATGCCAAAGTCAAGAAGCTTATGAATCTGCACTGCGCGAGTATTAACAATTTCAAATCAAAAGTCACGTTAGCTGCTTCTCACACATTTTTACAGAGAAAGGGACCCCAACCACTTCCGCCGTTTTTCTCTTTGAATATTAATATGCTTTAATTTACTTTGCCATTATTTTTTTTAATTATTCACTTTCTTCATTTTTCAATGTGTATAGTTTTTTCTTTCACACTAAACACGTAACACCGATGGCAGTTGGTAATACACTTGGATGTAAGTATGTCTTGTTGTTAGTAGTCTGTTTAATGTCTGTTCACTAAAAGTGATATTAGACGGTGGGAAAGGATGTGGGAGAGGGGAAGGGATATGGAGTGTGGGATGGAGACGACTGCATGCAAAAGTTTGATATGAACGTACATGGGTTTGTCGGTTCTCGCGTGAGTGTGTACAAGTGTTTATGATCTTATTATTGCAGAGGGAAAATGGATTAAAATGTTGGATAATTATTTTTAAAAATTAGTATCAAGACTATGAACATATGAAAATCAGTGAAAATCTACCAAATGTGAAATAACAATAGCGCATTAATCCTTTGACAACGAATTAACAAATAATGTGTGTGTGTGTGTGTGTGTGTGTGTGTGTGTGTGTGTGTGTGTGTGTGTGTGTGTGTGTGTGTTGGTGCGTGTGTGTGTGTGTGTATGTGTGTGTGTGTGTGTGTGTGTGTGTGTGTGTGTGTGTGTGTGTGTGTGTGTTGTTTTACTTGTGTATATATTACGCGATATACGTGTACCTGCGCAGTACGTGTACTAAGCAATTTTTGGCGTGTTTCATGAACTGTGCAACCTCGTTGCAGAATTCATGAACTCAGCAACGAGGTTGCGCAGTTCATGAAACACGCAAAATAGCATTGCCCAGTACATGAACGACGCACAGGGAGCAAACTCGGTTGTAACCTCAATTCGCAGATTGCGTATTTCATGAACTACGCAAACAAGCTCAGTCTGTATGTCCACACAAGAATGATGAATAGTAAAGGCAGAGCAGAGAAGGAAAAAATAGACCAATACGCCATGAAGTCATCTGAATAGTTATCATTACTCACATAACTGTTTTTGATGCCGACTGACAGCAAAAAAGTCTAAACGTCTTCAGTTGATTATCTGTATCCGAAGAAGCATGGATGCTACTGCTAGTGATTCCGCTCGAGGCCTATGGTCTGATGACTATGAAAACAAAAGTTCTCGAGATTTTACGACGGCCTCTCACTGGCAAGAAAGAAGCCGGGAAGTTTACCATATCAAGAATACCTTTGCTGTTGTGTCCATTGCTGGATTGGACCGTGTTCAGCGCGAGTCATCGGTCAAGAGCATGATCACACAGAGCCGAGTATATGAAGTGCTTGAAGCAACACACCAAGCAACAGGTAAATGTTTTCAAATACTTCAGTCATTTGCCAGAGGTGTATTATTTTGGTCACTGTCTCTTTGCTGACAGTATGTCAGTGAGTGGCTGACAGAATGTCAGTGAGTGAGTTTACTCGAAGGATGTCACGCTTTCTCTCTCTCTCTCTCATTCTCTCTCTCTCTCTCTCTCTCTCTCTCTCTCTCTTTTCTCCCTCTCTCTCTCTCTCTTCATTGTCTGTGTGTGTCTCTCTCTCTGTCTGTCTGTCTGCCTCTCTCTCTCTCTTTCTCTCTATCTCTCATCCCCCCTCTCTCTCTCTCTTTCTCTCTCTCTCTCTCTGTCTGTCTGTCTCTCTCTCCCTTTCTCTGTGTGTGTCTCTCTCTCTGTCGCTGTCTCTGTCGTCTGTCTCTTCTCTCTCTCGCTTCTCTCTCTCTCTCTGTCTGTCTGTCTGTCCGTCTCTCTCTCTCTCTCTCTCTCTCTTTCTTTCTTTCTTTCTGTGTGTGTGTGTGTGTGTGTGTGTGTGTGTGTGTGTGTGTGTGGTCTCTCTCTCTCTCTGTCACTGTCTCTGTCTGTCTGTCTGTCTGTCTCTGTCTTTCTCTCTCTTTCTCTCTCTCGCTCTCTATCCCCCCCCCTCTCTCTCTCTCTCTCTGTCTCTCTCTCTCTCTCTCTCTCTCTCTCTCTCTCTCTTACCGTTTCTTTTTTTTTTCTAATTGCAGGGCATGCTGGCGAAAAGAAGACGTATGCGAAGTTGAAAGACAGCTGTGACAACATTCCCCTCATGGCTGTGCGCGCCTTCATCGCCGAGTGTGAACGCTGCCAGGAGAAGAAAAAGAGGAAAGAGACTGTCTCTGGAACAGTAGTCAGACCGATACTCGTATCGGACCTGAATCAAAGGGGGCAAGTACACCTTGTCAATATGCAGAACATGAAGGATGGGTCATTCTCGTTCATCCTGCATTACCAGGAGCACCTGAGCAAGTTCCACTTGCTGCGTCCTCTCGAGACCAAGAGTGCCATAGACGTTGCAAGATAACTGTTGCTTCTTTTCTTGGATTTCGGTGCTCCTAGAGTTCTGCAAAGTGATAATGGTAGAGAATTCACCGCCAACGTAATTGAAGAACTTGCCAGGATGTGGCCTGAGCTGGTTTTGGTCAACGGACGCCCACGCCATCTCCAAACCCAGGGTTCCGTCGAGAGGTCCAATGGAGTGATTAAAGACAAGCTTACGGCCTGGATGAGAGACCGTCGTTGTCCAAATTAGTCTTTAGGCATACGATTTGTCCTGTGGCAGATGAACTCAGTTGTTAGTGAGGCAACTGCTAAAGAACCATATACTGTGATGTTCGGCAAAAAACCGTGTATTGGTTTGGCATCATCTGTACCCATTGAGTTTCTTCAGAAAATAGGGAGTGGGGTGTATGAAGAGCAGCTCCTAGATATGATTAACGGACATGGTGCAGGGCAGACTGACGTCACAGGACTTGTTGGACAGACTGGCGCAGGGCAGACTGACGTCACAGGACATAATAGACAGACTGGCGTTATGGTTATGGAACACGATGGTCAAAATGACTTCACAGGACAAGGTACTCATAATACAGAACAGGATGGATACAATGCAGTCACAGGACAGGGGAGACAGACAGACATAACAGAGATCACAGAACATGTTGGACAGACTGACGTTATTAAGGTCATTGTAGAAGGTGGGCAAAACATCACAGAACGGGACGTAGTTGATGTTGTTCTACAGGACGGACAGACTGACGTTACTGAGGTCATGCTACAGAAACATCAGATTGAGGTTTCAGACCTCATGGAACATGATGGACAAAATGACGTCACAGGACATGACGGACAAAATGACGTTACAGGGTAGGGTGGACAGAGAGAACAGGGTGCTGCTGGTGCAGAGAGTGGAGTGATAGAAGAAGAAAACGTGGACGCAACAGACAATGATGAGAGTCAGGGTGACACAACAGACAATGATGAGAGTCAGGGTGACACAACAGAAAATGATGAGAGTCAGGGTGACCATTTTCAGAGTGTTAGAGCGGCTGCAGCACGGGCTTTAGAAAGACAAGCGAAAAAAAAATGCTAGACCGATCAGAAGCGAAACTGAAGGCGCTCGATGTTGGCGATAATGTTCTCATACCAGTTTCTGAATTTAATCGTGGGCGGGGGGTTCCACCCAACTTGATTGGTGTTGTCATGTAAAAGGTGATAGAGGCTTCAAGGTAGGAACAAAAGCTGAAGTCTTATCTGGATTATTTGCCAGAAATCAAATTGAAATGACAAAATTAAAAAAAACTTACAATCGACATGGTTCCAAAACACGAAGAAATGTCTTTCAGAACAGCTGTGCGCCTACTGTCGGTGGGTAAGGGTCAGGGAAAAGTAAGATGCTCTTGCAAGACAGGATGCCTTAAAATGTGCAAATGTTTTCAGAACAAGAGCGATTGCACCAGTGCATGCCACCCACGAATTACTTGCAAAAACATTCCGCAGTAGAGTTTCCTTTCCACAGCGAAATATATGTGTTTTCTTCGTCTTCCTTTCTTCGCATTATTGTTGTCAATGTCTTCCCGCTTCAGGATTTTAAATTAAAAATTCTACTATTTGAATATCGTTTGACTGGCATCTGAACGTGGAACTGGGAGTTCTCAAAATTTTTCCCTGGACGCACATATGACTGGATGCTTCGTCGCAAATTATGAATATCTTTTGTATGGCATTTGTGGGTTCTTTGTGTGTGTGTGTGTGTGTGTGTGTGTGTGTGTGTGTGTGTGTGTGTGTGTGTGTGTGTGATATTTTTGGGTATGCTGCATTAATTTGCGATTAATTTCGTGATCATAGTACATTTTTTCCTTCTCTGCGCCGTTTCGTACTTTACTGTCATCATTCTTGTGAAGTGTGAATTCATGTCAATGAACTATTGTATACAGTCAGTTATGAATCTGTTCGTCATACGCACCCACATACACAGACTGAGCTTGAGATTACAACCGAGTTTGCACCGTGTGCGTAGTTCATGTACTGGGCAATGCTATTTTGCGTGTTTCATTAACTGCGCAACCTCGTTGTAGAATTCATGAACTCTGCAACGAGGTTGCGCAGTTCATGAAACACGCCAAAAATTGCGTAGTACACGTTCTGCGCAGGTACACGTATATCGCGTAACATATATAAGAACATGCACCTATGCCGTTTTATGCATTTCCGCTATGCATATTGATCTGATAGCTGTGTATGTACAATGGTGTGGATTAATGTATTGGCGCGGACTTCTTTTTTATTTAGATGTTCACACAGCTATATTGTGCGTGAGGTTTTAGAACGGCTGATACCTTTGCTCACTTTATTCATATATCTATTTTTAATTTATTTCTTCGTTTATTGCATTATTGATTTATTTCATCATTCATATTTATTTGTTTATTCATTGATTGATTGATTTATTGTTTATTTATTTATTTATCTATTTATTTATCTATTTATCTATCGATCTATCTATTCATTTATTTATTCATGCATTTATTTATGTATTTACATTTCATTTATTTATCTATCTATCTATTCATTTATTTATCAGTTTGCAGGTTTTTGCTAGCCTGTCCTTATGTTCCCATTTACTGGTAAGACATTTTCATTAAACAAACAAAATAGTTTCAAATCAATGAGGCTGCCGAAGCGATATCCAGTTGCCTTTTGCTATATGAATGAGGGCACGTCTATATTTAACATTTTAACCAAAATACAGTAACAACTGCATATTGTAAAATAAAACTAAAATAGTGAAAAACGAGCAATGCGAGACATGTACGCCATTTTTCTTACCTTTCAACTAAAAGGGCAGTCTGCACTTCTGCAAACGCCCTATTGTCCTCTTTGTTGTCATGGTCACCGTTGACTGATTGATGAAGTCTGTGGTCACCATGGTTTCAAACGGTAGTGAAGACATTGAGGACATCATTGTATGGTCAGTGACGTCAGAAGGGATCACACCAGTCTGGGCACAAAGTCTTGGCTTTCTGAAGTAGTTTCTGTTCACCTTTGACACACACACACACACACCACACACACACACACACACACACATATATATATATATATATATGTGTGTGTGTGTTGTGTGTGTGTGTGTGTGTGTGTGTGTGTGTGTTTATATGTGATGTGGGCGAGGTGTGCTCGCGGAAAATTTGGGATAACGAAGAGCCAGCTTGTTGTTCTGTTTGTGCATTGTTTATATATAATATATATATATATATATATATATATATATATATATATATACAACAAACTAATAAATTCCAAGCTTTGTTTATAATTGAATATATATATATATATATATATATATATATATATATGTGTGTATGTGTGTGTGTGTGTGTGTGTGTGTGTGTGTGTGTGTGTGTGTGTGTGTAATCTTTTGACAATCTTTTTAAAAGGACATTTAATAAGAATCAATCAATATTTCGACACGAGGACTTCTTTCAGCAATCACGCCACATATTCCATAAGCAAGTGGAGTTAGAGATGCCACAGCAATGATCGTATACACTTTGAATGAGTTTTGCTTTCTAATATTACGCTGATGTGCACACACACATACGCGCGCGCACGCACGCGTACACACACACACACACACACACACACACACACACACACACACACACACACACGCACGCACGCACGCACGCACGCACGCACATACGCACGCACGCACGCACACACACACACACACGCGCGCGCACGCGCGCGCGCGCTCACGTGTATGTGCATGTATGTATGTATGTATAGACAGACAGATAGATAGATAGATAGATAGATAGATAGATAGATAGATAGATAGATAGATAGATAGATAGATGATTTCACACATTCAATCTACGAGTAAAGCCTGCACCAAGTTGGCAACCTTTTCCTACAGACGCAAATTTCGACACCTGTGTCTATCAATCACGATGTTTAGAGAATTTGGCGTATCCTTTAATGACACATCTCAATATCGATCAACAGAAGAAACAGGCTATTGAAAAACAAAACAGTTTAGATAATATATATTTCTAGTTCAGCTTCTTTGCGTTTGTTACTCTACTTCATACTAACAAGATAAAGGTTAAGTTTGAAGGCTAGATAACAGAAATTTAAAATGCTCTTATTAAATTCCTGAAGCACCGAAGAACTTAACGCTTTCTGTCTTGTGTAAAGAATCATCAACATTCTAATTCTTGTCTCATACCCGATATCTTACCGACGATGAACCTAAAGAGATTTGTTAGTCATCAATCAGTTACTGTTAGTCCACTGTTAGCAGTGCTTAGAAATTAGGAAAATTGTACTGTTTTATTTCATGAACTTTGCAGATGACGGTTGTAAAAATTAAATCTGGAGAATCTGATATGAGTAATAGTGTGGTATGTTTTACTTGAAATATGCAATACATGCATTATACGTTTCATTTTTGTTCGCTTCATTTAGCGAATGACCTTACCCAATCATCATTTGATTTTCAGGTTTACGGGAACACCCTAAAGGAATTTGTAAGCGAACAAGTCATCACATTTTAACTATAGCATGTCAAGTATTATGTGGTACACTATTGTACATGTTTATGCATCGGGGAATTTCAAAGCCAGTGCCAATAAAGAAGCAATGACTTCTTACACTGCAACAGGGAGAGGCGCAACATTTATTGTGTCATAAACCCATTGGTCTTTTCATTTGACATTCTGAATAAAAATGAAAATGTTCCTAAATGAAGATGACAACACACAACGATCATGTTTCTACCTGAAGAAAATACATAAGACGTATAACTGTGGTGGTTATGAGAACTTCTTTGAAGATGTTGTTAAGCCTACTTCCAAAAGCTAAATACAGAACTTGAAGAGGGGAAAAAGCCGAATTGGGCTATTTAAAAGAGATTGAAGGTGACGCTTGGTGTCAAATTGTGGTCCACAATTGTTAGAAAATGCTTCTTGAGATAACTGCAGATTTTCATGGAAGAAAGTATCGATGAAGATAGTTTACACTTGTTGTGTGTCAAATCTGTCTTAGAATATGTTGCTGTCAACCCCCCCCCCCCCCCTTTTTTTTTTTTAGGTATCTATGTGAAAAATAAAATAAATGAGCAAATTCAAAACTTCGTTATCTTCGCTAGGTATCCTCAAATACCATCATCTTGCTTCCATCAAGCTTGACTTACAACAGGTCACAATAACGGTCAGGGAACGGGCTTTCCCCTGAGCAAAATGTACATACCAATTTGGCATTTAACCGAAAGAAGCGACAGATGATCTCACCCTCATCTTCTTGACTGTGATTGGTCTTCACATCTCAGTTTAAGTTTCAGTTTCATCAAGGAGGCGTAACTGCGTGCGGACTAGTCCATATACGCTACACCACATCCGCTAAGTTTTGAGACCACACTACGCACGATTTTAAGCTGATGGATAAATGAATTAACAACTAAAACGAGAGAAATGAAGAAGAGGGTCTCGTGGCTACGACTTAGCCTCTGACCTACGCATTAACCCAATGCGCTGGTCAGACCTTGAGTGCCTACCTAATATTGGTTTGTCTTTTTTTTGTATGTGTGTGTTGTGAATGTACACGTGTGTGTATGGATGTGTGGGCACGGGCCCATGTGTGTGCGTGTGCGCATGTGTGTGAGTGTGTGCATGTGTGTGTGTGTGTGTGTAGGCATGCGTGTGTGCGCGCGTGTGTGTATGTGTGCGCGCACGTGTGTGTCTGCATGTAGGTGCGCGTGTGTGTGCGCGTGCAGAAGTGCGTGTGCATGTGTGTATGGGTGCGTGCACACGCGCGCGCGCGCCTGTGTGTGTGTGTGTGTGTGTGTGTGTGTGTGTGTGTGTGTGTGTGTGTGTGTGTGTGTGTGTGTGTGTATTTGTGGGTTTGTGTGAGCACACACACGTATTTGCATATATATATATATATATATATATATATATATATATATATTATGTTATATATATATATATATATATATATATATATATTCGATTATAAACAAAGCTTGCTCTTATGTCTTAGATTGAAGAAATAGGGGGAGATAAGCATTCATATCTGCAGTGGTAGATTATTCTGCCTAACTAACAGTATGTGCTTGAGTGGGTGAATGGGGAAAAATAAAATAAATGCTTCTCAAAATGAGCCTTCAGCAAGCTTATAGTCTCCAAGGGGGAGACCCTACTTCTTCAATCTAAGACATAAGAGCAAGCTTTGTTTATAATTGAATATTTCTTGCAGTCATTGCAACACCAAGCTGCTCTGTAAGTTGCTGGAATGGTCCGGTACTTATCTTTGGAATTTATTAGTTTATTGTAATTTAGTCCCTTGTGGATTCATTCCAAGAACTGGCCCTCAGCACTTGTGTCTTAAGAGGTTATCTTTTTATATTTTCTACTTTTCACAAGAAAATGTAGCTTGTTTTGTTCCTTCATGATTTCCTTTTGCTTCTTAGGTGGCACCTTTGGTTGGTTTTTTGAAACCTCAACAAACATACTACGGTATTGAATACCAGCCTTTTCTGGGATAGCATTCTTCTTAAAACCGAAAAGGCAGAGGAGTTAAATTACCACTTTCCGAGGTCACTGAGGAGAAACAATCAGGTTTCGAAATATCGGTATCTGACCAGGAATTATATGTTAGTGGTTTTCCTCACTATTGGAGATTGTCTCCCCCTTGGATACTATAAGCTTGCTGAAGGCTCAATTTGAGAAGCATTTATTTTATTTTTCCCCATTCACCCACTCAAGCACATACTGTTAGTTAGGCAGAATTATCTACCACTGCAGATATGAATGCTTATCTTCCCCCTATTTCTTCAATCT
>CM065715.1:46519110-46554110 GCA_033310375.1 Conus canariensis | reverse complement strand
CACGCACGCACGCACGCACACCACACACACACACACACACACACAAACACACACACACACACACACACACACACACTGAACTACTGAACACACTGAACTACATGGCAAACACGAATCTTTTCTTCATTCATAATAAGGACATAGAAATATACCAATAAATTTTCAACCTCCAATTCAGATTCCACCAAATCATCAAAGCAACTACTGACCAAATGACAGACACCTACTATTATAATTTTCTTCACCACGAATACCATAGACGAGCATCACCAATAACGTCAAACATCAATCCTCTACACTAATCAAATGTTTTGAAGAGGTCAAACATATCTTTTGTATATTTCACCTCAAGCAGTCCAGTCCATCCTGCACGCCCTCTAATCGGTCTATGACGGCATGGCATAAATCAATGAATTACGTCAAATGTAAGATTTACGAATACCTGCAAACACTGACAACATTTCTCGAAGACAAAAGACCTATGTAGACACGAATTTCTAAACATAACATTTCAATAATAGCATATCATTCTTAGGAGCAGTTTGTAGCATGAGCTCTCTCCTTACTGGTGCTAGTCTAGTCAGGCGTATCTCTGAAGAAGCAGCGCTATGACAACTGATGACGTCATCATCAAGAAGGTGAAGGACACCAACAAAGACATGACTATGATCTTGGTGTTCTCCGCGGTTTTGTTGAAGATGCAGTTCTCGTATCTCTGCCACTGGTCAGATTACTCGGAAAAAGTGACAGAAAGGCACTTGTTACTTTGATTGTTATACTTTTCACTTTTGCGTGGTGTAAATCTATGATGGAGGTGTCGGCATATGCTGATTTACTCATGTCGTTTGTGCTTGAAGATGTCTTTTCGTCATAGAGCAGTGGGAAATGGCTGCTTGATTTATGTGACTTCTTCAGCTCAAGTGCTTAAATGGAGCAAAAGAACGAACACACGGACACACACACACACACACACACACACACACACACACACACACACACACACACACACACAACATCACTCCTTTTCCTGCGTCCTCTTGGTGCAGTGTGTGTGTGTGTGTGTGTGTGTGTGTGTGTGTGTGTGTGTGTGTGTGTGTGTGTCTGTGTGTCTGTGTGTGTCTGTGTCTGTCTGTCTGTCTGCCTGCCTGTTTGGGGGGGGGGGGGGGGGGGCTGGCTAGCAGTGACGATTTCAAGTAACAGATCTAGCTTTAAAATGTCAGGCTTATGTGAATCTTCCCTCACTTTATACCGTGTAGTTCGTTCTTGGCACGTTTATTGAAATTCAAGTGTGAGTATAACAGATGTTTTCACATCTCGCGAGACAGTGAGGTGGGACCTTGACCAACTTCGGACATTCGCAGACCTGCTGGAAGGCTGAAATTTCGATTTGCGATTGGTAGGCCTGTTGGAAGGCTGAAATTTCGATTTGCGATCAGCCTTGTCCTTTGCTAAGATACAACTGGCCCGGATGTGTTTGTTTGTGCAGAGGGCACTATGTGTATTCTGTTATGTGACCTTTCAGCCTTATCCTAGAAACTTACACTGCGGCACTCAGTTTTGAAATATCGTATCTGATTATGGAGTGGCCTTCCCACCGAATTCTTAGCATACAAGCTAAGGAGGCGAGTCTCCTAGAATAGAAGATTGAAGAGATTATAACTTTATTTTCAGTTTCATAATTGTATCGGTGTTTTTGTTCTAGCTAAGTCATTAACGGTCCCTGCTGTATGTTTCAAATACGGATGACATGATATTATGTGATATATTTAAAGAAACTGTGTGAGGCATATCACGCTTCAGGGTAGAGGAATCTTGCTCAGATTCAGTCTAGCTGAGTGACTAAGCAGTTACAGCAGTGGGTTTAATTTACTCTGGTGTGTTGAGCCGATAAAAAGCACTACCAAACATTACCGAAGTGACACAGCTGTAGTACGGTGTCTTCTTCGGCTGGTGACCTTTAGTGACCAGCTTTTGACAGGTCTCTTACAGAGCATAGTCTCCAGGTGACAAGTCACAGCTCTTCAGCAATGATGTCTACCACCTACTTCTAATGTCATTCTCAATTGTGACATTTTGCTGCGTCTCTCTCTCTCTCTCTCTCGGGGGCGTGACCTGATACTGAAGCGCAGAAGTTGCATGTTTTAACGCTCTGCCGATTCTTCCATCTTGACGAAGACAGAAGCTAGTCAGGGTCGCCGTTTTCTTCCAGCTGCTTCATCCTAAGACATGCCATCCACTTCACTCGCTTTTCGAGCGACATGCGGCTGCTTTTTGCCAGTTTTCATGTCGTTCATGATGAAGAGGGCCAGGGAGAAGAAAGCCGCGCGCATCGCCATGTTGACATTTCGGAGCAGGCTGGACGGTGTCACCCTTGGCCTGCTCCTCACCTTACTGTTCTGGGGCGGTTTGCTGATGAGGTGCGGAGACGTGGAGCAGAACCCCGGACCCAAGGACAGCCTGAGGCAGTCAAGATTGGGTAGCAGTGGACGGACGAGCCTGGACAGGACCACGGCAAAGATAGCTGCCTGGTATTTCTTACCAAGCCACAAAAATTGTCACTTACTGTTATCGTGTGCCATCATGTACCGGTGGAAATGGAGGACACGTATAAAAACATCGTATGCATCCTATGTGAGAAACTGGAGGAATAAATGAGATAAGTGAAAATGAGTGACTGATATTTGAATGGTACGGGAAACGACTGAATGAGCGCCAGTAGGCTGCTCTTCGGCCGGCTCTATTTGGGTAGGCAGCCCGTTGAGTGAGTGAGTGAGGTAGTGTGTTTATTGTAAAGCACTTAGAGCTTGGTCTGTGATCGAGGATAGGCGCTATATAAATACCCAATATAATAATAATAATAATGGCATCCCAGGGCAGCAGACACTCTACACCTTCATCTTCCCGGCAGCCTACCCTTGCTGATGTTGTGGAGATACTGCAGTCCATGAAAGTTCAGAACGCTACAACAAACAGTAAGCTCGATGAAGTGGAACGATGTGTGAAAGGACTGAGAGAACAGTATGTTCAGTTACAGAATGATATGTTGGACTTGAAAAAAAGGTGGATGATTTGAAAAAAAGAACATCAAACTTTGTTACAGAAAAACTCTGATCTGCTCTCTAGAGTCGAACAGTTAGAAAGAAAGACTGATGACCTTCAGGTCAGATCCAAAAGGAATAATCTAATATTTTATGGAATAGATAGAGAACAAAATGAGTCCAGTGAACAATGTGAAAGCAAAGTACGTGACGTCATTGCTAATAAGCTGGATATAAGCAGTGACATCCAATTTGACAGAGTCCATCGTTTGAACAACAAACCAGATTCCCTGTTGATCGCAAGATGCACATTTTATAAAGACAAAGCGCAAATTCTCAGAGTGAAACAGAAATTGCAGGGTACCAGAATTTTTGTAGGGGAAGACTTCTCCTTCCGAGTGAGGGAGCTAATATGCAAACTGTCCCCCCACCTGAAAAAAGCCAGAAATAATGGGAAGAGGGCCACGATGGTGTTTGACCACCTACTCCTTGATGGTCAGAAGTACTTCCTTGCCGAAGGGGACAGTTTGCGTGAATCCAGATAGGATTTTGGCCGGCCATTTTCTGGACTTAATTTTCCCTTTGATAGGAGCACGAGAGGAACCAAACGTAAACTAACACCACCTGTACGCTCACCTGTTCATCATGTCAGTGACACGCTTGAACTCCGGGATGTTAATTAGGTCAGCAAGGCCGTGCCGTGTCGTGACAGCGTGAGTGAGCACGTGCAACACACACTGAGCGCAAAACCAAAACGTGTTTCTTTTTTGTTGTGGAACGTAAATGGATTGCTATCAAAAATATTTGACTCTGGTTTCATTTATGTTTGTCAGTTCGATGTTGTTTGTTTAATTGAGATATTTATTGAGGACTGTCAGTTGGACTTATTTACTGGGTACAGACTGTTTTGTAAACCTGCCGTTAAATTTACTAAACATGGTAGATGATCGGGAGGACTTGTTTGTTTAGTAAGGAATGATCTTTTCCCATACGTTAAAAGTATTGATATGGATCATGTTAATTGTTGCATGTTTTTGATCAGTCAAGAGTTATTTGGATTAGGTAAAGATATTCTGTATGTTTGTACATATATACCACCAGAAGGATCTCCATTTTACACTTATTTTGATATTGACAATGGAATTAGTATGCTTAAAGAATGTTTAACTAATTTTGTGTTACAGAATGACGTGTATGTTATTATAAATGGAGATTTGAATATTAGAACAGCTGATGTTTCTCAAGATGATATTGTACAAAACACGTTTGATCCACAGTTGAATAATTTGTCCTATAATATGATTCGACATTCAAATGACTGTACTTTGAACAACTATAGTAAGTTATTATTGAATATGTGCACTGCGTTAGATTTGAGCATTTTGAACGGAGTGTGCAAAGGCGACTATGAAGTTGCTACACATTTATATCTGATTCTGGAAGCAGTGTCACAGACTATTTCGTACTCTCACGCGAACTTTTTATGATTTTGTTTGATTCTTGTGAATTATCTATAGTTGACCGTATTGATTCCGACCATTTACCAGTGACAGCATGTGATGTTCTTTCCAAGGAATGTTCACCTGATATTTGTATGCAAAAAGAGGATGTTGTCATACACAAACTTGTGTGGGACGAGAAGTGTGCTGCTACATATACCAGTATTTTGTGCAGTGAAGAAATGCACACAAAAATTGATCTTGCATTTGATTTGATTGATGTTAACGTAAATAATGCTCTTAAAGTTTTTAATGATTGTATAAGAGAAAGTGCTGGATCCATGAAAACATGTGTATCATTTAATAACAATGGAGATTCATGTAAATAGTTTGATATAGAATGTAAACTTTGTAAAAAAAAACACAAGAAGATTGCTACGGATATTTCGTCGTTCAGTAAAGTTAGAAAAGAAAACAGAAACAATAATTGAAATGAAAAATGAATATATAATTGCCAGACGTGAATATAAAAATTTACTGAAGCGGAAAAGGAAACAGTTCAACAAAGCTTTATTAGATAAACTCGTAACGACAGTGGAAAACCAAAAAGAATTTTGGGACGTTGTTCATAACGCGTCCTTCAAAAGAAAACAGCCTAGAAATAACATATCAGTTGATTCCTGGTTTCAACACTTTAAAGCCTTGCTGGAGACGGATGCTGACAACTCAGTAAATGAGGATTCAGCTGAAGTTGAAATGGAAGGTTATATGAATCGTCCGATCTCTAAAGATGAAATTCTGCTAGCACTTGGAAAACTAAAAAACCATAAAGCAGCTGGTCCCGATGGCATTATTGCCGAGCTTTTAAAGAATTCGAATGATCAAGTTGTATATTTTCTTCTGAAATTGTTTAATAACCTATTTGATAATGGTGTGTTTCCTGAAAACTGGTTGAATCTATTATTCAACCTATTTTCAAGAAGGGTGATACCAATAATCCCAATCCCAAAGGTGGATATTTGAGTGTGAGAGAAAAATGGTTGTATAACGGTGAAAGAATGTCTGTGGTTAATGCGTATAAATATTTAGGATTTTTTTTCTCTACGCGCTTGAGCTTCACTGCTGCATGCAAAGACCTTGCAAGCAGAGCTAAGAATGCTTTGATTTATGTTCTTAAAAGGTTACACATGTTAAATAACAACTCTTTTAATTCATTTATGAAATTGTTTGATTATCAGATACAGCCAGTTGTGCAGTATGGCTCTGAATTATGGGGCCTAGACAATGCTGTTGTTCATTGTTAATCAGTCCATTTATTTGCTTTGAAGAAATTTTAGGAGTAGACAGGCGAACACCCAATGACCTTGTTTATGGTGAAACAAATCGCTATCCAATATATAAAAATTCTGCTGTTAAGTGTATTCGCTACTGGTTTAAGCTGATACAAATGGAGAATCACAGGATTCCACGCAAAGCTTATGATATGTTATCTGATCTTGATGCAAAAGGTAAGAAAAATTGGGTAACAAATGTTCGCTTATGTTTGTTTAAATATGGATTTGGATTTGTTTGGGCAAGTCAAGGCGTCGGAAATGTTCATGGCTTTATACGTTGTTTCACGCAAAGGATGATTGACTTTAGGTGACAAACTTGGTCTGATCAAATTCAAACTAGTGATAGATTCAGCTTGTATAGAGCTTTTTGCAGCGACCACAGTTTAAAACCTTATTTACATTTAGATATTGTTAGGCGTCTAAAATATATTACAACTAGATTTAGGCTTGGGATTTCTGAGCTGGCATTACATCGCTATCGATACAAAACGTCTATGTTCAACGAATTAATTTGTCCCTTATGTACTGAAAGCAAAGAAAGTGAGGTGCATTTTGTTCTCCGTTGCCCAGCTCTTAAACGTATACGCGAAATGTTAATTAAGCCTAAATATCATAGACATCCTTCACTGTTTAAACTGAGTTTGTTAATGTCATCGACCAAACCTGAAGATGTGCGTAATCTTTCTTTGTTTTTGTATAAAGGATTTAAAATGAGAGATGTTGTGACTTCTTGAAAGGTGCATGAATACATTTATATCATCGTTAACTTGTATTTTGAATCTGTTATATATCTTCACTCAGTTACATGTTCACATTCCCCTTCATGATGGGCTGAGGCCTAATATGAATAAAATATCTTGAGTCTTGAGTTTCTCTCTCCTCTCTCTCTCTCTCTCTCTCTCTCTCTCTCTCTCTCTCTCTCACACACACACACACACACACACACACACACACACACACACACACACACACACACTGAAAAATACAGCTTAATCTTCCAACATGTTTACAAGAACACACATGAATGAATAGACACTAAAATGAATACACACAAAAGCTCAATAATACGCGCAGACACAAACTTCCATGCGCGCAGGGGACTTGACCGCTGGCCGTCGTCGAGTGCACACGCATTTAGAGGACAGCTCCGTGAGTTGTAATCTGAACTGCGTTGCACTGGCCACGTATTTTCTGACTTAGAAAAAAACTCGGTCTGTTTTTCATACACAATGGATTGAGTTGAAGTGGAGACCAAACTTCATATTAAGAACAGCCTGCAAGGAAAATGTTTGTCGTCTTTTCCAGCTGAATTGTTGATAAACATTGTTTGCATCTTACTTTTTTTTTGTGCGCTTTCCTGACCGGAATGGGCAATTACAGCCGTAGCAACCGGGAAGATTTCCGACCACAGCAGGTCTGAGTGAGCCTATGGGTGAGCCTATTCTTGGGGTGATTAGGTATGTGTGTGGTTCCAACTACTACTCTGCAACAATGCGAAAATAGGAGACTGTGGCTGTAGGCAAGCAAGCGCGTGAGTAAACAAAGTAGACATAGATAGCCTCTTTGAATGTAAATAATTTTTCCTTCTTCCAACAAGTTTTTGCCTTTATTATTCTGATAAAGGGACTTTATAATGGGAGGGGGGAACAAAAATAAGACACCAAACCAACAGCGTGGTAGAAAACAAGGGCACAATAACAGTAGTGGTTCAAGTCAGAAAAATTCCACCCCCACTCCCGTGTGCTCAGGCAGTCCTGGTGAAGCAGCGGAAGAAGGCGACAACAGCTACAGAGAGCGCTCAGTCAGCAAAAAGAGGAAGCTGGATGACCAACAACAAAAAATCACCGCCTTCACCAGCAGTAAGGCAGGAGAGTCAGGTGAGGCAGGAGGGGGCGAGACGGAAAACTTGCTGGACAGGGGGAATGGGGCTTCAGTTCTGGCCTCCCTGGGCAGGTTGGAGGGATATATGGAAAAAAGTCAGACGGAGTCAAGCAGGACTAATGACCAGTTAGATCAGATATTGTCTGAAGTATTTGAGATCAGAAAGGAAAACGAACCCTTAAGGAAGACAGTTTAACAGTTGGAGAAAAAATGTGAAGATTTATCAGATGATGTCAGCAGACTTAACAAACGTCTCACACAGGAAAAAGAACTCAGAAACACACTGGAACAGTACACAAGAAAAGAAAACATCAAAATAATAAACTTGACTGGCGATTCAAAATCAGAGACCTCAGAGCAAACTGAACAGAAAGTCATTGGTCTAGTAAAAGACAAACTAGGAGTGCAGTCATTCCAGCCTGATCACATCAGCATCGCCCACCGAGTCGGCAAGTTCTCACCTGGCCATGACAGACCAGTGGTAGTTCGTCTGACCAATAGAAAAATAAGAACACAAATATTTGCCCAGCGTAAGAAACTTAAGCAGCAAAACTCGAAGATCTACATAAATGAAGATCTAACCAAGCTGAACTATCAGAGGCTGATGGAAATAAAGAAGCATCCAGCAGTGCTTTCAGCCTGGTCTTTTCAGGGCAAGCTCTTCTGTAAGCTGCTGGATTTTCAAATCCTTCAAATCGAAGACGGCAACATAGCACAGATTGATTCTGTCATGTAAGGTTACCAACCGTCTCTCAGGCTCATCGATCGAACACTCAGTTTGATGAGGCACCAGAGAGTTCTTTTTCAGGTCACCCTTCCACCTGGGGGCTCGAAGACAGAGACAGGGGCCGAGTGCGGAGAGCGGAGGGGACCAGCCAAGCTGCCCTCCCATTCAGCAGCCAGCAGTCCCGACACGCCGTGGGCCAAACGACAGGCAGCGATGGAGAACCGCCAGCCAGCAGGGAAGCCTCGCCATGTAAGGGAAGCAGTGCGGACGGACGGACAGAGGATGCGGGACCTGAGGGAGCTTCCATGCAGCACAGCGGCCTCAACACAGGGGAGTAGGGGCAAAACCTAGTTAATATGTGGTAATTTGTAGACAGAAAGGTACTATATTGCTTAATGTTATTGCTGTGCTCTCACACTGTATGTAAAAGCGTGTGAGTTGTTTTTCTTCTTCCGGATTTCAGTGGAGCATTTTAGAATTGTACTGCTTTGTTGCATGTTTTTAGTACTCTTATTGTATTTGTAAAAACACGTGAGTGTTTTTTTCTTCTTTCGAAGTATGGACCAGACTCCAATGGAGCATTTGTTGTCCAGTGGCCGGGATCTGCTTTGCTGTGATTGTCAACATGGTTTGTCTTTCTATTTGTCTTTAGCATCTATTTCAAAGCAAAACGCACATACTTCAACATGTATAAGGAAAACATAGATAAGTTGCGAATGTATATGTATGTGTATGCATATGTGTATGTGCAGGTGTTAAGATATGTATGTATAATGATATGTCTATCGAGCGGTGTGTCCCTTTACTATACAGTTAAAGATAATGCCCGTGTGTAGGCGCCCCTCAATGTGTGTAGGCTTGTAGGCCGATGTGCAGATCCAGGTTTATATAATGCATAATTAGGTACACTTTTCTTAATAACAAAAACCCTTTTTTTTCAACTATGCTTCTTTTTAGGGGGGGGGAAAAAAAGGGGGGGGGGGAGAAAAGAAAACGTGGCTCTCAAAAACTAAGCTAATGTGGAAAACTTTATTTACGTGGAGCAACTCATGTAATCTGATGACGTTGACGCACATTTTTCTTAAAGTATTTTATTTTTTGTTTATTCATTCTTTAAAGAATTATCTCACCTCACATTAAGGTAAATTTACTTTCATGTTCACAGTTTCTGTAGTGACCTCTTTTTTCGGGGGGGGGGGGGGGGGAGAGAGGGGGGAAGAGGGGGAGGTTGTGGGGGAAAGGGGGGATGGGGGGAGGGGGGGGAGATCATGAGGCTATGTTTAACTATGTTATGTTAATGAGATCATGAGGCTATGTTTAACTAAGTTATGTTAATGTTTGAAATGAGTGTGCTCCCAAACAGTCCCCTCCTGACCCCAGAAACTCGGAGCTGCAGGGCCGTGGTGCTAGGGAATGATGACAGTGGACTGCACGGGACGTCCCTGCTCCCCACCCTCCTTCCTGGGAATGACAGACTCCGACACGAAATTGAAAGGAAAAGCTACGACCATCGTAATGCAAATCAAATACGTATGACCTTTTTTTCCCCCCCCCTGTCATTTCATGGAATTCAAAAGCAACATTCTTGAGGGAAAGAAAAAGTTTGGTCTAAAGTAGCAGTTTTCATATTACTAGACAAGGCTATTATTAGTCCTAATATGATTAATTGTGGCAAGGTCTGTCATATTCTACAATTAACATTATGAGGGTGGGGATTGGGGAGCGGTCCCGGGGGGGGGGGGGGGGGGGAGGGGGGGGGAGGGGGGGGAGGGGGGCCAGGGGGGTTGAGGGGGGGGGAGGGGGAAGCTAAATGAGGTGGATTTGTCAACTTTGAAAGAGGAGGATTTTTTTTTTCTCCATTCCGTAGTAAGATGTGAACTCAACGCATTGTGAATCAATTTATGAGAATGATGAGAAGGATGACTTTTTGATACGGTTGTTGTGGGCTTCTTGTCGTTAATTCTTATATTTTCCATTACTATTATCATTGAATTTATCTTCATGAAAGAGTTAACCTAAATTTTGTGAGAAAAAAAAAAGAAGTTTGGGCTTCTCCCTTTTTCATGATTAGCGGTCAAGTAAAGACCGCACGTGCTATGCACGCGTTTTTCATGTTACATTTTGTGTGTTTTTACTTTTGTTGCCTGTTTTTTGTTTGTTCATACACTTTTTATGCTTTGAATGGTTCTTCATGGTTTGAAATGTGCCTAAGGTTAGTGCAGAATGTGTGTGAAACAGATGTGAGGTCATGCAAAAAATGCATTGTTTATTTAATTTTGAATTTAAGGCACAGAGATTGTCTGAGAATGTTCATATCGAAAATTTCTAGGAAAGCCATGCGAATATGCAATGTTTGTGAAAAATAATTTCACCTTAATAATGGTTGATAGTGAGGAATTAAAACTGTTGTCCATGAACTGTCAGGGCCTAGCAAATAAAAAAAAACGTAGGGATGTGTTTCATTATTTGCGATCAAAATCTTATTCAATCTACCTTTTGCAAGATATTCACATGGATCCAAAGCTTGAAAAATATGTAACTGCTGAATGGGGCTTTTCCTGCTTTTTTGCTCCTCACACCTCAAATTCTAGGGGAACAGCTATATTGCTTAACAACAATTTTGAGTTCAAAGTTCAGAACATTTGTAAAGACGAAAATGGAGAATACATACTTCTTTCAGTCATGATTGAAAAAAAAGAAATTTGTGATTGTAAGTATATATGGACCGAACAGGGATGACCCAGATTTTTATGCAAATCTTGAAGAACGTATTAAAGAAAAGAATTTCGATTTTGTAATAATAGGTGGTGACTGGAATCTAGTTATGGATTTTGATATGGATTATTATAACTATAGGCACCATAATAATGTCAGGGCACAAGAACAGGTCAAGAGAATGATGATGAATTTGGAATTAATGGATGTATGGCGTGAATTGAATCCAGATACAAGAAGATATACGTGGAGAAGGAACAATCCCCTTCAGCAGAGTAGATTAGACTTTTTTCTAGTGTCAGAATCATTGTATAATAACTCGCTTCACACCGACATAATTCCAGGATATAGAACTGACCATTCTATCATCACGTTAGTCCTTGGGTCGAAAAAGGAAGAGAGCAGAGCCGGACTCTGGAAATTTAATAGTTCTCTATTAAAAGACAAAATGTATGTGGAAGAAGTTCATAATGAAATAAAACGGGTTTTAGAGGAGTATGCCTTATCCCCCTATTCTCGTGAAAATATAAATCAGATACCAAAAGATGAATTGCAGTTTAGTATTAGTGACCAACTGCTTCTTGACACTATGCTTATGAAAATAAGAGCGAAAACAATAGCATTTGCAACAGCTAAAAAGAAAAAAAATACAGAACAGGAAAAAAAGCTAGAAGAAGAGATAAAGCGACTAGAAAAAAAAGTTATGTTAACTGAAATAGAGAAAAATTACTTAGAAAATAGTAATGCAGAACTGGTATCTCTAAGGGAGAAAAAAATGGAGGGAGTCTTGCTTCGCTCCCGGACAAGATGGATAGCTGAGGGCGAGAAAATCACAAACTATTTTTGTTCCTTAGAAAAGAGGAATTTTGTGAGTAAAAGAATCACAGAGATAGATAAAAATGGTACAATGATAAAAGATGAAAAAGAAATAGCAAATGAAATCAACACATTTTACAAAACATTGTACCTTGAAAAAAACGTTGAAGATATAGAAATCAGGAATTTGGTTGCCGAACTACCACGTTTGTCCGGGGAAGAGCAGGACTCCTTAGAAGGCGAAATTTAATTGACAGAGGCTGTGTTTGCACTCAAAAACATGAAAAATAATAAAAGCCCAGGAAGCGATGGATTCACAGTGGAATTTTTCAAATTGTTTTGGCGTTATCTTGGGGCTTTTGTTGTAAGGTCACTAAATGAAGGGTTTAGAAAAGGGGAATTGTCTTCCACACAAAAAGAAGGGGTAATAATCTGTATTCCTAAGGGAGATAAACCACGTCAGTTTATTGGAAACTGGAGACCCATCTCTTTGCTTAATGTTGTTTATAAGATAGGCTCTGCATGTATTGCAAATAGGCTGAAATTAATTCTTCCATCAATTATAGATGGAGACCAGACTGGATTCATTAAAAACAGATACATTGGAGATAACATACGTTTAATATATGATCTGATTGATTATCTTCAGACAAGCAAAAGACCTGGTCTACTAATTTCTCTAGATTTTGAGAAGGCTTTTGATTCGCTCAGTTGGTCGTTTATGTGGAAAATATTGGATGAATTTTGCTTTGGTCCTGATTTTTGTCAATGGATAAAAACCTTTACAAAAGATATCAAATCGACTGTTACAGTAAATGGAAGATTAACACCATGGTTCCATGTGCAAAGGGGATGTAGACAGGGAGACCCAATCTCACCTTATTTGTTCATAATCTGTGTTGAAATTCTAGCTGCCATGATCAGAAAGAATGATATAATCAAAGGTGTAAAGGTAAATACTGGAGGATTTGAAATTAAGATATCCCAATACGCTGACGATACTGAATTAATACAAGAGGGTGATAGGGAATCATTTGAAGAATCAATGAGAATTGTTAATGTTTTTGGAAGTGTGTCCGGGTTAAAACTGAATTGTAAAAAAAGCATCGCAGTTTGGCTCGGCTGTAGAAAAAATTCACAGGTAAAATATATGCCTCATTTGCACATGGAATGGAATCCGTTGCAATTCAAAATACTTGGTATTTGGTTCACCAATGATTTAAAAGAATGTGTAAGAATTAACTTCGAGCACAGATTTAAGGAAATTAAAATATTATATGAGGTATGGCTTAAAAGACAGTTGACACTACTTGGACGAATAGCTATTCTTAAATCTCTCATTTTGTCTAAAATAGTTTTTCTTTGGATGCTCTTGCCAAATCCACCAGACAAAATTTTGAACGTGATACAACAGAGCATTTATCGATTTGTTTGGAATGAGAAGAATGACAAGATAAGTAGAAAGATATCGTATAAAAGTACTGATCAAGGTGGTATTGGAATCCCAAATGTTCGAAATTATGTAAATGCATTAAAAGATGCTTGGATCAGAAGATTGCACACTAGTAAGCACAAATGGGCATGTATCGTGAAACAATTATATGCACAAAACAGGTTTATAGATAAGATAGGTACTAATATTATAAATTTCAGAAATAAGAATCTCTTTTGGTTAAGTGTCTATAAATCCTATGAAGAAATAGGGAAATGTGTTGAAATTGAAAACCCTGAAGAATTAATTTCTGAACCCGTCTTTTGTGATTCCAGTATCCTGATAGCTAGAGAGTCTCAATTTCATCAGAACTGGATTGAAAAAGGGGTTTATCAAGTTGCTAATTTATTAGATGAAAATGGAGGATTTCTGTCTTTTGATACGTTTTGTGTCAAGTATGATATTCAGGCTAACTTTCTTGTTTATAGGGGAATGGTTAATGCTGTTAGAGCATATATTCAAAGTAGTGGATTAGCCATGCCAAATAATAATCTTTTAAATTATGACTCGAGTAAAGCTCTCAGGATAATACAATCTATTCCAAAAGGTACAAGACCATTTTATGATCTACTGGGGAAAAACAACACATTGCCAAACTGTTGTGAAAAGTGGGATAGAAGGATATATCGAAGCATACAATGGAACACCATTTTCAAGAAAATTAGGAAGATAAAGGACATCAAATTAAAGTGGTTGCAGATAAGGATAGTGCACAGAATTCTAGGAACTAACAGTATACTGTTCAACATGAACATAAATAGGAATGATAGCTGCTCTTTTTGCAACCTAGAAAAAGAAAATATTCAACACATTTTTTGGCATTGTCATTTTGTACACTCGTTCTGGAGGGATTTCCAAACCACTCTTATTCAAAAATGTTCTTTGGCTCACTCATTTCGCTTTAGCGAACATCTGGTTATTTTTGGATGTGAAAGAGATGTAAAAACTGACCATGTTTTAGATTTGATTATTCTATTAGCAAAACTGTATATATACCATTGTAAGATGACAAGTGTAGTGCCAACTGTCCGTGTCTTTTGTGGATACCTCAAAAAACGGTATGAGATTGAAAAGTATATTTCAACAATTGAGTTGAATTATGAAAAATTCCTGTTTTCTTGGGTAGCCTATGTCCCTCTTTTTGATTGAAGTATCTGCACAACCTAAGTTTATCTCAAGTTTGCACTACATTTAGCTGTCTGCATATCTTTGTTTGTCTTATCTTGTCTGTCTGTCTGTCTATCTCTATCTCTCTTGCTACATGTGTAGTTTTGTTTGCTTGTTTGTTTGTTTTTGTCATTCATGTTAAAAAACCTTGATGAATACATTTGAAAAAAAAGTATGATATATGAAACCTGCTGTAGATACTATTCAATTTTCTTTCTGGAAATGTATATATAATGTTTACTGTTCATCTTGTGAATAAAAAAAAGTTAAAAAAAAAAACTTACATGCGCGCAAATACACACACACACACACCCGCCGCGCGCGCGCGCGCGCGCGCACACACACCACACACACACACACACACACACACACACACACACAAACACACACACAACACACACACACACACACACACACGACCAGCGCGCACACCGCGCGCGCGCACGCGCACAAACACACACTCTCTCTCTCTCTCTCTCTCTCTCTCTCTCTCTCTCTCTCTCTCTCTCTCTCTCGAGTTTCACACTTTTTACTTGGAACCGGCAAACTGGGGCTGTACAAATTCAGAAACGCCATAAACTTTACGGTTCTGTGTTTAGGATATGACGTTGAAGTGGACTAAGACTGAAGGGTGTGGTTTCCACCAAAATCATATGAAATATTGCATTTAACAAAAACAGTACTGACCAATTTGTTTGGCTAACCCGGGTGGAATTTAAGTTTGACTGGATTATCGAATGATTGCAGGCAGTTTTAAATGTACTTCATAACTAAACATAAAAGCTAGCTAGATTCGTTTCCAGAAAATTTGCCTGCTCATGAGTTAAATAAATCATAAACGGATAGTTAAATTCTCAATAAAATTAGTTTCCCTTACATCTAGTTTAGGACTTTAGTTTATTGTGCTGGAAAGATGGACAAGACAGCTCTTTTTATGTACCAACGCTGCCTAAAAGAATGAGATCATTTAGAATTACAAGAAAGTCTACACAAAACGTGTCTGATTTTATGTGAAGTGGTGTGATGTGGAATTATTTTGTCACCAAAGGATAGTTTCCGTAACACCATTGACGTAATTTTTTTTTCCCTTTCTACTGTGTTACTGCAGTGCTTGTTTATATTTTCACATGAGTGCAATTGTAAAGCAGCAGTAACACAGGGAAGGTACATATGGTGACACAAACAAAGGCTGATGGAGACGTACATACGGTTCGTACTCCCAGAGAAAACACTCCGCCACCAAAAGCCCCAGCATCGACGTTCAACATGGCAAGAAACAAAAGTAATGGTCCGCAACAACAGCCATGACATCAAGAACATGACAGCGGGATTTCTTGGATGAGGTGGATGACTGGGAGTGCACAGCAGACCTGGACTGGAAAACCATCCAGAGATCATCAGCAAGAGTGACATGAGACCTGATATTGTATTTGTTCAGATTCATCAAACCAGCTGATTCTGATTGAACTCACTGTGAGTGTGAAATCAGATTGGAACAGGTTTACACCTACACAACTAAGAAGTATTCGTGTTTAGCCAGCAGCTTGAGGGAATCAGGCATTTAATCAAAGTCCTCGCCATAGAGGTACGAGCAATGGGATTTTTATGCTCATCAGCCCATTATGTCAAGAATGAGGTGAATGCCCGACTCGCCAAAGCTAGTGTCGTTTTTGGCAGACTCCACAAGAACGTATGGAACAGGAGAGGCATCACCCTAGAGACCAAGATCAAGGTGTATCAGGCCATAGTTCTCACCACACTGCTCTATGGCTGTGAAACGGACGGTTTACCAGCGTCACGCCAGGAAACTAAACCATTTCCACACCACCTGCCTCAGAAGACTCATGGGCATTAAGTGGCAAGATAAGATTCCGGACACTGAAGTCCTCACTTGTGCTGGCCTGCCTGGAATCTTCACCATCCTGATGCAGTCACAACTTCGCTGGGCAGGTCATGTAGTTTGTATGCCAGACCATCAACTGCCAAAGAAACTATTGTTTGGCGAACTACAACAAGGAAAACGCTGTCATGGAGGCCAGAAGAAACGTTTCAAAGACAACTTCAAATCTTTCCTGAAGGCCTTCAACATCAGCCACACAACATGGGAACAGACAGCCCAGGACAGAGACGGGTGGCGAGCAGTTGTCTGCAAAGGTGCAGAGACCTGTGAAAGTAACAGAATTGCTGCAGCTGAGCAGCACAGGATGATCAGGAAGACCAGTGTCAACAGATCTCCAACTGCCGCCACCATCCCCTGTACGTACTGTGCTAGGTCTTTCCAGGCGCAGATCGGCCTGACCAGCCATCTACGCACTCACTCCCGATCCCAGGATAACTAGATGGTCTTCGTCGTCTCAACGGACAAACAACAACATGTCGAGAAACAGGTCACAATTTCTAATACGGACCAGAACATTGAAGGTAATGGAAGAGGCAGCTCAAAACGCTCTTGCTGGATGTGGTGGACTTCATGGGCCTTGAATTTTCCAACTAAGTACAGGTGTCCGATAGCAATGTGGGTAAAGCGTCCACAAAGGTAATGCCTTGAGGCGACCACCCATACTGAAGTTGATTGTTAGATTGAAAAATGTGACTGAAAAACTGAAAGCATTATGCAAACAGTATAAAATGTAGGGCACAATCTTTGAGCATATGCTTGAGGATCCATTCAAGGATGCAAGGGAGATCAAAAGATATGGAACAGTCTGAGTGGTCAGCTCTGCTGTTCAATAACTCAAGCATTGTCAGTGGCTAAGAATTGTGCAGAACAACCTTTACTTGGATCTCCTAAAAGATGCAATCTCCCACTGATTGACCAAACAGTATAATGCTGAACAATTAAGTAGTGGGGAAAACAAGTGCAGGCTAACAATTCTTCAGTCATTATAGTAATGACTTGGCAAAGATTTGAACTTTTAGGGGGAAAAATGAAGATGACGAAAATGGGGGGAATATATTATAACTAAGGAGAAACCCTTCACTAGCTGCCTGAGGGAACCATCGTAAACCCTCTCAAAGGCAGATCTATTTGTATTGCCTGCTCCTAGGCCTTTCGTCCGCTGGATTGGACTCATCATGGAGACACGGCTGATTGTGTCTGCGCTCCTGGTGTCAAATAGAGACACACCACAGTCCATAATTCTGTGGTGTTCTCACCACCGAGAGTTCAAAAACGAATCCAACAGCACCCCCAAAGCAGCCAGCGAAGGATAGTAAATGGAATAAAACGAAAGTGTGGAGAGCAAAAAAAAAGTGGCTGAAAAACTGAAAGCATTATGCAAACAGTATAAAATGTAGGGCACAATCTTTGAGCCTATGCTTGAGGATCCATTCAAGGATGCAAGGGACATCATATATATATATATATATATATATATATATATATATTATATTATACATCTCCACACACACACACACGCAACTTAGTAGACCTATACATATCATTCGACATATGAAGATATGGCTGTTTTGTTTTGTTTTTAAGTCAGATCTGCACACTAGTATTGCGTGTGCCTAATTGTTCGTGTGATATTATCTGGATTTTTTTTTCAAAAGCAGAGCGTAACGCTACTAATCAAAGCAGGGCTTTGTTTGTACATTAGTTCTTTCAACAGAAATACAGCCACCAGAGAACTTGGTGAGTTGACATTACTCTTTGAATCTGGTCTAGGCAGTAAGAAATCATAGAATTATTTAACCCTTTTTAGAACACAAGTATATGCAAAAATTTGTTAAAGATTCCTTCACCAGTATTTTCACTGATGTGTAAAATCTGGAAAATTTGAAAGGTATCATATAAAACAAGATGTTAGACAAACTCACTGTCATGTTTTGTGACATGATAGAAGTGGTTGGTTACTGCTTATCTGAGATTAACAGGCTGTAAAAGGAACCCTTAATGGTAAAGTACGGGTAAATGCCGGAGAAGTAAAAAGAGTGTGCGTGAAGATATTCTTCCTGATGTTTATGTTGAATGTCTGAATTTGTTCTACTGCAAGTCAAAACGGATGTGATGCACGACTGGCTGCAACAACACCCCTGTCGGCCTCTGCCACTTCCCTCACTGCCTTCCCCACCCACCCTCTCTCTCTCTCTCTCTCTCTCTCTCTCTCTCTCTCTCTTCCTCTCCCCTCACCCCCCATTGCTGTGCAGCCGGCGAAATCAAAAAGCAAGGACAGTTCCTAGTTGAAAGTGTTATTTGCCATTGTGGCTAAATAGATAGCTTCGAATCTGTTAAAATTTAACTCATTGTCAGGTGATTATATATATATATATATATATATATATATTGAGCGGGAACTTGACGACAATGAAACGGTCGACAGTCATGACAAGAGGAACCAGAACATCAGCGTGGATGGAAAAGTAGAACAGACAGAAATGGATCCCACAGTTCCATCTATTCTGCATGAAGAACACAGTATGACCAACGTAGCGTCTCATCATTATACAAAAAGAAAGTATGGGGATGATGCAATCCAGAACAGCAATGACAGCTGTATAAATACAAGTTGCAGTGTTCCGCAGACTGGTGAAGACGAGAGTGATAAAGGATAGCACGTTGCCCAGCATACCAGCACTCACTATAAGGGGTATATAAATCCTGCAAACCTACCAAAAAAAAACCCTGTCTGATTTTCACAATAAAATGTCTTAAAAATTAACTTCAGACTGACAAAACACAAAGAAATATAAACAATAAATCGCGATGAATGATAAGCGTCCAGCAAGTAAAACACTGACCTGTACACAGCGTTTCCCCTAAGTCTGAATATATATTTTAGGTCTATGAAAACAAAATAACATCGGATCATCGCAATCAGTGACCATCTGGAATGACACGTTTAGAAAGATGACATTTGCCAAGTGCGCAAGAACAATGACATGACAAGAACTCACACGACTGTGAAAGAAGTCGAGACAAGACAACTTAAGCAGACTAGTTACTCAATATTCTCTGATATCTTTATCGAGATTTTTATCAAAACGTCAAGGAGAATGATGATTACTGAAATACTGCCAGATACACTTTATTCAGTGCACATGTACAAATTCAAGTATCTTATTTTTTGCCCTATTTTTCTTACGAAACTCTGCTCTTAATCGTTTTCAAGGTCTTTCCAATCAATTGTGGCTAGTAGTCGTTTCCTTTTCTCATTAATCGTTTCAGATACTTCAAAGAAACAAACATTTTGTGTATGATTTCGCCATCCCTATGTATCAGCTTGACCGGGATATAGAATGTTTCAATTTCCTCTGATTTTTTGTGGCAGAAAAGTGTAGAAGCTTTTGTTGCTTAAGCATAGAATTCGCCTCGAGTGATGTCAAAGGAATATTTGGTAATTACTTCTCTAGTATTATCAGTGGAGAGGTCATCAAAAAATATCCTGCATTGTGATTTTGATGAGTCAATTATGATTATGCATCACTTGCGCTTATCCTCTTCGCCATTCTCATAAATCATTCCGTTCACTGTAACGTGCACAGCGTTTTATGAGGTCTGATAGTTTCACCTCACTTTATTCAGGTTGTGTATCGGTTTCCATGTTTATGTTCACCGTAGATTTTTCTTCCATGTATTCAGAAGCATGCTGAATACACAATATCAAAATTGTTTCCAAGCTAAGCGCATGCCAGCGTTACCTCAGTTTAGCCCTTTGCTCCAACAAATATGTGGGTTATTTTTAATGAAGGTGAGGTATATGTTACTAAAAAGTTTTTACAACAGTTCATTTCTCATTCCAGATTGCTTTCGTACACGTACTTTAACAAAAGTATTGAAGTACAGTAAAAAGAAAAAAAAAACGAGTTAAAGTAAATGTGGGGCAGCGAGCGATACAAAAACTCGCCGATTACTTTCTTACCTCTCAACCAAAATGGCGGCCTTGAATTCTACAAAATTCTGCAGTGGCTTCTCTGTTACCATGGTCACCGTTGACTGATTGACAACGCCCAAGGCATCCTTAGGTCCAACCTGAAGTGAAGACATCTAAGACATAGTTTCGTGGTCAGGGTAATTACAAATGATGGCACCAGTCTAGATGCTACAGACTTTGCTGTCGGCTGTAGCCTCTGTTCAACTTCACAAAGGAGACACTTTTCTAATAAACACTTATAAATCGAGTTGCAAAGTAAGACGACCGCAGCCGGAAATTCAAACAAATCTTAAATAAATGTTACCAAACCGCCAAGAAAAACGCGGACAAACGAGTCACAAGACAAAACACGACGCGTTTCGACCTCTTAGGTCTTCTTCAGGCAAGATACAAACAAATAGGGCAACGCAAATGAACGAGCAATCACTTATCTTCAATCACTTCAGCGCAACGTAGGCGTTGAGAGGTCGAAACGCGTCGTGTTTTGTCTTGTGACTCGTTTGTCCACGTTTTTCTTGGCGGTTCGCTAACATTTATTTAAGACTTAGAAATCGGTATTGTATGAACAATATACAGCAAACTTGCATGGGGAGTGCAAATGATCTTTGGGATAATTGTTGTGCAGTGTTACCACTGGTCACGAGATATATGGTATTTGAAACTGTGGTTTGCTTCATCTATATCTATCTTTGTTCGTCTTCTTATTAACGTCATTTTCACCATCTCGTAGACTTTTAGAAAATATTGTTTATTTCTAGTCGCAGAGCGTTCAAAGTCTTACCTCTTGCTGACAATGTGAGGACAAGCACCAGCATTGCTATAATACACATTAAGATCATAAAAAGATATTTGCTGCCCCGTGTACTGCCATGGACAGAGCTTCAGTCTGTGCTAATATTGCTGAATGTTCTGAACCGTGTGTAGGTAAGGTACAAAAGGAGCAAAATGCATCTGGGAGGTTTGTCCTCAAGACCAGAAAACGAGACCATATCATACAACTTTATCACGAAACCTGATTTTGGTTATCTGTGGAAAGTGGCAGAAAAAAGAAAATCTTTCTCTCCATTGTCTTAATTTGTTCTCGGTCTTCTACAGCAAACATTTCTAATTTTCTTTCTGTCCACTCAGCATATTGACCACTTCATTCATCCAGATATCACTTTACTTTGTGCTTACGGAAGACCTAGAAACAGATACTTTCAGACAGCGTTCATGTCACTACTAAAATTTCTTTGCCACATCCAATCCAAAAGTTCATTTAAGAAAGCATAAAAAACATTTCTAGTTTGCTTGAGCTAGCCCCCCCCCCCTCTCTCTCTCTCTCTCTCTCTCTCTCTCTTTCTCTCTCTCTCTCTCCAATGTTAATTAAAACACATAAATACATAAACAAACATCGAAGACGGGCTGTCTGGTGATGTAGACTGGTCCCCAGATGAACACAATAGTAACATAAGAGAACGCCGGTCGTTTGATTGGGTAAACGTAGATGCTGTTTCATTAAAAACCCTTTAACTGCTGCACCCTTTTCATGCTTAGGTGCAACTAGTTGCAAAGTGAGGTGACTGCAGGCGGAAATCTAAACAATTTTTAAAGTTTTGATTCAAAGCCTATCTTGCGCCGAATTGAAGGAAGATAAGTGATTGTTCGTTCATTTTCGTTGTCCGGAGTGTTTTGTATCTTACCTGAAGAAGACCTATGAGGTCAAAAGGCGTCGCATTTTGTCTTGAGATTCGTTTGTCTACGTTTTTTGGTGGCGCATTATTCCAAAAATTTTAATTACTTTAGGTGCAACTGTTTGCCAAGGGATTACGGGTCTTGGAGGTAACAATTAACAAAAATTATAGCATCCAAACTACTGAAAGAAAGTAAACATAATTCATACTTTTCGGAAACGAAAATAAACACACTATCCAATTATGACATTTTCACACGCAAACATTAGTGTTTTGGCTGGCAATGCACTTGGAATGAAATTATAAATATTTTTTACAAAAACAAATCTTTAAATATGTCGTGGTAAACATGTAATGACATAAAACTCACTTACAACATTTTGAAAAAAACATATGAACTGAAGAGAAAAATGTATCTTCTTACCATATGTGTCCATCAGTATATGGACATTTGTTTCTAACTTTTGATGCTGATCAGGTAACTGGTCACATTTTCACACAGTTTTTGGTTCCCTTCAACAAATAAAACTTGTCCCACACAGTTTTTTCTTGGTCTCCTTTTTTCAAAGTTCTAGATTCTTTGTAAACACTCCATACTACAAATACACATACACACTCTAAATGTATACCAAAGCAGGCAGCTGTCACTATCTTATTATGTTTTTTTTGTGTGTAGTACACCAGGAAACAAGCTGTAATACACAGGGCTAGCTTTGAGGGACACTGTCCACACAGGTAGCTGCTTTAGTTTCTTTTGCCTTTCTTGGAACACACTTTGCACCTCCTGCCTGAGGACTGCTTTCCTACAGCCTTTCAGATGCAGGGTGGGACACTGCTAGGCCCTGCTCTGCATAATGATTAGTTTCAATTATGAACTGGTCAATTAGTTCATCAGTCAAGAAAAGCCAGTTTTAATCTATAGGCCTGTCCCCTTCAACTGTTGTCTTGAGTCCAGGTTCTGTGAAGGTTGGTGTATCTGGCTGGGTCATGTCTGGTGGTACTAGGGGATGATCCAGCACTACACCTCTCTCTCGTCCCCGCAGAACATTTCCTCTGCCTCTTCCTCTGCTCACACTTGTTGAGATAATTATTCAGAGATATTTGCCTCTTTCACACACACCACACACACACACACACACACACACACACACACACACACACACACACACACACTGTTCACACACATTGTTCTCACACAATCATGCACTCTCTCAAACATACACAGACACACAAGCTATTACACTGTTCAAACACACACACACACACACACACACACACACACACACACACACACACACACACACACACCACACACATTCCCACTATCTTCAGTCCACTCTCTTCCGAGCCCCTGCAAACGTAATAGCATAAACACAGTTCAAGTAACACAGCAATATAATGTCCGTCAGTCTCACCAATTCTCTGGTCTCACCTCGACCTCCACTTGGCCGCGTGCCACCTCTGCCACACCCAACATGCTCACACGTTGGCTCCGGCAGTGTGTTAGCAGACGACGAAGGCTGTGGCACCTCTCCCTCACTTTCCCCCTCTGTGGTCGAACTACTCGACTGGTCAGCGCCTCAGTCAAAATCTGGGTCAGCGACACTTTGATATTTTGTCTCTTCAGCAGAGAGGGACGACTACCATGGATGAACGTGGATTGTGTCCAATGCCTACATTACCCCCGTTCTGAGCAACTCATGTTCTTTTTCTTCAAACGAATAGTCTGACAAGTTAGTGTCACAAAAAGCACTAAAATCTTCATCCTCAATCAGTTGTAGAACTTCATCCACGTTTGTGGTGACAAATTCACGAAACTCCTTTGATTTATGCTGTCTTTTCACTCCGATGGGACTAGATTGAGGTTCGTCATCAGCCATGTTGAACTCGAATTCTCACAACAGTGTCAAACGAGAGGGAGCAGGTAATCCAAAGGAGATGAACAGACCATTACACGACACGACTGGAGCTCACAGGTTATGAATAATTCAAGTAGACATATCAAGCTTTCTGATGGGTGTATGTTGGGACTCCCTGGTCTAAAAATGTGGGGCTAGGAGCATTCCAGCAATTACGCAGATGAAGATATCTGTTGTGGCGTAACTTTTTGCTCAGAGAAACATGTACCAGGGCTTTTTTCAACCTGAATAAGATTCTGATAATAACTGATATAATTCAAGCCTGTTCTCTTCCAAGGGGATGCCAACCAGTTGATGATCTAATTAGTTTATGTTTTTCTTTGCATACTCTTATAATGCATTGTCAATTATCATCTGTACCAAAAGAAAAGAAGACCAAGGAATCAAACAAGACAGCAAACAAAAATGTTTTCATTTGAAGCGTCCTGGATATGAATGTTAAGGCACTGCTGCATGGTACAGATAATTATGCGTTTCTCTGCACTTCGTTCAGTCAATGACTATACCCAATTATGGAAGAGAAAAGCTAAAGGAATTCGGAAGTTAACAAATTATGATTTTAGCTACAACGTGTCATTTGACACATTATTGCAGAATTGTGTGAGTCTGGAATTTCATAGTAAGTGCCAGTTAACTGGCAATGACCACTTTGCACTGAAACAGTGGTGACAACGTTTAATCCATCACAAGTCTATTGGCATCTTCATTTGACGTCAAGATCAAGGATGCGCATGGTGTAAAATTAGGATGACAAGACAGGTCGAACATTTTTCCTCCCCTAAATTAAACAAAAACCACAAACAGATGTGCATACACCAAATCTTTGATGCTTAATTCAAGCCTACGCCTAACGGTAAGCATTGAGTTCAAAGAAAGAAAAACAATTAGCATATTAGGCTTAACTAAAAGTTTACTAAGAAGTTGTCTTCCCATCCTCGCCTTAATGGACTTAGTTGCTGTATGCCATTATAGTTTAAACGTTTATAGGGCATGACATGAAGGAGGCCAAAGCTTATCCCTCTCCTTTCACCACTATTACTTTCCATGATCTGAATGAGGTGCCCATTTACTGCTGGGT
The DNA here is from genome assembly GCA_033310375.1 of Conus canariensis. NCBI lineage: Eukaryota > Metazoa > Mollusca > Gastropoda > Neogastropoda > Conidae > Conus > Conus canariensis. The sequence goes on along the minus strand of CM065715.1, from coordinate 46,528,955 downwards.
GAACTCACCACTACAAGCTATGCAGACAAATACTTTATCAGTTTGACAATGGTTTTAAAGTGGGGTGCTTGAAGGCGGAAATTGAAGTAAGAGAAAAATCAGAATTACTGGACCACCAAACCAAGGAATAAAACCATTACTAAAGAAGCACAACGCGTTTCGACTCAGGACAAATGACATTCAAAGAGTAAACAAATAAAACAAAGTGAGCAGACAATCACTTAATCTTTTCGATCTGGCTGCACAATTTGGTTTTGGGTGAACAACTAAAACAACGGAATAGAATTCAGGTTGAAGGGGAAAGGATACAGTTAAAATGATAACGATTATGTGACAACTCAACAATATCATCAATAACAAAAACAATAACGATTAAAGCAGCAGAAACACGAAGTCAAGAACAAGAACAATAATACGAATGTCAGAAGGGGATTAAGTGTGGTAAAATCAAATATAGGACAGAAGTTATCTCACTCCATTCAGAAGGAACCATTCATCTGTAATCACAAGCAGACAAACTCATACTCGTGCGTTCTTGTCTCAATTACCAACTGCGAATAAGGTTCCTTCCAATGCGAGGCTTCAACTTACTACTCAATATAAAGGTTTTACAAATTAGCAATACTAATCAGTAATCAATCCCTTTCTCATGGAAACATAGCACTAACCACAGGCTCCCCAAAACCATCCAAATTCCCTTGAATATAGTCCCAGGCTGTCACAATCAATTAGCACAAACAGATCCCAAGGACCACTCCATCATAGGCCCCCAAGGCCACTTCTTCAGTCACATAGGCTCACTAACAGTCAAACAGATTTGTTGTCCTAACCCTACCTAGGTCTGGTCACTACTAAATGCCTTTAGAACGCCATCTTGCCTGAATTCGCCCCTCACATGGTGTCAGTCTCAAAACGATGCACCTCACCCACCATAACCAAGGCGTGCCAGCTCCTGACACTGCAGAACTACAAGAATCACGAGCATGACGAGTCACACAGCTGACACTGGCACTTCACTGTCAACTGACTTTTGAAATTTCTACACCGCAACACAGAACACTGAGGACAATCATACAATATAGCTTACAGTTCGGCGGAAAATCAAACACAGGCTGAGTTCCCACCAAACTCACAGCCAACTCTGTTCAGATTTGCCAAACACGACAGGAGCGGTTCAACCTGTTGCAACTGGATTGTCAAGGTCAACATGAACAAGGTTCACCTAACTCACTCTCCGTTCGACGCCTTATGCATGAAGTAATAATCCATTTTTGACGTGAAATAGCGTTCATCATACTCAGAGAGTAGGCATCGACTTGGCTCAGTGTAAGCTTAAAGATTCCTTTCATGGAGGTTGAATCATGTGTCATATAACGTGCACACATGACAAAGAATAAGAATTAGATCAATATAGGAATGGAAAGGTAGTGAGATGAATACAAATAATAATAATGATATTAATGAAAATAGCAACAACAATAATCACAACATTAAGAATAATGAAAATAATGATGATGAAAACATGATGATGATATGTGATGATGATGATGATGATGATGATGATGTAGAAAATGTACATGAATAACATAAAATAAGATAAAACAGCAAGTCTCAAAAACATCCAAATACTTTAAAATAGCAAATAAGAATCATCAACATCATCATTTTCATTGCCATCATCATCATTATCATGAAAATAATGAAAATGTCATTAATCAAATAGAAAATAGGAAATATAGTAAGATATAGTCTAAGAAATATACAAATGCATAGAAACTCAGAAAAGACATAAAGTGCATTGTATAATATGAATAATGATGATGCTGATGATAACGTAAACATCATCATCATCATCATCAACAACAACAACAACAACAACATCACCATCACTGACAACAACAACAATAGCAACAACAACATCGAGAATTATAATCATAAAAATAATGATAATAGTAACTACTTTAATATTACTGCTACTACCTCTAATGACATTTATACAATGTAAAACAATATGACAGAAGTTGGAGTAACATTAATAATAATGGTATAATGATAATAATGATAATGATAACAATGATAATAATAATAATAGTAATAATAATAATGTGTAGGTGGAAAGGAATGAAAATGATCAATCATTGAAAAGCTAGGAGTAATATTGAATGAGAAGAAGAAGAAAAGAAACAAAATAAGTATATAAAAGAAAGTAAGGAAGAAAAGTATGTGTAAAAGACGAAAAATGTGTATGCGAAAGAAACCCAGAGTAAAAAACGGGGTGGGTAGACATGTGAATAAAATACGTACAGGAAAACGAAAAGAAAAATGTAGACAGCAATAGGAAGAGAGAAGAGAGGTTAGTTGTATGTTTGGTTTTCCTCCAAAAGCAGAATGTTGAAAATCTGTAAACATCTGGAACTTTCGGCAACAGGGCTGACTTATGTCACAGTTCCCACACAACATGGAGGCAATTATTGCCACATATCACGACTCACATGTTATGTCGAAACAGCAACATGATTACGTTCCGTGCAGTGACATCCACCTTGATCAGTGAGGTCATCACTTTAGAGGCTTATTACGGTGTTATGTGAAAGTTGAGTTAATGTTCTTCCTAAATTCATCCCGTACATGTGTCTTTTTTCACCGCTAGAGCGAGGTGGTTTCCCAGCCTAGTGCTTTATATATATATATATATATATATATATATATATATATATATATATATATATATATATATATTCTGAGCACTGAATTCTGTTCACCGTGACACTGTCAACACAGAGAGCGAGTTTGAATAATGTGTCTCAGTACAGTCATGGTGTGATGGGACTTGGGTGTATTCAGGATCATGTTTGTTTCATCAGCTTTTCTTTTGGTTAACTGCTGAAGCTCTTCATATGACGAAGCAAAGAAGGCATTAAATGTTTCAGCTTTTTATTCAGAGTCAAATGCGAGCAAGAGTGTGTGCACGTCTTTTCTTAGACTCTTGATGCAGATTGTGATTCAATTATCTGGATTATTGCAGTAACAGCAGATGTACAACATTCACTATGTTTGGGAAACCTTCTATAGTGATCGCATGGGATATGTTTCGATCAGTTTCTTTATGCCAGTTTTATCTCTACAAATACATTCTGTTGTTGCAATCTCGAGAGTCTGCAGATTTTCAAAAATGAATCGTACGTGTCTGTGATCTGCTCCATTTTTTTTATTTTCTATCGGTTGAGCCCACTGGTCATCTATGCCATGTCATGATTGGTTCGAGTTTGGGCTTCATTTATAATAAAAAGAAAACCAAGAACCATTGTCATGGGGTTAGAATGAAGTCGACTTTATCGGAAACTCGTCAGTGGAAGCATGCCAGGCAGTTCTTCGAGAGATCTGTGTCAGAAGAACAAGTTAGCCAAAATGATTTTGTCTGGTGATGACAAATTTTAGAAGCCTCCGTGCCCTTCTATTGGTCTTTCATGTTCTAAGTCACTCGAATGTCTCTTCTCAATGTTTCAAATAAAGATGATATAATGTTCTGCGATAAACGTACAGAAACTGTAAACTTCTCGCTGCCTTAAGGTTAGAGAGATCCTTTCTCAAATTCAGTCTAGCTGAGCGACTAAACAGTTACAGTAGAGGGCATACTTTAATATTTTGAGCCAATAAAAAGCACTACAGACCACCACCGAAGTGACACAGCTGTAGTAAGGGGTCTTCTTCGGCTGGTGGCCTTCAGTAACCAGCTGTTGACAGGTCTCTTACAGTGCACAGTCTGCAGTTGACAGGTCACAGCTCTTCTGTTAGGATGTCTACCACCTACCGACAACTGCAGACTTTTTGTTGAATTCTGTTTTAACAAAAACACAAAGTGACAGGTTTTTTTTTTTGTTGTTTTTTTTTTTTTGCTGTGCCACCATGTTGACTTGAACATGCATGCACGAATACACACAGAAATGCATATAAACACAATTGAAACTCGTACAGACACAGATATACGCAGGCACCTATTCTCTCTCTCTCTCTCTCTCTCTCTCTCTCTCTCTCTCTCTCTCTCTCTCTCTCTCTCTCTCTCTCTCTCACTTTCGCGCTCACACACTCACACACATACACATACACGCATGCACGCACACGCACGCTAGCACACACACGCGCGCACACACACACACACCCCCGCGCGCGCGCGCGCGCACGCATGCACGCACACACACGCACGCACGCACGCACACTCGCACGCACTGACACACGCACAATGGTATGCACGCGCGTGCGCGCTCACACACACATACACACTCTCTCACTCTCCCTCTCTCTCTTCCTCTCTCTCTCTCTCTCGCTCTCCTCCTCTTTTCCAAAATTAAAAAAAATGGCAAGCTGTGGATGCACAAATTCAACAACGCCACAAGCACTATGATTATGTCTCAAGCAACCGTCGGTAAAATGGATTAACTGAGAAAGTTGTGGGTTTCATTCAAATCATACAGAAATATGTAATTAACAAAAACAGTTCTACCCCATCTGTTTACCTAGCCAGGGTGGAGCACAGTCACCAGCGAAAGAGAGGATGAAAATATATTATACTTGAAATCATAGACAAAGCTTGATCTCAAGAAAGGGAAAGACTTACAAGAACAGTTAATCCGTTTCATTTATTTAAAAAAAAAATCCTCAGACTACACTTTGATATTTGCTTGCTTTTTTTTTTTTTTTTTGGGGGGGGGAGGGGGGGTACTTGTTTTGCTTTGTTTTGTTTTGGGTTTTTTTTCTGCTTCTTCAGCCATCACTTCAAGTACTATACCTTAAACTTTCACTACTTTCCTTGCCATCTTTCTGTTCTTCATACAGTCCTAAGTATTCCACTTCAACAGAGCTGACACAAACGTTTCAGAAGTTGTTCCAATTCTTGTCTAAAACGGCGGCCACTGATGCTGTACAGGAAGAAGTTCATACCATGGTTGCTGTACATTGCTATTCTTGCGTATGTGAGGATCGTAAAAGCCTGGGCTCGTCCCTCAAGGTTTTGGCCGGTCCGTAATACCTTTGATATAACAGCACGATCACCAGTGGTGACGACAGCGCCAGAAAGCAGAAGGACACCAACAACAACATGAGAGTGATGTTAGTGTTGGCCTTGGTTTTCACTGTGGATGCAGTTACACTATTAGCAGTCTTTGCTTCCCTGGTGGACGTGTCTACATCACCATTGTAGGAACCACCTTTACTCTTCTTTGCTTTGGAAGAAAAGTCTCCATCCTGCCGTTCTGTGAACTGCTTAGAGAATTTACTGGCACGTCTTAGCTCTCGAATGATTAAGAGATTCAAACTGATCAGAGAAATTAAAGGAATAAAACTATAGATTGTGGCATCAATGATCGTGTATACTTTCTCCATGAAATTTTCAATAGGCCCTTTTGGATACCAGCATCTCAGTGGATCATCAAGTCGGCCAGCAGGGACTAAACGCCTGTTAAAAAGGATATGGAAGTTGAGGGCTACTGCAAATATCACTATCCCTATGATGACTTTGATAGCAGATTTAGGAGTGCACAATCTCTGAGCCTTGAGCGGAAACTTGACAACAATGAAACGATCAACAGTCATGGCCAGAAGAATGAGAACAGCAGAGTGGATGGAAGAGTAGAACACGAGAAAGTAGAAACCACAGTTCCAACTATTTTGCATGAAAAACGCAGTATGACCAATCTGCAGGCTTATCACTATGCAAACAGCAATTGTGAGGATAATAGAGTCCAGGACAGCTATGACAGCCATGTAGATACAAGCTGAAGTGTTTCGCAGACTGCTGAAGACAAGAGTGACAAAGCAAAGAAAGTTGCCCACCATGCCAACGCTTGCCAGGACGAATATGTAGGTTCTGCAAACCAGATGAGAATAATTGTCTGAGATTTATTATCAAACAATCTTAAATTACTTTCAGATTGAAAGAAATACCAATACAAACAAAACACCAAAAAGAAACACACGATCGACGTCCGATGGCTTGCTGAATTAATTCTACACACATTGTTCCCGAGTCTGCATTATGTTGAAAATAATTTTCTGTCTAAAATAGCTGTAGAAGACAACTTTAGGTCATTCACATATTGTAATCATTGAGATCTAGCATTATATATTTGCACAGATGTTATCCATCGAACTGCTGAAAAATAATGTAACTATGTATATACATTTGAATCAAGACTAGACAAGTCTGTACTTGAACATGCTACCAACTTCATAATTGCTTATATTCCCATGTCATTTTTAGTGATCATTGCAGAGACAAACTGGAGAGAATAATGCTCACAAACACGTTCCCAGGTATACTTTATGCGATCCGAATACACATCTTCAGTCTTTAGTCACTCCGTCAGGGTGTGTTCAATTAACGCACTATCGTTGCTCATGGTAACTTTTTTAAAGATCATAAATGCTTGGAAGTACTTCCTTATTTCTCTCAATTTGTTTACATTTTTCGATGGCAAACAAGTTTTTGTTTGCTTGTTTGTTTCTGCATAGATGTGCATTCCTTGCGTGTCAACTTCATTGGGTTGTAGAATGCTTTCAATTCTCTTACCTATTCTTTGATTCCAGACAGTTTTAACTTTATTTGATTATTGGAAATATAAATGCGTTCTCTTTAAGACATTTGTTCAAGAATTAATCATAGATAAAGAATTAAAATTCCTCAACAAAACTGGTTCCTCTTATATCTGATTTTGATGTTCTTCTCGAGGAAATTATCAGAATATGAAAGATGTGTTTTAGTAATTAAGACAGAAACACTACTCAATCTATTTTCTAAACGATGTCCATTTTAGTCACAAATTAGGACGTCAAATTAGATCCGAATGGGGCTATGACTAAACATTTGCAAGTAATGATACTAGATTTCGAGGAATGGCCATTCTTTTAAACAATCATGTTAAATTCAAAATTAAGAAGCTTATAAGAGACAATAAAATAAATTCAATCATTCTGGTACTGAGCACAATGGGTGGAGATATTACATTGGTTAATATTTATGGACCTGATATAAAGATGAGCCATCTTTTTTCTAAGCCTTACAAAAGAGAATAGACCTTCAAATGTCCAATGTAATAATTGCTGGGGATTGGAATTCAGTGCACAACCCAAATTTAGACTATCACAATTATATTTCAAAATGGAGTGACTGACGGCAGCGAACGAAGCAAAATTTAGAAAGAGAGGGTGTTAGTTACCCCACTAAACTAGACACACAACACTATCGTATCACACAACCCCCCCCCCCCCCCCCCTCACGCAACCCCCCTCCTTTTCCTCTCCCATAATCCCCCTTGTCATTTCCGCCTAGCGGCTATTCTCCCCACCACATGGACAACAACAGATGAGTCATTTTTCGTTCTTTGTTTGTGCTGTCTTAAATGTTAAATGTGATTTATTTTTTCGCCTGAAGAAGACCCAAGAGGTTGAAATGCATCGTGTCTTGTCATGTGCTTTGTTTGTCAATGTCATTCGCGGTAACTAACACCCTCTCTTTCTAAATTTTATCACAATTATGGAATACCAAGATACAGCTGGAGAAGACAAATCCCTTTATAGCAGAGCCGTTTAGATTCTATTCTAGAGTCAGACACTCTGGTCATACTCGTAAAGAATGCTGAAATATTACGTGGATGTAAACATGACAAATTCTGTTGTTTATATTAGCTTTGAATGTAAACCTGACGAACGACACAGACGTGTTTGGAATATTAGCTCTTCTCTCCTGAAAGATATTTCCTATGTGGAATTCATCAATGAAATACTAAGAAAGTCAACAAAAACAAGAACAAAAAAAAGAAAAACAATATGCAGTAACCCCTTATGACCGAGAAATCATAGACCTAATTCCAAATGATGAAATCCAGATCACCATTTCATATTAGCTCCTTTTGGATGTTCTTCTCATGGAGATAAGAGCACAGACCATTTCCTTTAGCATAAAAGATCAGAAGAAAGCATTTAATACAGAACAACAACTAGAAAAAGACATCACCAAACTGGAAAACAAAATACATCTAAATAATACAGACAAAATAATGTTAAGAGATTAAAAGAAAAATTAACTGATAGTAAAAATAAGAAAATGGGGGATATAATACTTAGATCGAGAGCTTAGTGGCGTCAAAAGATTATAAAAAAAAATACGCAAGTATTTTTTCTTTTGAAAAGGCGCGTTTTGTTGGTAAAAAAAATGATGAAACTGATTTCAAACAGAGGAGAATTATTAGCGGAAACCAAAGACATACTTAAAGAAACAAAGAATTTTTACCAATCACTATATGCGGTAAGAAACACAGGAATTGGACATCAACACATATGAACATTAGCATCCAAAGACAGAATCTTGTGCCCTAGAAGGATTGATAACAGTAGAAGAAGCATCTGTAGTTTTGAAAAATATGAAAAATGATACAAGCCCCGACACGAATGGTATGACAGCAATTCTTTTAAAACTTTTTTCTAGAAGCAGTTTAGCGTTTTTGTTGTCCACTCCTGTGATTTCAATGTCACTTGAAGCTAGTTTTTTTTTTAATAATATTTTCTGTTCATTCCTGGTGCATTCAAAATGTTTGCTATTCTGTCCATGAACAGCTCAAGTGAAATTTTTTAAATCAGTGCCATTGAGTCAGTGACATTTTCTAATATCTCTTTGTTGTCACCAGATGATTTGTCAATCAAACTGTTTTGCTACGTTTGTGAAGGCATAACCTGCTCTGACCAGCACTTTTTTGTTCATTTTGGATTTTCAAATCCTTCGTCTTGCAAGTACGCTCCATCATAGCCCGATTTCTGAATTCACTCTGGGAACATGTACATTGCAATTTTCTGGTCTTTTGTGAGTTTCCTTTTTTTCCTTCAGTTTTTTTTTATCAGGTAGTTTTCCTCTTTTCAATTTATCAACAATGCCTGCCAACTTGCTATTGATTTCCGGCCCAGTATTACCATCTGATTCATACTCCTGTTCAATTGGAAGGAGTGTGTCAGAATCATCATCTGTTTTTGTTTTCTTAGCCTGAATGAGACTTTGTAAGTCTTCATCATAGCTATCATCCACGTCATGTCAGGGTGTTGCATTTTCTTGCTTTGTTTTTTGGAGGAGTCCCCTCTTCGGTATGATGTGTCATCGTCGGATGAGTCACCCTGATTCTCAGTATCGTCACTGGCATCAGTCTGAGTTCTCTCCCTTCCATGTGCAAGTGTCTTGCTAAGGGATTCGAAAATGCGTAAATTTGGGCCTTCATTTCCTCCGATTCAGATATGGGGATGGATACAGTCTCGTGTCGAGACTTTTTGTGGCCTGATGAACTCTCGTGTCAAAAAAATTTATTCTTTTTTATTTTCGTTCATTTCGAGTTCGTCATCACGGAGCAATGCATCTCCCTCCATTATCTTCACTCAAAGCCAGCACCTGGCTTTATCTTATTGTAAAGTATGCGTTTCAGCACTGTAAATCTAAAAAAATACTAGTGTCAATGTATATACCAATGATAAACGATAAAAAATACTATGTTTGAGCTGGACTGACCAACCTGTGCCCTCAGATGATTACGATTTTCTAAAACGTTTTGAGCAGAATTGTGGAAAAAGCGTCGGCATGGCGGCCGGAAGCATACACGACATGACGGATCTGGGCATGCGCATCTCACATGTCACGTATTTTCTGTAAACTACGAGAAATGGAATCTTACTCGGGATTACGGCTAAATTTTGAGGAAACCTTTTCACGTATAGTTAGAAAGCAAGAAAACGTGAAGTTATTTTAGCTCACAAAAAGAATGGAATGGAATCCCTCAAAATTAAAAATCCTAGGACTGTGGTTTACAAACGAT
>CM065715.1:46496610-46514110 GCA_033310375.1 Conus canariensis | reverse complement strand
AATTCGTGTTCTTGTCTCATACCTGATATCTCACTGACGATGAAACTAAAGAGATATGTTAGTCATTCATCGGCCAATGTTTGTACACCGTTAGCAGTGTTTAGAAATTAGGAAAATTGTACTGTTTTATTACATGAACTTTGTAGATGACGGTTGTAAATCAAATCTGGAGAATCTGATATGAGTAATATTGTAGTATGTTTTACTTAAAATATACAAAGCATGCGTTTTAAGTTTCATTTTTGTTCGCTTCATTTACCCAATGACCTTGCCCAATCATCATTTGTTTTTAAAGTCTAAGGGAACACCCTAAAAGAATTTGTAACCGAACAAGTCTTCACATTGTAACTATAACATGTGAAGTATATGTGGTACATTATTGTACATTTTTATGCAGTGAGGAATTTCAGAGCAAGTGCCAATAATGACCTCTCACACTGGAACAGGGAGAGGCGCAACATTTATTGTGTATAAACTCATTGGTCTCTTCATTTGACATACTGAATAATAATGCAAATGCTCTTAAATGAAGATGACAACACACAACGATCATGTTTCCACCTGAAAATACAAAAGATGGACAACTGTGGTGGTTATGAGAACTTCTTTGAAGATGTTGTTAAGCCAAAAGCTAAATAAAGATCTCGAAGAGGGGGAAAAAGGTGAATTGGGCTATTTAAAAGAGATTAAAGGTGACGCTTTGTGTCAAATTGTGGTCCACAATTGTTAAAAAATTGCTTCTGGAGATATTTGCAGATTTTCATAGAAGAAAGTGTCGACGAAGATAGTTTAAACCTGTATGTCAAATCTGTCTTAGAATATGTTTTTATCGACTTTTTTAGGTATTAAATGTGAAAAAATACAATAAACAAAAATGAGCAAAGTCCGAAACTTCTCTACCTTCGCTAGGGATCCTTAAATACCACCATCTTGCCTCCACCAAGCTTGACTTACAACAGGTCACAATAACGGTCAGGGAACGGGCTTTCCCCTGAGCAAAATGTTCATACTAATTTGGCATTCAACCGAGCGAAGCGACAAATGACCTCACCCTCACCTTCTTGAATGTGATTGGTCTTCACAGCCCTGTGAACCATTCTAAATAATGACAGGCGTGGAGACTTGCCAACACGTGACTTCCACTAACGCTACCCATGCCTTTCTTAGAACAGTTGGCGACGTTTGTCAACAAATCATCCTACTGAAATACTCTTTGATCAGATCATGGATGTCACCAAAGAAAAATTAAGTTTAAGTCCCTGCAAAAATCTGGCAAGGAGGAAAGATATCATGCACGCCGGAAAATGCAGGATAAAAGTTTCTTCAAGCAGTCATGAGTAGATGAAAGCATCGGTGGAATTCAACCTATCAACATCAGCATCCAAGTTCTCAGTGCCATCAACTATCCTGGGGCTTCAACAGGCGGACGAGCAACGACCTCAGGTCGAAAAATTGATTAAACGAAAATACGAATCAAGCGATGATAACAGCGAGTCAGACAGTGTGCAAAAGAAGATCATAGACTTATTAATAAGCTAGCAGGATATGGTATACAAGGAAAGCTTTTATCATGGATAAGTGATCCCAGTTCGTAAGTGTCAGTGGCATCCGTTCGTCGAAGATAAGGGTGACAGGTGGTGTACCACAAGGTAGTGTCCTGGGACCAACGCTGTTTATATACTTTACAAATGACATGCCTGGAGAGGTAGATTGTGATGTCAAAATGCTTGCAGATGATACCAAGGTTTACTCAGCAATTCGAATTACTGATGACAGAGATCATTTACAAATGTGTATACATAAACTGGTTGAATGGACAAATACTTGGCTGTTGCAATTTAATAGTGAGAAATGTAAAGTACTCCACCTTGGAAAGAACAACCCACATTATGAATACGTAATAAAAGAGAATGGTTTAACACGTGTACTGGACAGTACAGTCACTGAAAAGGATCGGGGGTCACCATGGACCCAGAATTAAGCTTTGATTTACATATAACAAATATTGTGAAAAAAAGGAAATCAAATTTCTGGTCTGCTTTTGAGAACTATTACAAATAAGTCTCCTGAAATAAGGGTTCCATTATTCAAAGCATTAGTTAGGCCTATTCTTGAATACGGGAACTCAGTATGGTGCCCCTACTTAAAAAAGTATATAAATGTGGTTGAAGGCGTTCAACGTAGATTTACCAAGTGTATAACTGGTACTGGAGATCTTGGTTAAGAGGAGCGTATGGCTCTACTTACATTGCCCAGCCTAGAATTCAGGCGACTAAGAGGTGATCTCATCGAAGTATATAAGATCATGCACAATATTTATGATCCCTGCACTACCTCTTCCCTGTTCAACATGGCTAAGTATGATAAGACTCGAGGGTACAACTTCAGACTTAAAAGGACCAACTTCTTAACTAACCAGTTCCACAGGGTTGTTTTTTTTAATAATCGTATTATTAATCTGCGGAACAACCTTCCATATGATGCCATTAATGCATCATCAGTTAACGCCTTCAAAAATCAAATTGACAAAACTTTTAAGGACCAAATATTTTCCATTGATTTCAATCTTTACTGAAGCGGTAATAAATGTAGTATACACTATGCCTGATTTAACCAAGGGACAGTCACTATGTAGTGATCCAAAAGCATATTAATGGACAGTAAAAATGAGGGCAAAAGGCTTTTAGCCTATAGCCAAACATTTCTGTGAAGAATCAGGGGCAGATTGGTGCCGACACCAGTGGTACGGAAGAGCCAGATCCAGACATGAAATTTATCATCTCTCAGGGTTACATGCAGTCGCTAATTGTTAAGACAATGTGTGTGTGTGTGTGTGTGTGTGTGTGTGTGTGTGTGTGTGGCGCGCGCGCGCGCGCGCGTGTGTGTGTGTGTGTGTGTGTGTGTGTGTGTGTGTGTGTGTGTGTGTGTTCAAGCGTACGTGCGTGCCTACCTGTATGCGTGCGTGCGCGCGTGCGTGCGTGTGTGTTTGTGTGTGTGTGTGTGTGTGTGTGTGTGTGTGTGTGTGTGTGTGTGTGTGTGTGTGTGTGTGTGTGTGTATGGGGGGAGGTGTTTCTTTTTCCCAGGCCATCCCCACTCCACAACCCGTTTACTATTTAGTTTTATTGATGCTTTGTGTTTGCTGACTCAATTAATGCATTGTGCGAACATCAAAGCTGTGTTAGTTGTAGAAAAGCACCTGCATGCCATTTCATTTTCAAAAGAAAGTATTATGATTTTGTGATAATGAACCTCTCTCTCTCTCTCTCTCTCTCTCTCTCTGTGTGTGTGTGTGTGTGTGTGTGTGTGTGTGTGTGTGTGTGTGTGTGTGTGTGTGTGTGTGGTGTTCTCATTGTCATATTCAAAGTGTGTGCTGGTTCACGATTTTAGATTCTTTAGGGAAGTGAAGAAAAACGCAAGGGTCTGCTTTTTTCTGTCACTGCACGGTTCTCAGTGTTTACAGCCGTCAACTGAGTGGACTTCTGCCAAGACTGACATCATTCATGCAGGTTTCCACATCAGCCGTAGTACTGTTAGTGCCTCGTCTTCTTATGGTTTGGAGCACACACAGACCAGTAAGTACTTTACTATGCTTAACATGCCAGGGTCCACGAATGAGTGGACATGGCACATCTACAAAAAAAGATTGCCTGCTGGTGTGATACTGCTGGTGACAGACTCTTTCATGACCAAGTGCGCAAGACGTATGCAGATATGAACACCAGACCCCCAAACGAAGATGGAATTTTGAATGAATTTGTATCAGAGACAGAAGATGGCAGAAAGGTGGGAAAACTTCACACAAAGGCGTAGTAACTGTCATAAATATAATTACTGGTTTGTTGCTTGGAACAATTATTGCCACATGTGTGGAACTGGGCCCAAGTCTGAAGACCCCAATGTTCCAGATTGGATGACCAGCCATCAGAGCAATGTCCAAAAGTATGGATCGTTCTCCCTCGGCCATGGAGTTGGAGGGAACTGCTGTCATCTTCAGTCGTTCAGTCCAGCTCCATGGCTTTAGACATGCTGAAATGCTTGGTGATAGGAATGCCAAAACACACACAACAAAGTGTTGAAAATTGACCCGTATGATGGATACTATACTAAACAAATTAGACAGCGTTAATAATGTCAAAAACCAATGGCTTTAGGCACCTTTGTCGAAAGGCAGATAGCACAAAGGAAGGCAATAGGGGGACGCGGAAAGTTGAGAAAAAGACGAGTGCACGCCTGTGCACGCGCGCGCGCACACACAAATACACACGCACACACACACGCGCACACACACACACACACACACACACACACACACACCACACACACACACACACACACACACACACACCTGACTAATCAAACAGCTATTTAGGCATGCTTAACGGAAGAGCCAGATCCAGACATGAAATTTATCATCTCTCAGGGTTGAAAAGATAGAGGCCACCATACCATAAACCACTTCGCGAAGCTGATGCTCACAAGAAGAAATGTTTTCCTATCTGAATTAACAGAAAGAAACAGGAACCGCTTCAAGCAAAGAAATATTGGCATGATTTTCAATAGCAAAACTGTGAACACTTCTGCAAAATGAAGCTGCCTTACAGCAGGCATTTTCCATGGCGGGTGCACTTGACTGAGATTTGCATCAACTAGATCACAGACTCCGGATTCTCGGGATCTCTGTGTCATGTACGTAAACGCCATGACGTTTCTGTGAACGCAGTAAGGAAATAATGTCATTTTCATGCGTTTTACTGCACGCGCATATTCATTTACATTTTACATCTTTATTATTAGTGTTATCATTACTATTATTATCATATTAATATTATCATTATTATTATCATTATCATTATTATAATCATCATCATCATTACTATTATTATTATTATTGGAAACATCGAAGGACTTGACGTAGAGCCGACCGTGAACGAAATCGGCAAGGTCATTGACAGCCTGACATTAGGCAAGGCACCTCGCAATAATGGCATTCCTCCAGACCTCATCAAGCACTGCAAGACCACCCTTCTGCACCCTTTGCATGCAGTCCTCTCTCAGTGCTGGAATGAGGGAGCTGTACCGCAGGACACGAGAGAAGCGGATCACGAGAACCCGAGCGTAGACTTTGCCGACGATGCTAGGAAGAGAGATGCCTCTTGTTATCGCAGTCGCTCCTCTCGCCCTTGTTTTTGTGCAGGGTGACAAAGCTATGCTCGGGTCCTCCTGATTCGCCTGCAGAAGCTGGCTGAATGTCTACCCGGAATCACAGTGTGGCTTTCGAGCAGAGAGGTTCATGGTAGATATGGTCTTCTCCCTTCGCCAACTCCAGGAGAAGTGCAGAGAGCAGCGGATGCCCCTGTGTGTTGCATTCATCGGCCTTACCAAGGCCTTCGACCTAGTCAGCAGAGATGGTCTTTTCAAGACTCTCCGAAAGACCGGCTGCCCCCCCCCCCCCCTCCCCCCTCTCCAACTGCACTGCTAAATTGAGTTCTTCCACTCCAGCATGAAAGGGACTGTGCAGTTTAATGGCAACCTCTCCAAGCCTTCGACATACGAAGCGGTGTCAAACAAGGCTGTGGGCTTGCCCCCATCCTCTTTAGGATTTTTTCTCTCCTCCTGAGGCATGCATTTAGCACAGCGCAAGAGGGGATCTACCTGCGAACCAGATCAGATGACAGCCTTTTCAATCTCGCCCGCCTAACAGTAAAGACAAAGGTCCGCGAAGCCCTCATCAGAGATATGCTGTTTGCCGATGATGCTGCTGTTGCGACCAACACTCAGCAGAATGCAGTCGCTGATGGACCGCTTATCCCAGGCCTGCAAAGACTTTGGTCTGACTATCAGCCTAAAGAAGACAAATGTCCTGGGTCAAGACACGCCGTCACCACCCGCCATCAGCACTGATGACAATGAGCTTGATGCCTTCCATCAATTCACTTACCTTGGGTCCACCATCATCAGTAACCTCTCCCGTGGCACTGAGATCGACGAGAAGATCGGGAAGGCAGCCACAACACTTGCCTGCCTAATGTGGAATGTGGCCCTAAAATGACATGGTTGAAAAAGATCTTCATGGGAACATCCAAATGGAAATAAAACTGTTTATGGATTGTCTGAGATAGAATCGTTGGAACGGTGTGGGCCTTTGAGATTACTTAAACATAACTGTAACAAATTTTGGAAGGATGTGTTCGCAGCTTATGCGAAGTTTTGCAAAGACGTGCCTGTAAAGAAGCACAAGAAGTATTAATGGAACCCTTGCTTGACAATGACAAGTTTAGAATTGATAACAATACTTTTTTTTAAGTGGACACAAAAAAACATATTCCTGGTAAGAGATGTGGTTGATGAAAAGGGTTGCTTTTTAAGTTATAAAGGCTTCTGTGAAAGGTATACTATCAAAGTAAACTATTTAGAATACATGAGTTGTGTTCAATCAATTAAAAGCTTCCTTGCTACAAAGAATATCAAAATAAAAGATAGAAAATGCAATGAAAGGACAAACGCACAACAAATAATAGCAAATGTTAAAAAAGGTTCGAAACCTTTCTACGATGTTTTACCAGACCAGTCATTATATATTGTTCAAAAAAAGTTAAGGACCAACATTGAGAGTGCACAAAAACTTTTAAAAATTCACAAAAATTCAATTGCACCGCCTTTGTGGTCCAAACAAATTGAACCACACGCACAAATTGATAATGAATGCGGCAACTGCAATTTTGTGGCACACATTTCTCACGCGCCTGGAAAAACACGTGTCGCGACTTATCATTTTTGGAACAAATTGGGGTGAATTTCTGATGTGTTTGGGATCCGAGGAGCATGTGCTGAATCAAAATCATGTGAAGCACGAGCTAAATCAGGCTGTAGGTCATAAAGTATGCTCAACCAAATGTCTTTAAAAACCACTGTACTGGCGAAAATGCAATGCAACAGCATGCCTCCACGTCGAAGACTGAACGAGCTGGATCGAGGAAGAGCAATAGGATGGCCCCAAGAAGGAGTTGCAGTCCGGGAAGTGGCACGGAGACTTGGGGTATCACACTCTGTTATCAGACCCAGACAACGCTTTCAAGACACAGGAAGAGTGCAAGAACGACCACGCTCTGGTCGACCCAGAATAACAACACCACGAGAGGACCGATACATTGAAAGGTATGCCACACAAGAAAGAACAGCAAGTGCAAACAACATCAGACGTCGCCTTAGAGATGCCACCAACACTGTTGTCAGTGATCAGACCATACGAAACCGCCTACACGCCGCTAACCTCCGCGCTCGACGACCAGCCATAAGACCTTGTTTGACTGATGCCCACAGAGCAGCACGCCGAGTATGGTGCACGCAGCACGTGAGATGGACACATGAACAGTGAGCTAACGTGATGTTTACAGACGAGTCGCGGTTCTGCCTGGATCCCACCGATAGACGGAACAGGGTCTGGAGACGCGTGGGAGCGTTTTGCAGAAGACGCTGTCCTGGAAAGGAACCGCTATGGTGGGGGATCCGTTATGATTTGGGGCGGCATAAGCACACGCTACAGAACGGTTCTCTACAATGTGGCAGGGAACTTGAATGGTGTTCGCTACCAAACAGAGATTTTGCAACCCCTGGTGCTGCCAGCCCTTCAACAGCTTGGACCTCAGGCAATCTTTCAAGACGACAATGCACGGCCCCATCGCACCAGAGCAGTAAACACGTTTCTCCAAGCTGCTGGTGTCAACAGAATGCAGTGGCCCGCAAACAGCCCAGACCTGAACCCCATCGAACATCTTTGGGATGAGCTGGGCCGGAGACTGCAGCAGCGTCGTCCTCCTCCTGCTAACCTGGGTCAGCTGTTTGAGTCACTCCAGCAGGAGTGGGCTGCTGTCCCCCAGGCCTTTCTGCGCACACTGGTGCGACAACGCTGCCTGCATGCCTTGCCAATTACGGGGGACACACACGTTATTACCTGAATTGAACAAACACTCCTCTGTGACTTTCAAATTTGGGGGTGGGGGTGTTTGTACTGCGCTCGATTCCAGTTTGTGATTCCTCGGACCTGTCATTGTCTTTACACACTTTTCACTTTCAATAATTATGGTTAGCTGGAGATTGATCACTTCCCAATTTCTTTTTATAAGTCAGTGAATGTTTGGTCCTTAACTTCTTTTGACAGTATATATATGCTATAAATGCTTTCGCAAATGGGCAAATACTGAATATCAATTGGACTGGATAGAACACTAAAACAAATAAAAAGATAAAGGAAATCAGATTAGGTGGTTCCAAATCAAACTGTGTTATTACATTTTAGTTGTATTTTAGTTACATTTGGACATTCAACGCCTTTTCCTTGCGCTGAACCTGCGAAGTGATCTGAAGCGACCAAAGCTAAGTGAATTTTCGTTGTTTATTCGTTTATGTCTCATCTGATGAAGACCTAAGAGGTCGAAACGCGTTGTGTTTCGTCTTGTGACTCGTTTGTCACGTCTCTGGCGGTTCGCTAACATTTATTAAGATTTATTACATTTTAGTTAACACTAATATTTTGAAGAAAATGAGAATTACAAATAGTAACGAATGTACTTTTTTGTAGAAATGAAAAAGATTCAGCCAGACATTACTTATGGTTTTGTGATTTTTCACAATGTTTTGGAGGGACTTGGAGAAGATTTCAAGAGAGAAGTGCAAACACTGTTTTGAGTGAAAATTTAACGTAGAACTTGTTTTGTTTGGGAATGATGACCAAACAAAAGCAGAAGACACTTTTGACCAGATTAATCTTCTAGCAAAATACTTTATTTACAAATGCATGATAAATAAGATCAAACCCAATGTAACACACTTTCTGAGAGATTTGAAACACAATTATATAGTTGAAAAATACATTTATTCAAAAGAAATGAGGCTTGCAGATTTCTTTAAAAAGTGGTACCCTTACCAGTGTCTTGCTGATGACCTACAGTGATTAATAGCGATGTAGGGATGTACGCTTGTTTACAAAGGTGCATTTCGTGTTTGCATCTTTTTGAAGGTAACCATAGTAACACCAGTTTAGATCAAAACCTTTCAGTTTCATACAGCATTGTTCAAGGCTCAGTCTCAATGTACAGTAATGTTATATGTATGTGTGTTGTGCGTGTGTGTAAGTATGTTTGTAGATGAACAGTGGTGCATGTGTAGGTGTATGTTCATACGTGTTTGTGTGTGTGTGTGTGTGTGTGTGTGTGTGTGTGTGTGTGTGTGTGGTGTGTGTGTGTGTGTGGTTTTTTGTTGGTTTTTTTTTTGTTCTATTTTTCACAATAGCTAGAAATATTTATGCACTATCCGTTTAATGTATGTGTGAAAATCTCTGCGCACTGTCCTCTTTATGCGCATGTGTATTTCTCCTGTTAGCTGAATAAAGCGTGTTTCTCTGGGGAAAACATTGAAAAGAAAGAATGTGGACAAATCCCAAGCTGCCACACAGAAAAAGATGGCTGTGTATAAAGCCTGCGTTCTCAGCACCTTACTGTATGCATTGAGACATGGACCACGCATGCTCAAGCGGAGAAAAAGCTCAATTCCTACCACCTCAGAAGCCTCCGTCATATACTATGCATGTCCTAGCAAGACAGGGTGGCCAACACCGAAGTTCTGTCTTGCGCTGGCATCCCTACCATGTTTACTCTGCTCAGACAGCGTCGGCTGCGTTGGCTGGGCCACTTGCGCCGCATGGAGGATGGTCACATCCCAAAAGACGTCCTCTGTGGAGAGCTTGCCATTGGACAAATAAGCACTGACCGCCCCAGCTGAGATACAAAGATGTTTGCAAAAGAGACATGAAGGCGCTTGTGATAAACACCGAGTCCTGGGAGGACCTCGCAGCAGACCGCAACAGCTGGAGAAGCACTCTCAAGAAACAGCTGCAGATTGGAGAAGACAAACTGACAGCTGCTGCAGCTGAAAAGCGAGACCGCAAAAAGTGTGTAACAGCCAACAAGCCAGAGTCATCATACAGATGTGACCGCTGTCACAGACACTGCCACTCTCGCATGGTCTCTACAGCCACAGGCGACACTGCTCGGGTCAATCAGACAGCCCAGGCAGATAGCTATTGTCTTACATTTGGTACTAATGGACCTCATGATACATTTTTATTTTTATTCTGACGACTTCATCTTCCTTTCATTATTATCAGTTTGATTACACATATATGTTGTTAGAATTTGTGAGATTACATTTGGCCTGCAGGTCGTTGATTGCGATGTTGTCGTCGTACGATTGTTCATTGTTGTCTGGTTTGTTCAGTAGCTGTGCATGCTGCTGCTCTGCACCTGCTGCTGCTGCCTGCTCGGTCATTATGCTGTTGTAGTTTGATTAGATATTTAGTCCCACCGTTCCAATGAATTACACGTCATTTATGGAAAATTTTCTGCTTCATTTAGTGGCATTCATATCTGAATTGAAAGCACGATACGAGTCAGTAATCAGGCTGTAGCCTACACAATGCCTTCTACTTCCATCTTGATAAGTGCATGTGCTCCTAGTAGGCATGGCTGATCATAAACCTCCTTGAATGACAACAACACATGGATACCATGTTTACATGCACATGAGCAGCATAGTAGAGCACGGCGCGATGCGCGCCACGGAACACTGCACAGAACACAACAACACTGCGACAAAATCACACACACAACATGACAACAAACAAAAAACCTTGTGTTCTTGTCTTCAGAGATGCTATTGGTCACATGTAAGACGGCAGCACTATTTAGAAGGGGCTGATCACAAAAATACTTGCTGTCTAGGGCAAAAGTTTGTCACTGACACTGACCTTTCCCACCATTTACAATACACAAGAAGCTACCTATCAGAAAAGCAAGCATTTCAAGGAAAATTGACACATCGGAAACTAGATTTATTGCAGTGTCCTTCCCCTTTCCATTCCTTCTCACTGAAAAGTTTACTTTAATTCCTTTGGCTTGTTTAGTCTGTTAGTCAAGACTATTTCAATCGCGCCGTTTGTTTTCGATTTCATACTTAATTTCATTGAAAGAACTGATCCATCTGATTACATTAACGATTCTCTTACAGTGCAAATGCGAATGTCCAACCCTCTAAAGTACTCATGTATAAACACATCTTTTCCTCGGTGGTAAAGCCAAATCGCATTCACGGTCGCTAGTAGATCGTCCATGATCTTAAAAGAAAACTTCCATTATAGAATAAAATGTATTATTAAAAACCATTTCAACAGTCAATAATAGTCAAATTTGGTGTCATTTCTTCAAAGATCAATGGAGAAGACGTTTTGGAACAAATTCTAGAACATTCAAAAGAATCCACTTTTGAATCATCACCTGCTTACAGAACAAGGCATAGTTGTAACAGACATCTCCCATAGTCAATGACTCCCTGCTGCGGGATGATTGGCAAGGGAATGTTATCCGATTAGGATGTTAAACACTCCTCTGCCCGCATTTACCAGACGATAATAAAATTGAGTCCAAGGATGCTTCAACAATTAAACCTTAGATCATCAAAGACACAGACACACGATAAAAACCAACTACAGGACGGACTGCAGACAGTGGTGGACAGGGAAAGATGAAACTAAACCAGAACAGTTACTCCTTAGTGACGTTAAATGCCAAATAGGGTTGTGTACTTGGGGCCAGTCCTTTTTTGAACAGAATGGTCATACTAAGTCCGGTTTCATGTAATCACAGTGAGCAAGAAATTGCATGAAGCTTTGGCTGACATATTTACACTGACTTCATCTAGTCATTCCCAACTGGAAAATTATAGCTGATTTTCACCAGGGCTGCAATTGCAACCGAAGACTAGGATAAAAAAAACACAACTTTGCAACTCGCTCTCAAGGCGGTGAATGCTGCAAAAAGCCCAGATCCATGGCTTCTGCCTTTAACTGTACTATCAATGCTTGTGGCTGCTCCTTCGATCTAATGTGATCTAGTATAGCTGCAGTAATTTCTCAGTGAAAACATTTAATTCTATTGCAAAGATTGCCCCCAATTTGCAAAAGAATCATGGCTCGGTACGTGAATTATCTGTCCACAAGCTCAAAAACTTCTATGATTTGTGTTTTGGCTTTGAAGAATAGGAGTGCTGCAATCCCCTGTTGGCAGTCCTTCCATAAAATATCCATGATAGAAAGTTCAAACGTAATCCCATTGAGATGGAGAGCAAATATATGCTCTAATGATTTCGCCCTGACCTCATTTTAGGCTACTTACAAAACCCGGACTCTTCACACGACTCACTCCCTTTCCGCTATTTTAGACAAAAATGGAAGCTTATCTCCTCCAACTCATCCCACACACCCTCTCGACAACTACGCTCCTGTGCTGACGACCGCCTCTGCGAATGACTCGCTTCAGGACTACTACTGGTGAAAGATCTTTCTCTTTTCAAGCTCCAGCGACATGGAACAGACTGCCAGACTGTCTCAGACATTCAGATTCTATCTCTTCTTTCAAGTCTAAACTTAAAACCCATCTATTTTCTCATAATTAATCAATGCTGTGGGAGAGGGGGGGGGAGGGGTACAACCTAACTCACAGCCGTCTGGGCCTTTTCAAATGTAGCGTATGTGTATGTTCTCTATTATATGTATTTGTTGTATGATTGAACGTTATAGGATTAAGTTTTTTGTAGTGATATTTGAAGAATAAGTGAATGTCACATTGGTAGGATTAGGATTTGTTAGTTATTGTAGTAATAGTATTTGTAGTTGGGTGTAAGGTGTATTATTGTATATGAGAAGGGTGAATGTAGTATGACTTTGTAAAGCGCTTAGAGAAATTCGTTTGATTAAGCGCTATATAAGAAATCAGTATTATTATTATTATACCTAAATATTAGGTCGGATATATTCTATCTATGGTCAGCTATGACTGACGGAGGCCTACATTGTTACGATTATTAATTTTATTATTATTATTATTATTATTATTATTATTATTATTATTATTATTATTATTATTATCATCATCATTATTATTATTATTATTATTGATGTTATTTCGTCTTCTTCTTCTTCTTCTTCTTCTTCTTCTTCTTCTTCTTCTTATTGTTATTATCATTATTATTATCATCATTATTATTGTTGTTATTATTATTATTGTTGTTATTGTTATTATTATTTTTGCTGCTGTTGTTGTTGTTGCTGTTGTTGTCGTCGTCGTCATTGTTATTGTTGTCGTTGTTGTGTTGTTGCTGCTGCTACTGCTGCTGCTGCTGCTGCTGCTGCTGCTGCTGCTGTCGTTATTGCTGTTGTTGTTTGCGTTACATACTTATAGTCATTTCACTATCAATGAATACCACGTCTTTTCCCATTTTGATGTTTTTCTCTTCATTTACTTGATTACATTATTTTCTTTATGCAATTGAAATGACGATACTGTAAACTGTCAGTAATCACAGGTGTATCCATTTGCACAATACCTTCATACTTCCATTGCAGAAGTGCATGTGCTGCATATTTGTAAGCGTACATGTGCGAACTCATAAACACGTCTTCGAATTACACACACACACGCAAACAAACACATGTTTACATGCACTTATGAGCACGCACTAATTTAGAACACGCACGCACACACACACACACACACACACACACACACACACACACACACACACACACACACACACACTCCTTCAAAAAAAGTTTTGTTCTTCTGCACACACACACACACACACACACACACACACACACACACACACACACACACACACACACACACACACACACACGCACACTCCTTCAAAAAAGTTTTGTTCTTCTGCAGATTGCTGTTGGTCACAATGTAGAAAGAGAGATGGCAGCTAGCTTTTAGAAGGAAGGGCTGGGATCACAGACGTATATGTGACATGCTTGCATGTCTGTGGCTGGAATGAGGAGGTGTGTGTGTGGGGGGGGGGGGGGGGGGGTTGTCATCATGAGCACTTGAAGTATGTGTCACTTTGTGACATTTAAGACACCATTTAGGAATACACTGAAGACAACTGACCTATCTGAGAAACAGCAAAGCCATCCGACAAGGAGACAATTACGCCAGATCGGGCAAACAATGTTTATTGCAGTGTCCTTCCCCGTTTATTCCACCTTTCCTTTCCCCTCCATCTGTAAGCAGTGTTCTTTAATTACACATTTGAATTGCATTGTTTAGAGGAAGCTGGTCTTAGGTTATTCAACTTATTTCTTCGCTTGCCGTTTCTGGTATATTTCTGTTAATTTCTTATACATTTTTTTAATGTGGCATTGAAAGACGCGCGATCCATCTGATGTACATTTAAAACAGCAATGTTCTCTACAGGTTCAACACACTGCGGGAATGTACACCAAATGGCCGCTCTAAAAGTATCCATGGATGAAACGACAATCTTTTCCATCAAGGAGGATAAAGCACACAATATACAGCAATTATGTGTGCTAGTAGATTCATCCAGGATGAATCTTAAAATGAGTCATGAAACTTCTGCCTGTAGAATAGCAAATGGCCGAAACAGTTACGTTTATTGTAGCCTTGCAAAACCATTTCAACAGTAACAGAATAATCAGTCAAGAGCCTTTGAAGGTGTTACAGTAAATCTTTGAAAGATCCAAGGGGACGCGGCGGAATACAAAGCTCCTGGGATTCTTTCTGCAAAGCTTCTCTGACTTTAACTGATATACAATATCAAGCACTACCACATTGGAATCAATAGCAGCCAGCCTTAGAAAAGACACAAGGAATAGGTTGGTACCCCATCACAACTCACAGACAATACTCACCAGTGTTGCCAAACAAGGCTGAGGCTAACCCAGAAATGGATCGTCAAAGGGGATGAAGTTGGCAAAGGAATGTTACTGACCATGCTTAAGGACTCAGTAAACAAGGCTGCGAACTCTGTCCAGCTTTATCTCAAGACCGGATAATAAAAAATGGAAAGTCCAAGAGATAGTTCTCATGACAATGGAAACCTCAAGATCAATCAAAACGACAGGACACACATAAAAACCAACTCACAAGGACTGGGACTGGCAGAAATGAAGTGGTGGACAAGGGCAAAAGGGAATGTACGGAGAAACATGGAAATGCCGGAGAAGAATTTACTCCTTGAAGTGGCTTACAAGTGCTTTCAAACGTTTAGGGTTGGGATGTCTTGGGAAACGCAAATTCAATGCAACCTGCATGTTTTGACACAGAATGCAGCTCATCAACACTTTAAAGTCAGCGGGTATATAAAAAACAATGCTAATACAGTTGAAAGAAAGAATTATTATGCATAGTATTGTGGATGATATTGGTCATGTACACATATTTGACACTGATCTGTCAATGCATAGTTTCATTCCTCACACGGAAAAATTAAGCTGATTTCACCAGGGCTACAGAAGATTGTCAAGCCGATAAAATAGGAAGAAAGAAAACAAAACTTGTTTTGTGCACTCGCTTCTCAAGCGCCGGGTGAATGCTGCAAAAATGCCCAGATCCATGAGAGGCTGATCTGCATATTTATTTATTTATTTATTATTTATGGCATTGTGGAAACGCAATGCCTTCAAATCTAATGTATCTGTATAGGCTGCAGTAATTTCTCAGTGAAAGCGTACTCATGTTTATAGTTTCATGAGGGCTGTTCAGGAAAGACTGTCCCTGCAAATTTGCAAAAGACCCACTCTATGGGCCTTCAGGTGCGTGAATATATAGGTGTGCCACAAGGCTCTAAAACTGATCCTATGATGTTCAGGATGTTTTGGCATAGGAAGAATTAGAGCGAGTGGCGCAGCAATTACCACTGTTGCAGATTATCTTGCCATACAAAGTTTCCAAATGAAGAAGTTCAAACGTACCCATTGAGATGGAGGCAAATTATATTGCCTCTATGAATGTATTTACGTGCCTGACCTCAGGTTTTAGGCTACTTAGGACAACAAACCACAGGACTCTTCTCACACGACTCAGCCCTTGTCAAGCTAATATAGACCAACAAAATGAAAGCTTAGTCTCCCTCCACCTCACCCCACCCCCCACTGCCACCTCTCCCCCCTTTCCCTCCGTCAACATGTGGAGTTAGTGGAGCGCACTAGTTTTGACGCAGAGAGAGAGAGAGGAGAGAGAGAGAGAGAGAGAGAGGAGCGACAGACAGACAGACAGACAGATAAACAGACAGACAGAGACAGAAAGAGGGACTGACAGACAGGCAAGCACAGAGAGAAAGAGACAGACAGACAGACAGACAGAGACAGAGGCAGAGACACAAAGAGAGAGAGAGAGAGAGAGAGAGAGAGAAGAGAGAGAGAGAAGAGAGGAGGAGGAGTGAGTGTGTGTGTATGTGTGTGTGTGTGTGTGTGTGTGTGTGTGTGTGTGTGTGTGTGTGTGTGTGTGTGTGTGTGAAGGAAGGCGAAATGGAGAGGGAGAACTGGGCGGGAGAAGTGGATCCAGTTGCTATCCCCATTTAAACAACTTTCAAGATATTTTGTCCTAAGCCGGAGTGCAGGATTCGAATCTCCCTCTTCAACATCTTTGGCTTATGGAATGGCCTCCTGGAATACAATTCTGATCCGTCTTTGTCATTTGAACCATTTGTGCATTTACACAGCCGGTTCCTTCATACTACAGGAACATGGAAAGATGGCATCTGTCTACTCTGTTCATTCCTACAACAAACGCATTCTGTTTTCCAAGAAGGCAGTTAATGTTGCTGTCGACATCGTCAGAGCGCACGCTGTGTGTGTGTGTGTGTGTGTGTGTGTGTGTGTGTGTGTGTGTGTGTGTGTGTGTGTGTGTGTGTGTGTGTGTGTGTGTTGGTGTGAGAGATTCTTGAAAAAGTGAATACAAAGAGAAAGATAGAAGCATAGGGTGATAGGTACATCCTAACTTCCAACAAAGACAATAATTATGGTCATGAGCGAAACACTTGTAAGTCCACGACTGTGCTTCATAATAGTGCCGATGAGGACAATGAGCTTCGGATCCTAGAGTAAAGCAAACTTTGTTCGTTTCGGCCAGTTTGTTTATGTGATTTGTACTGGTGGTATAATCGAAGCACTTACGACAGAACTAAACAATGAAAGATTCACAAAGGTCACCAAAGATTAAGTCACCCAGCATATCTTAGACGCTCCGTTAGTAGATAAACTGCGCAAAGTCAGCAGCACAAGGAACAACTGTTTGTCTGTGGCAGTTTCATTGTTTATCAAAGAGTGACTTCCTGACGAGGAAATGAGTTTTCTGTGAAGACTGTGGTCTAATGGTCAGAGCACTTGCCTGCGAAGCTGACGGTCGTGAGTTCGAATTCACACGTGTGGTCAGATATGTTTTTCAGCTTGGAAACCCTCTCTGTCCACCTAGTAAGAAATGGGTACCTGATTTAGTTCAGGATAGGTTAAACGCGGCTGAATGAGTTGAAAAGGCTTAGCCTTCCATCATGCCGTATCCTCTAAAACAATTCAGCAAACCTCTAGCAATTCATTGCCCCATCGGCCAATAGGCTATGGACATTTTGACTTTGGATTTTTCAT
>CM065715.1:46474110-46491610 GCA_033310375.1 Conus canariensis | reverse complement strand
ATTGGGCTTCCACTACACTGTCATCAGCCGGCTGGTGAGGAAACACCAGCAAACCAACCATGTGCAGGACCGCCCACGATCTGGCCGACCACATGCAACGTCACAGCGCGAAGACAGGGCTCTACTTCGCATGATACGCCATGAGCCATTCGCCACAAGCACCAGCTTGAAACGACAATGGATGCCTAACAGACAACTTTCCACAAGAACAGTGCAGAACCGCTTAAAAGCCCACGGATATAAGGCGAGGAGGGTTATCAAGCGCCCTCTGTTGACTGACCACCACAAAAGACGGCGTTTGGACTGGTGTCTCGCTCGGGGGGGGTGGAACCTGAGGAACTGGAGAAAGATACACTGGTCGGACGAAAGCCGATTCCTGCTGCACGTCACTGATGGAAGATCAAGGGTTTGGAGACGCCCAAATACAGCCTATGCGCCCAGGAACATACAGGCAACTGTTCCTCACGGTGGCGGTTCCATAATGGTCTGGGGGTGCCTCTCACACGACTGCAAGCTGGATTTGATTACCATTCGAGGAACCCTCACAGGCGGACGGTACATCCGAGATGTCCTTGAGCCGGTCGTTGTGCCCCATTTTGACAACCACCCACTTGCCACCAGACCAGTGTACATGGATGACAACGCCAGGCCTCATCGTGCTCAAGCAGTAACAGGCTTTCTCCAGCAAGAAGCAGTGCAGACCCTGCCATGGCCTGCCATGAGCCCAGACCTCAATCCACTGGAGCACATCTGGGACATGATTGGCCGTCGTTTGCAGACCTTGGACCCTCCTCCACAAAATCTGCATCAACTGGAAGCTGCACTGCATCAGGAGTGGCAGCAACTGACGATGCAACAGATCCGGCGACTGACTGGAGGGATGCGACGCAGGGTTGAGGCGGTCATCCAGGCTCAGGGCGGATTCACGCGCTACTGAACATTTTCATTTTTCTTTGGTTTATGGAGATTCATGGCAATGTTTTCAAATGAAATTGCCACTTTGATTAAGCACTATGATTTTGTAATGACCATACTTTTCATGGGTATTTTTTCATGTGAAAATGTCATTGATCTTTCTTTAGCAATACCACATTCTGTTTATGATTTTGTATATCATTTGTTGTGTTTTCATGTTGTCAATATCTTTATTTAATAAAAACAAAAGAAAAAAATGTTCCACACTAAACAGTTTAGTACAAAAAAGAATTTCAGTTTCTCCAAACTAAAAAAACATTGGGGGTGCTTAACTTTTTTTCTTTGTGTATATAATGATCATGAAATAATGAGGAGGAGGAGGAGGAAGAGAAGGAGGAGGAGGTGGAGAAGGAGGAGGAGAAAACAAAAAAAAATGACAATCATTATCATTATCATTATCATTAGCATACTGCTGATGATACTGATGATGATGATGATGATGATGATGATGATGATGATGAAGACAACGACGACGACGACGACAACGACGACGACGACGACAATGATGATGATGATGATGATATGTTGGGTGGGCGTCCCAAGGCGTTGCCTTTTCTTCGTGCACTCTTAAAATAATAATAATAAAAATAATACGACGACGACGACGACGACGACGAAGAGAAGAAGAAGAAAGAAGAAGAAGAAGAAGAAGAAAAAGAAGAAGAAACAAGAAAGAAGAAGAAAAGAAGAAGAAGAAGAAAGAAGAACTGGCATTTACACAGAATCTTGCCCATGGATGTAGCGTTTACAGAGTCAGACTGTCGTGGGTTTGGTAAATTGAATTTAACTCATTTTCAAGTAAGGCTATGGGCGCGTGTTCTGCCCGACTCTCATGCATAACACCTCGGTGTCACCACTTTCATGGACTTATGTCGCTCAAGAGATTCACCCAGAGAACAAATGAAGTAAATAATCTTATCCAGATACTACACAAAGAGAAAGATAGGTAATTTACCAGATGGCTTCTGCCTCCTCAAACAAACATCTGAAAAAGAATGAAAGACAGACAATGAGCCAAAAGAGGCCCAGTAGGTTTGCTAACACAAAACTAAATAATGCAGATACAGCATAGCAAACACTACCAACAGTTGTAATCATCGTCCGCATTCAACAACGGCACCTTTGGGCAGTTCATGCATACTGTCGGTTTTCAGCGTCTGTCTCGTTACAGTCGAACTGACTAACAATCACTCATGCACTTACATGAACATGTACAATGTTTAATACAACATTGGAATTTTTCCTTTTTCTTTCTAATCACCTAGAACAATACATTATTTACATTTTTAAAAAATTTGCCTTTACATATGACGCACACTCTCACACTTACACACTCACATACCCTGTTCATAATCATAAATGGGCACAGAGCAATACCGAAGACAGTTCGAGGATTCCGAGAATGGAGTTGATATTTGAAAAGATGTCTTATGGGTGGATTTGAACAATGCAGCAGCAGCGGAATGCTTCTATTAAAGAAAGGTGCAGCGCTGGGGACCATAGACGGAGAAGGATTTTTTTCCAAAACTAGCCGAGCTCAACTTGTTATGCTGTTTTTCCTCGTGTTTCCAGTAATACGGAGCAATCTCTCTCTCTCTCTCTCTCTCTCTCTCTCTCTCTCTCTCTCTCTCTCTCTCTCTCTCTCTCTCTCTCTCTCTCATTGTGTTGCATGCAAATTCTTCTTTTCCAATGTCACTTTAGTCAGGGATGCCTCACTGTGTTCCATGCTAGCCATATACCTCACACCCCGTCTGCAAAGCCGTGGAGACACCCTGCACAAGGGTTACAGCTGAGTCAATGAACAAGAGAGTAAACGAATAACCACAGAGTTGAGGAGAACAGTTCAAGGATACGACTTGACAGATGGTTGACCCACACAATAGCCAAACGTGCCCAGGCCTTTAGAGCCCAGTTAAAATTATCTCAAGCACTGCTATAGTGTGTGTGTGTGTGTGTGTGTGTGTGTGTGTGTGTGTGTGTGTGTGTGTGTGTGTGTGTGTGTGTGTGTGTTCGTTCTTTAGTTTTACGTCTGTTCACCCTTAAGTGATATTAGACGGGAAAGGGGGGGGGGAGGAAATAGGAGAAATAAAGGTATGAAAGTAGAGATTGTTTATGCATGCGTTGATATTATTTTGAGAGTGTGTGGTAGTAAAAATTATGTGTTTTTCCTACATGCCTACACTTACAATTCTATATAATGATCAAGCTTTAAATGGGAGATGAATTGTTGAAAATGACAGAATTAGTAGAAAGGAAGTGAGGTTTACCATCTATATCAAACGGGACTTAACATTTAACAGAAGATTAAAATAACAACAATTGAATTCAACAATAAATTAACTATTCAAAGGAAAAGACCAATAGGACTAAGGTGTAAAACTTCTGAAAAACATTTAAGAAATGGAAGTCATTTAAAACTTCCTGAACAGTTAATGGTATTTGACGAGTCAGTAAATCCCCTGTAGTTTTCGTCATTCATTCTTTGATACCAGGGCAGTGTAAATCAGGTGATTAATGGAAATTTGGTTTCCACATACACATTTAATATCTTTAGAAAATTTTGTTTTAAAAGCGTTTAAACGAATTTTGAACATCAGAGAACTAATATGTCTTGAACTTGTATCAGATATATGATTTAAAACTAATTTGGAATTTATTGTGCTGACGCTTTTATAAATTGTGTGAATGATTGGCTATCTGATGTCTTCAGCATGCTATCAAACTTATCTTTCGCTAATTTTTCAATGTGATTATAATACTCGTGCAGATCTAAATTTATGTTAATTAGAATTGCCCCTTCAGTATTACGTCAGCATTTTTAGCTAGTCAACCAGTTCATTGGCATATATTCCGCAATGGGAAGGAACCCAGTAAAAAGTTACACTAATGTCTTTATATGCCAATTGATGAATTACATGTCTGATTTCTAGTATCATTTCAAGACGTTTTTTAGCATTTTGATCTTTGATAGCTTGTAATGCCGATTTAGAATCTACACAGAGTAATATTTTACAACTGTTAATAGGTAACTCCTCAATATGGTGTAAAGCCATTAAAATAGCTAACAACTCTGCCGTAAAAACTGAATAGTGATTACCTATATGATATCGTTTGACTGTTTTCATAGTAGGAATTACAAATGCTGAACCTGCATTGCCATTATCAAGTACAGATCCATCTGTGAATAGTTTAATGTGATCACTATAGTAATTTTCCATGTGAGCATTAACTAATTTTTTTAAAACGTTTGGAGATTTGCTCAATTCTGTATGATCAATATCAAAAGTAGGTTTAATTTGTTCCCAAGATGGTAAGGTAAAAAAGATGGCTTTATTGCTATTCTTTTGCTTTTTAATTCTGTAGAATTAATCATGTCGGAGACAAACGAATTAATTGATTGAAAACAATGTATTGTCTTAGCCCTGTTAACAAAGTCATGCTTAGAATTTAACTCTGTTTCTTCATTACAGAATGAGTCGTGTGCAAAGAATTTTAATACAAACTTAGCTGCAGAGATTTTCCTATGTTCATCAAGAGGAAGAACTCCTGCTTCTTTATATGATCCAAGATTGTAAGCATGAGTTGGCACTCCTAGTGCCAGTTTAAAGGCTTTACAATCTATACTTTGTAGTTTGTTTAATAAATGTTTTGGTGCACTAAAGAAAGATTCCTGGCCTAGGTTAAACGTGAACGAACTAAGGAATTAGCAAGACATAAAAGTGCTTTTGTATCTTGACCCCATCGCTGTTTACTAATGATTTTGAGAAAATTTAAAGCTTTTCTGGCTTTATTTAATATATAGTCTATATGTTGATTCCAAGTAAGTTTGGATGATAAATATACACCTAGAAACCTTACGCTTTGCGCATAATTAATGACACTGCCACCAATAGTGAAATCAGGCAGTTTTTCTAAGTTATTCCCCGAATTAAAAAGTACCATATGTGTTTTTTTCTAATGATAAAGAGAGTCCATTTTCCTTCATAAATATATCCATTTTATTTAGTTCGCGTTGGTACACTGTTTTGGTATAGTTAAGTGCTCTAATTGGAGTTTTACGCTTCATTGTCACCTTCATCCACATGCATATATCATCTGCATACTGGGCTAAAACTGTATCTTTTGATAGATTATTTGGAAGATCTCCTATAAGTATATTGAATAAAATAGGTGAAATAACCGAGCCTTGTGGAAGACCCATCTGAAGGTCTCTGGACTTAGAATATGTGCTTCCAACTCTTACCTGTATGAAACCTTTGTGTGTGTGTGTGTGTGTGTGTGTGTGTGTGTGTGTGTGTGTGTGTGTGTGTGTGTGTGTGTGTGTGTGTGTGCATGCGCATGTGTGTAAACGTCCATATGTGAGTGCTTTTACATCTGTGTCTGCCTGTGCATGTTATCACAGTTTTGTGTGTGTGTGTGTGTGTGTGTGTGTGTGTGTGTGTGTGTGTGTGTGTGTGTGTGTGTGTGTGTTTAAGTGCGTACATGCGTGCTTATGAGTGACTTTGTGTGTGTGTGTGTGTGTGTGTGTGTGTGTGTGTGTGTGTGGTGTGTGTGTGTGTGTGTGTGCGTGCGTGCGTGCGTGCGTGTGTTGTGTGGTGTGTGTGTGTGTGTGTGGTGGGAAGAGAGAGAGTGAGAGAGAGAGAGAGAATGTCGCGTGTAAACATGCATGTGCATGGGTACGTGTGTGTGTGCGCGCGCGCGCGCGTGTGTGGTGTGTGTGTGTGTGTGTGTGTGTGTGTGTGTGTGTGTGTGTGTGTGTGTCTGTGTGTTCCTTACACCTAACTAAACATTGATGTTTTAACGTGCACTGTTTGCAATCTGGGTGTGTTGCAAATTATGATTCAATAGTAACACCTGAGTAAACCCAAATCAAGTGACTAGCATGTGTCGGTGCATGTGAGACCAGCTCATCTCTCTTCTTGTACATTGTAGAACAACCGACTAACTTTAATCGTTACACAATATGAGATCTATCAAAAGAAGTTATCATATGTATTTCTCTGATCACAAAACAACATAACCTCAAAGAAAGAATCAAACACGAACACAAACAGGACGTATACTTGTTACTACAATGCCCCTTGCTTCCGTCTTTCTTTTTAGGAGTCGAATTCTCGAATCCCAAGGCTTTCATACTGTACTGAGGGGACGAATGGCTGTTGGGTTAAACACTTTAGAGCTGCATGCAGCCTGGCCCTAGGGCGACACCGGGCTGACGGACTTCATATATGCAGGCGTTTCCTACATGTATGGACATCCATTGCCCTTCCCTAATACAAGGCTTTTTCAGGGCGACCGCTTAAGATTCCTAAACATTAAAAACTCTTCTTTTTTTTTAAATTCTCATAAACCTTTGTCTTGCTTGCGCCTTGGGGATCATCAGATGTCAGCTTTGGGACTTAAACCTTGATCCCCTCAAAACCACAGTAAGCGTAGCAAACGGGGTGGGAGAAGACAGGCAGGTAGGAATTTTATCAAAAGTTGAAAGACTTTCCAAGACATCTTTCAGGATTTGTACTCGGAACTTCCGCAGTGCTATAAAAGAGAATATCAAGAACTCGAAAACTAGCATATGACTTTGATGTTCTGTGTGTACAAGAAACAAGAAGAATCACCCACAGACCGGTACATTTGGACGATGTCATAATCTTCCAAACGCATGGTAGATGATGACTAACTATGATACTAAGAAACAACTTCAAAAACAAAATGTACAGGAAAGACTTACAAAATGGTGTACCAGCATACATGAACTTATGAATGTGAGACTCGAAAGACCTGATGGTAATCAGAAAAGCCTAATACTCTGTAATGGATACGTACATTCAGGATCACACTCGTCAAAAACGCTTAGACTTTTTTGAGAAAATGAATTTGGAGACCCTACAGTAATATGTACAAATCTTAATGCACGACCAGACCATAACATAGTCACGTCTATCTTTCATCTGTGCAATACTGCCAAAATCTTGTTTTTCAGTCGGGCTGAAAAAGACTGTGAAATGTGTCAATTCTGGCCCTCCAAACGAGAATTTCAATCATATTTGATAACTTTCAATCCTCAGGAAGTTATCTGACAACTAACGCTTTGGACTCCTCACTGTAACCCTCGTACTCCACATATATACTGCACCTTAAAAGCCGTCCTGACTGGTCGCCATCTTGCGTTCAAGGAGAGGAGTAGAGTAAGAGAGAGAGAGAGAGAGAGAGAGAGAGAGAGAGAGAGAGAGAGAGAGAGGCAATCTCAGCACAGTCACGTCAGAAACAATTCAATGTTATACCTCAGTGTGTTACTAGACCAGTGAGGTTTGTTTCCGTCATTGGAAATACCTTCAAGTATGTTTGATTTTTTTTCCTAAAGGAGATTGCTGCAAATTTGTAAAATGGCCAAACCTTCCAGCATCATAATGCCCTCAAGACTGTCCTGTGTTGCAGTTTCGATAAAACGTAGAGGCAGTTATCACCACATATTACGACTCACACGTAATGTCGAAACTGCAACGTTATCACGTTACGTGATGTGACATCCTTCATGATCAATGGTAGTCTTCGCCTCTATCACTTTACAGACTCGTTTGAAAATTGAGAAAAAAAAATTTCTAAATTCATTTTGTATGCGTGCGTCTTTTGTTTCCCACTTGCAAGGGTCTACCTTAAACGACAAAGTGTGTTTGTTTAATATATCTAAGCACTGAATTCTGCTCACTCTGACATTGTCAACACAAACAGCGAGATTAGCTCATAAATCCCAGTCTAGTCGCAGTGTGATGGGAACTTGGGTGTATTCAGGATAATGTCTGGTTCCTCAGACTTTTCTTTTGGTTATTTGCTGAAGCTGTTCATATATTAGTGGATGAAGAAGCCAAGAAGGTATTAGACGTCTCACTTCGCATTTAGTGTCACAAGCGAGATGAAGTGCGTGCACGTCACTTCGTAGCCTCGTGAAGCAGACTGTGATCGAATTATCTGGATTCTAGTACTAACAGAAGATCGACCTCAGATCAGGACATCACCTACGTTTGAGAAATCTTCTACAGCGATGCATAGGAAGCACTTTGATCGGTTTCTTTATCTCTGTGCCAGCTTCATTTCAAATACATTCAGGTGTTGCAGCCTAGAGATTCTAAAGCTTTTCAAAAATGAATCGTACGTGTCTCTGATCTGTTTTGTCTGTAGATTTTCTTCCGCTTGAGCCCGTTCGTCTTCAAATGCCATGACTTGAAATATATTAGTTTGGCCTTCGTTCATAAAAGCTGTGAACTATTTTCATGGATTGGGATGGAGTCGATCTGATTGGGTAACTCGTAAATGGATGCATGCCAGATTGTTCTTTGAGATACCACCTGTGGAAAGAATGAGTTAGCCAGAGTGATTTTGTCTAATGATGGCAAACCCTAGAAGCCTCAGTCCCCCTTTGTTGGTTTTTCATGCTCTCAGTCATTCCATGTCCCTGCTTTATGTTTCAAATAAAGATGACCTATTGTTCTGTGATCAACACATATAAAAACTGTGTGAAACTTCTTGTCAACATTAGTGGGATCGTTGCCCAGAGAGAGTCTAACTGAACAGTTACAGTAGAGGGCTTAATGTACTCTGATACGATGAGCCAACAAAAAGCACTACTGAACATTATCAAAGTGACACAACAGTACACAGGAGTCTCCTTCGGTTGGTGGCCTTTAGTGACCAGCTGTCGACAGGTCTTTTACAGAGCATAGTCTGCAGTTGACTGGTCGCAGCTCGTCTGTAAGGCTGTCTGCCACGGATGGAACCTCAGTAACCAGAGACAATAGAGTTACATTTACGATAGGTATCCAGAGGTATCCCTTCATGCCACTGTTATTTGTGTCTCTGTTTTATTTCTTTGTTTGTTTTCTCCTTCTTCTGCTGTTAACTCAGTTACTATTCCTAAAACTATCATCACTTTTCTTGTTGT
Source organism: Conus canariensis (assembly GCA_033310375.1). Lineage (NCBI taxonomy): Eukaryota > Metazoa > Mollusca > Gastropoda > Neogastropoda > Conidae > Conus > Conus canariensis. The sequence continues at coordinate 46,482,699 of CM065715.1, read as the reverse complement.
CTTCCGGTTTAAACAGTCCCAAATATTTCCCACTTCAACAGAGCTGACACAAACGTTTCAGAAGTTGTTTTAACTCTTGTCTAAAACGGCGGCCACTGATGCTGTACAGGAAGAAGTTCATACCATGGTTGCTGAACATTGTAATTCTTGCGTATGTGAGAATCGTAAAAAGCTGTGCTCGCATCTCAATGGTTTTAGCTGGTCCGTAGTACCTTGATATAACAGCACTATCATCAGTGGTGACGACAGTGCCAGAAAACAGAATGACACCAACAACAACATGAGAGTGATGTTAGTGTTGGCCTTGGTTTTCACTGTGGATGCAGTTACACTATTAGCAGTCTTTGCTTCCCTGGTGGACGTGTCTACATCACCATTGTAGGAACCACCTCTACTCTTCTTTGCGTTGGAAGAAAAGTCTCCATCCTGGCGTTCTGTGAACTGCTTTGAGAATTTAAGAGCATGTCTCAGCTCTCGAATGATCAAGAGGTTCAAAGAGATGAGAGAAATTAAAGGAATAAAACTATAGATGGTGGCATCAATGATCGTGTATACTTTCTCCATGAAATTTTCAATAGCCCCTTTTGGATACCAGCATCTCAGTGGATCATCAAGTCGGCCAGCAGGGACTAAACGTCTGTTAAAAAGGATATGGAAGTTGAGGGCTACTGCAAATATCACTATCCCTATGATGACTTTGATAGCAGATTTAGGAGTGCACAATCTCTGAGCCTTGAGCGGAAACTTGACAACAATGAAACGATCAACAGTCATGGCCAGAAGAATGAGAACAGCAGAGTGGATGGAAGAATAGAACAGGAGGAAATAGAAGCCACAGTTCCAACCATTTTGCATGAAAAATGCAGTATGACCGATGCGTAGGTTTATCACAGTACAAACAGCAATTGTGAGGATGATAGAGTCCAGGACAGCTATGACAGCCATGTAGATACAAGCTGAAGTGTTTCGCAGACTGGTGAACACAAGAGTGACAAAGCAAAGAAAGTTGCCCACCATGCCAACGCTCGCCAGGAAGTATACGTAGATTCTGCGAACCAAATGGGAATAATCGGCTGCTATTCATAATCAATTACATTTTCAGACTGAAAGAAATACGCATACAAGCAAAACGCAAAAAAACAAGCGATAGATTTCCGATATCTTTACAGATAACTGCTATACACAGTTCTCCCAAGTCTGCTTTAGGTGGACTAAAACTCTGTCTAAAAATAAGTATAGAAGGCAACATTAAACCATTCAAATGTTGTTATAATTGAGTCTTTAGGATAAGAAATTTCCAAAGATGTTATCCAGCAAAGTGCACCATAAAGAAATATATAATGAATTAAAATGAATGAATAATGAAAGAAAGAAACAAAGAATCAAATAAATAGATAAATGAATGAATAAGTAGATAAATGAATGAATGAATGAAAAGGTAAATAGATAAATTGATAGATAATAAATAATAAATAGATAAATAAATAGATAAATAAACAAATAGATAAATGAATTACGTTAAGTATGCATATACATTTGAAGTAGGCCAAGACAAGTCTATACTTTTAACATGCTATGAACATAATAATTGCTCTGATATCCAAGTCATTTTAAGTAATCATTGTAGAAAGAAGTTGAGGAGAATAACGCTCACTGAAACATTTCCATGTATACTTCAGGCGATCCGAATAAAACGATTTCAGTCTGTAGTCGCTCTATAAGGCTGTTTTCAAAAGGTGCTATTGGTATTACTTATGTTCAGCATCTTCCAGTTCTGTAGTGCTCCAAAGTATTTCCCTGTTTCTCTGAAATTTGTTTATATTTTATCAATGGCAAACATGTGTTTCTGTCTTTGTTTGTTTGCTTGTTTGTTTGTTTTCTGCATGGACGTACCTTTCGTAAGCGTGAGGTTCTTTGGGTTATAGTATCCTTTCAATTCTCTTGCCTGTCCTTTGATTGCAGACAATCTTAAGTGTACTTGATAATAAAAGATTAAAACAATTTTGGCTAGAGTGTTGTATTTGGGACATTTCCTCAAGACTAAGTTATGTCATTCATAAATGGAAAACTAATTCTTCAGCAAAACTAGTTTGTCTCCTATCTAAATTAGATGTCCTGATCACTATATATTGTGTAAGATTTTAAAGAGGTTGATACTTTTAGCTCAATTTATTTATGTCTTGCGTCAGTTTTTATGTCTTCCTCAGTCTGACATGTTCTTTCCATGCACAGGCGTGACATTTTCAGTTGCTAACAATTGCTAACAAAATAGCTTCAGAGTTATGCGGTTGCCACTGCAGTTTCCAGTTGCTTTTGCTCCAGCGTGTTTCAAGTGTGAATGTGAAACGTATATTAATCACGGAAAGTCAATGTCTAAATCAAAGTAATTTAATTGTGATATATTGCAAATTGACAATAAAATTCGTTTCTATGAACGAGCGATCAGAGACCTCTGCTCCAATTTTTTTCTTACCTTTCAACAAAAAGGGCAGTCTGCACTTCCGTAAACTCCCTAATCGTCCTCCTGGTTGCTATGGCCACCATTGACTGATTGAGGAGGTCTGTGGTCACCATGGTTCCAAACGGCAGTGAAGACATTGAGGACATCATTGTATGGCCAGTGACGTCAGAAGGGATCACACCAGTCTGGGCACAGAAGACTTGGCTTTCTGCTGTAGTTTCTGTTCACCTTTGCAAAGAAGATTATATACATTCCCCATTTTCTTCATCTTCATTTTTTTTTCTAAAAGTTTAAATCTTTGCCAAGTCATTACTATAACGACTGAAGTATTGTTAGCCTGCACTTGTTTTCCCCCACTACTTAATTGTTCAGCATTATAGTGTTTGGTCAATCAGTGGGAGATTGCATCTCTTAGGAGATCCAAGTAAAGGTTGTTCTGTACAATTCTTAGCCACTCACAATGCTTGGGTTATTGAACAGCAGAGCTGACCACTCAGACTGTTCCATCTCTTTTCATCTCCCTTGCATCCTTGAATGGATCCTCAAGCATAGGTTCAAAGATTGTCCCCTATATTTTATACTGTTTGAATAATGCTTTTAGTTTTTCGAATGAGACTATAAACCGAGGTTCCGTGTGTGAATGCACGCATAACATCTTGCACACACGTAAAATCCCATCACCAACTTTCGGAAGAGTAGGCCAGTTTGGCCGTTGGTATGGATGACACATTACACATAGCATGCACCCTGCGTGAGAAATGGAAAGAATGAAGGAAGTAAGTAAAATGAGTGATCGATATTGAACGATACTGACTGGATGACACGGGAAACGACTGAATGAAGCGCCAGCTGGCAGCTCTTCAGTCGGCACTACCCAGGTAGGCAGCCCGTTGTGTAAACGAGTGTTGATTGTAAGCGCTTAGAGCTTGGTCTCTAGCCGAGAATAGGCGCTATATAAGTATTCATTATTATTATTATTATTAACTATTTTCCTCTCCATACTTTCGTTTTGTTCCATTTACTACCCTTCGCTGCTGCTTTGGGGGTGCTGTTGGATTCTTTTTTGAACCCTTGGTGGTGAGAACACCACAGAATTATGGACTGTGGTGTGTCTCTATTTGACACCAAGAGCACAGACACAACCAGCCGTGTCTCCCTGATGAGTCTGATCCAGCGGACAAAAGGCCTAGGAGCAGGCAATACAATAGATGTGCCTTCGAGGGGAGTACGATGGTTCCCTCAGGCAGCTAGGGAAGGTTTCTCATATTTATAATACATTCCCAATTTTCTTCATCTTCAATTTTTTTTTTCTAAAAGTTTAAATCTTTGCCAAGTCATTACTATAACGACTGAAGAATTGTTAGCTTGCAATTGTTTTCCCCCACTACTTAATTGTTCAACATTAGATATATATATATATATATATATATATATATATATATATATATACATACGACTAATAAATTCCAAGGATAAGTAACCGAGCACTATATATATATGTGTGTGTGTGTACGTTGAACAATTTGGCAGAGGGAGAACACAACTGCAGACTAAAAATTTCTCAGTCAGTACATTAATGACTTGGCAAAGATTGAAAAGAAAATGGAGGGAGAAGGACCGGGGGCTGGAGGGGGTGGTGGAGGACGTAGGAAGAAAGGAAATGGGAAAGGAAGATCAGGGCGATATATCATAAACATAGAATTTTTCACTTACAGCACATGGGGACCATTGCAATCCACCTTGAAGGCAGAACCATTCATATAGCCCGCTTCGAGGCCTTTCGTTCACTGATTCACACTAGTCAGGGAGGCACGGCTGATTGTGTCTGTTCTCTCCTGGCGTCAAATGGAGATATACTACAATCTACAACTCTATGGTATTCTCACCACCAAGGGTTCAAAAAACAGAATCCAACAACATCATTCCAAAGCAGCCAGCGAAGGGTAGAAAAGTAAAACTAAAAGAAAGTGCTCTAAGGAAATGACTTACTGAAAAAGTAAAACCATTATGTAAACGGTATTGAATGTGACAGAAAAACTTAGAGCCTATACTTGAGGATCCATGTGAGGATACCTGTCTGCTATCTATCTATCTATCTGTCTGTCTACCTACCTATCAATCTATCTGTCTATCTCTCTATCTATCTATACTTGAAAATCTATTTACACACACACACACACACACACACACACACACACACACACAACTAAGTTCCGCGAAGTAACAAATGACCTCACTCTCACAAGAAACTCCTGACTGTGGTGGGCCTTCACAGTCCACGTGACTCAATCCTAAAGAATGATTGGCGTAGAGACTCGCCAACACGTCACTTCCACTAACGTTACCTGTGCCTTTGTTATCGATCGATTGTCGAAGTTTGTCGACAAAATCAGCACACTGAGACATTTATAGTTACATTTCAGATGAAAAAAACAACAACAACAAAGAAACAAACAAAAAAACATCAGTAAGGTTGAGGATTCTCTTCAAATTCGTCAGATGCACGCCAAAAGCAGGGTTAACAATTTTCTACAAGCGGTCAGGGCGACACAAAATCATCAGTGGAGCCCAACCCATCACTATCACATGGGTCGATGCCATGTACCTCAGTGCCATCAACTTCAAGCGAGCCCATGTCTTCAGCTTCAACAGGCGGAGAAACAAAAGCCTCAAACAAACAAAAATGTCTGTTTTCGCGTAAACGGAAAGATGAATCAAGCGATGATGACAGTCAATCAGACGATGTGCAGAAGGAGACTGATGGCAGGCAAATTGGTGTCGACATCGGTGACACTGAAGAGCAGAATCCAGACATATACTGTATCATCTCTCAGAGCTGATTTTAAAGAAAGTCGGCATCTTCGCTGTACGTGCAAAGTTCGGGAAATGTTGGGGGGTTTCTCTCTCTCTCTCTCTCTCTCTCTCTCTCTCTCTCTCTCTCTCTCTCTCTCTCTCTCTCTCTCTCTCTCTCAAGACCGTCCCACTGTGCAGATTCTCGACAATTTAGTTGTCTTGGTAAATTGTGTCTGTTGATTCGACTAATGCATTGAACATCAGATCTGTGTTCTCTGCTGAAAAGCACCTGCTTGTCATTCCTTATGATGGTGTGAGAATTTACCCACAATGTGTGTGTGTGTGTGTGTGTGTGTGTGTGTGTGTGTGTGTGTGTGTGTGTGTGTGTGTGAAAGTGTGTGTGTGTGTGTGAACGTGTGTGTGTGCGTGTGTGTGTGTGTGTGTGTGTGTGTGTGTGTGTGTGTGTGTGTGTGTGTGTGTGTGTTTAGTGCTCATTTTTTCATTTCAAAGAGGGTGTTCTTTCAGGATCTGAAGATTCTTGAGGGAGGTGAAGAAAAATGAAAAAGTGTACTGTGCTTGTTTTCTGACCCTGCACGGTTCTCAGTGTGGTCAGCTGTCAACTGGGTGGACTTCAGCCAAGTTTGGCACAATTCACGCAGATTCCCACGTAGAACGTAATATTCGTACAGCCCTCTCTTCTAGTGGTTTAGGGCACGCGCTATACATTGTTACGTTTGGCATACCAGAACCCACGACTGAGAGGACGTGGTACATTCACACGAGTAGACCGCATGCTGGTGTGAAGCGTGCTGCTGACAGACACTTATTAGAAGCAGTTGACTAAATGCACAGGAAATACGCAGGTATGAAGGCTCCAAATAAAGATGGAAGTTTGAATATATTTGTATCCATAGACTGAAGGTTGCAGAGGAGTGGAAGAATTTCACACAATGGCACACTGCTGGTCTTGTAGCATACTTTGTTGCTTTGAGCAGTTATGGCCAAGTATGTGAAACTGGGCCAGACCTAATGACACCAGTTTTCCAGATTGAATGTCCCATCACCACAGCATGTTGATTGTTCTTCAGCCATGGAATTCAGGCAGCAGCCTACATATTCAGTCGTTCAGTCGAACTCCATGGCATTACACATATTGAAATGTTTGGTGATGGGGATGCTAAAACACACAAGCTGTTGGAAATTGACCCGTATGATGGATATGGTATTGAAAAAAAATGGAGGGCTTCATCATCTCACAAAGCACATGGGCAAGCCTTGCACACATTGGTAGAAAAGCACGAAGTACAGAAAAAAACTTAGACGGGGATATGGCAAGCTCAGAGAATCTCTCTCTCTCTCTCTCTCTCTCTCTCTCTCTCTCTCTCTCTCTCTCTCTCTCTCTCTCTCTCTCTCTCTCTCACACACACACACACACACACACACACACACACACACACACACACACACACACACACACACAGAGCTAACTTATTATTATGATAAAGCCGTGAAGGACGATTCGGGTGATCTTGATGCCAAGCGAATAGCTGTTCAGGCAACTTTTTTTGTACCTTCAGCACAAATGATTCCTATCATCATGACTACTGTCCAGTTGGTTCCTCATCATGGTGATTTCACCAGAGAGCCGTGGCAGAGAATGCAGAACACCGACATCACAGTTAGACCTTGCCAAGTGACAGTGCTGAAGCTCTGAAGCCGGTGGATTAGAGACTGGGCGACCCTCAGCTGCTGAGAACATGTTTGGCAGGGGAGACACAGAATGTGAATGAAAAATCATTTTGACTGATATGGAAGCTATGCCCAAAAGAGAGAAGGGCCAACCTTCGCACCACGGAAACAGCACATGCAGTGGCTGTCCAAACATTCACAAAAGAATCCTTTGCCTTGTTGGACATGATGATCCAACATGAGTTAGTGGTGTGCAACCTTGTGGAAGAGTGTACCGGCAAAAGATCAGAAGAAAACAGTCTGCTACAAGGAAAGCATATGGAAAGGAGAAGCAGAGAAAATAGCATATATAGAAGATGTCTGACAGCGAGAAAGACAAGAGCGCACAGGGGATGCTATGCCCCTGGACAGTTTGAAGAAAAAAACTTGCAGGCTTATGCACCTGTTCTGCACTACTTCACATGAGAAGGTCAGTTAGATATAGTATGTGTGGACACAACGTGTGTGATTATGCTTTGCACAACCTCACATAAACAGGTCAATTAGATGCAGTGTGTGTAGACACAATATGTGTGACATTATGCTTGCATGTTGTTCTGACAGCTATTGCAAATGTTCTCGGAATTCATTCAGGGTTGTTTTGTTTTGTTTTGTTTTGTTCTGCCAGGCGTCCTTTAAATTGCTTTGGAACTTTCTTTTAAAGTAAACGACCACACCACGAACCTGCACGAAAATTAATGGATTTGTCTGTAGGCCACATTCCTCCAAGTCTGGGGAAAATGGTTCAACGACAGACCGGACGGGAACGTAATCTCCATGGCCTTGGTTTCAAGCGGATTACAACTCAGCTAATCATACGTTTTAAACCTCCACTCAAATTGTTTACCCCTTCTAAAAAAAAACAAGTACATGAATAAATTGATTAATTATAAGACAAAGGTCACCATACCATAGATCACTTTGCAAAGATGAATCTCACAGAACAGGAACTGTCGATAATCAAACAGTTATTGGCAATTTTTTTTAATAGTAACATGAAGAAAATTTTAGCAAAATGGGGGTGCCATACGGCAGGTATTTTTTCATGGCGGGTGTACTTGACTAAGATTTTATCGACAAGATGACAGACTCCGGATTATCATGATCCCTGCGTCATGTATGTAAACGCCTTTGCGTTCCCGTGAATGCACTAAGGAAGTAATGTAATTTTCACGCGCTGTAATGCACATGTATATTGACTTAGATGTTATATGTCCGCTTGTTTAATAATTTTATTATTGTTGTTCTTTGCGTGACAGACAAAGAATAATCATTTCACAATAGATGAATATCGTAAAAAAGAAATTTCCATTTTGATGTTTTTCTTTTCATTTTTTAGTCTACAGTATTTTTTCTTATTCAACATAAATGACGATACTGTAAACTGAGAGTAATCACAGGTGTATCAATACGAATAACGCCAGCGTACTTGCGACTGCAGGAGTACGTGTGCATGCACAATTGTAAGCGTGTATGCGCGAATTCATAAACACGTCTGTGCATTTATGAGCACGCACTGATTCAGAACACACACACACACACACACACACACACACACACACACACACACACACACACACACACAGATCCCTGAAAAAAATGTTTTT
>CM065715.1:46459110-46466610 GCA_033310375.1 Conus canariensis | reverse complement strand
GTTGTCCTAAACGTTGTTTATCTTGCCTGAAGAAGACCTAAGAGGTCGAAACGCGTCGTGATTTGTCTTGTGATTTCTTTGTCCACGTTGTTCGGCTGAATCAATTTAATACTTTTTTTTTTAATGCCTCACTGACCAAAAGGTCAGTCCCAAGATGGGCAAAGGCCACTGACGAAAACATCAACGCTACAGAATGTCCAGGGCTTCAGACCACTACGACAGTCCTCATCTACAGCCGAACAAATTTCCAACACTGCCCACAGATACATCAGGACCAGTCACATTTCTCCCTCACTGCTCGAGGCGACTCGACTGCATGATGACTGATGATCTCCTCCTCGTTTCAAATTCGAAAAGGTAGACAACTAGCATGAAATTATTGTCATGTCGGCTTCCACTGCTTTGACAATAACGACTGAATATTTAAAAAAATGAGTAGATCAATAAACAAATAAATGAATACGTACATAAATAAGTAAATACATAAATAGACAAATAAGTAAAGCCTTACAGAAACTAACTGGCGTGGAGAGAACAAACCAACATCAACACGTGAAATTCAACACCAACACTACTTGGCAGTGGACAGAACAAACCGTTGAAATTCAACACCAACACTGTACTTGGCAGTGAACAGAACAAACCGTCTCTCTTATCAGTGCGTCAGTCGATCTGTCCCAACAACATCGTCCCATGTGAATACTGATCCCCAAATACAGTCATTTGCACTAATATGACGATGACCAGAGCTTCTTATTGTCAGTGAAATGATCAGGGTGATAATAAATGCCCGAATACACTCATTTGCACCAGATGTGACAAGAACAAGAACTTGTCACCGATGATGATGATCAAGTTGATAATAATCCCCAGCTGAAGATTTAAAACAACATGTTTAATATTAATGCAGCCATAACAACACGTCTCAGGGAATTAATATACCCACCCAGCCGCCCATTCCCTCCCTAAGATTAATTGAAAGTTTCAAAAACAATTGAATAAATGGATAAACAGATATTAATGAGAGAAAAAAAAAAGCGTAAAGAAACAAACGAATAAATAAATAATATATAGATCAACAGGTACATACATACATACAACATGCATCCATCCATCCATCCATCCATCCATACATACATACATACACACACACATACATACATATCAATTACTTTAATGCATCAACTTGTCAAATCAACAATGCATACATACATACATAACAAAGAACCAAAAGCAGTCACGCTGACCGGGGAGACAACTACTACGACTTGGTTTCAAAAGGTGGGTTCTACACAGTTTTTTCCCCTGACCATGGATTACCAGCGTTTCTCCTGAAACACTAGTGCAACTGTTGTCCAGTGGATCGTTGTTCCATTTAATCCAAACTCAGGAGACAGCTGAAACTTGCTAAAAAGGGACCATGTATAAAGATAACTTGCTATATACAGCAATATGAGAATTTATTATTTCCTTGTGATTCAAGCTAGTGAAGCCACATGAAAGCAGCATATGTAAACGCCTTACGTTTTTGTTACAATAACAGTTACCAAACAATACTAAAGCATCGTGAGTTTGCTTTTAAGGTGGTGAAAAAACAGACTTGAATTCCGCGGACAAATGAGGGGACAATCTGAAACGAAGACGTCAAAAGGTTTAATAGATTCCGAACCCATAAGATGAAGTCAAAGATTCTGAAACAAGCCGAAGATAACACACACACACACACACACACACACACACACACACACACACACACACATATATATATATATATATATATATATATATATATATACATATTTTTTTTTCTGAAAATGAGCGTAAAGCACAGCCCCTCCACTAGACTGAATGCAGAATGTAGCCATAAGGAATAAAAGACAAAACAACACTAATGATTTATTCTTTTTTTTTTCACACATTTCAATAAACTGGACATTTCTTCGATTTCTTCGAAACCAGATTTTACGCATAATGAAAGCATGCAACGTGTTCCTGTGGACAAGTGATAAAAGTGTATTTTAGATCTCTCTCTCTCTCTCTCTCTCTCTCTCTCTCTCTCTCCTTATATTATATATATATATATATATATATATAATAAAAGAGAGAGAGAGAGAGAGAGAGAGAGAAACAGCCTCGCTATTCACGTCACAATTTGTACACAGTGTGTCCCCGCTAACATTGTTCCAGCCTAGCTTGGGTTGAAGTCTACGAATATTGCATCAGAATGTAACTACAGTATTAAAGTAACTGTCGGCGAACATATTCATATTCTGTGCTCCTCCAAAAACATTTAAAACTTCGCTGAATCCTCTTCTAATAAATTCTTCCAGTGCAGGGAATAGATCGCCTTGAAATTCTTACACACATCATGCCAGGCCAATATGTGTTGTCCGAAATTCTTCTCAGTCGTTTCCGTTCTATCATGCTGGCCACTGAGGGTCTGTTTCTCGTATTTTTTTTCAAAGGTCAATCAGTTGTTCTGTTTGCATATTACGACCTTGTGAAAAGTGTCACTGACCACGTAACTTGATTGTGGTTTAGATGTCTTGGGCTCAGACGTACACGAGAGTCTCCACTGAGTGCAGTCCCTTACCTCGACATCAGTCATCGTGCAACCAATCTTTGGTTCAGGTAAGATTTTAAAAAAACTCTTTAATAACAGCTTGGGCTCAGATGTACACGAGTCTTCACTGAGTACAGTCCCTTACCTCGACATCTGTCATCACGCAACTAATCTTTGGTTCAGGTAAGATTAAAAAAGAAAAAAAAAAAAAAAGAACTCTTTAATAACTCGACTATGTAACTGTGTCAATATCCCTGTCATGTTTTCAGCATTTTGGCCTCTAAATGTGCAGAAAAATAAACAGAGGGAGCGATACTGTAAATTCACACACACACACCACACACACACACACACACACACACACACACACACACACACACACACACATGTGCAGTTGAGAACGATATCGGCGGTAGGTGGTAACCCCTTACAGACGAGCTGCGACCTGTCAGCTGCGGACTATGCTCTGTAAGAGACCTGTCAACAGCTAATCACTGAAGGCAACCAGCCAAAGAAGACCCTTTACTACAGCTGTGTCAGTTCGGTGGTGCTCTGCAGTGCTATTTGTTGGCTGAAAATATTAAAGTATGCCATCGATTGGAACTGCTTAGTCGTTCGGCTAGATTGAAGGATGCAGGATCCATCTCAATTTGAGACATTTATCGTATAACAATATGCCATCTTTCTTTAAAACAGGGCATTGACATTGGAATGTCTCAGAATATGAAAGGCTGGAATAGGAGAACTGAGGCTTCTAGAGTATGCCATCACTAGACAAAATCACTACGGTTGACTCGTTCTTCCCACAGGAGATCTCTGGAAGAACCGTGAGCCCAAACTACAACTAGTCATGACATGGCATAGATGACGAGCGGGCTCAAGCGAATTGAAATCTAAAAATAAAATAGATCAGACACGTAGAGTACAATTCATTTTTTTAAGCTCCAGAATCTCCAGCCTGTATAAACTGAATGTTTTTCACACATGGAGACGGAATACATACAGGGAAACCGAACAAAATTCATCTTATGCGATCTGTTCGGAAGAATCCAGATAAGTCGATCACTATCTGCATCAAGAGCCTACGAAATGAGGTGTACGCATTCCTGCACGGCTGTGACATTGAATGCAGAGCCAAGACATTTAATACCTTCTCGGTTTCTTTATCCACAAACATGAAGGGCTTCAGTAGTTAACCAAAAGAAAACTTGATGATCTAAACATGATCCTGAATACACCCAAGTTCCCATCACACAGCGACTACTGGGATTTACTGGCTAAACTCGCTATCTATGTTGACAATGTCACAGCGAGCAGTACTCAGTGCCTAGGCGCTCGCAAGTGAGGAACCAAAGAAGCTCACATACGAGGATGAATTTAGAATAAACTTTGTAGTACTTTTCACACAATACACAAACGAGCCTGTAATGTAAGGGAGAAGAAGACTATCATTGATCATGATGGGCGTCATATCACGCAACGTAATACTGTTGCAGTTTCGTCATTACGTGTGAGTCGTGATATGTGTGATAACTGCCTCCACGTTATGTCAGAACTGTAACATAGCACAGCCTTGAGTGCATTATGTTGCTGGACGTTTTGACCATTTTGCAGATTTACTGCAATCTCCTGTAGGAAAATAATCAAGCATACTTGAAGGTATTCCTGATGATGGAAACACTTCATTGATCCAGTAACACGCAGAAGTATAACATTTAATTGTTCCTAAAGTGACTGTGCTGAGATTGAGTTCTCTCTCTCTCTCTCACTCTCTCTGGGACCGGGCAAGAAGGCGACCAGTGAAGACTCTTTTCTGAAGTGCAGCAAACATACGTGGAGTACTCGGGTTACACCGAGTAGTCAAAGATTTCAATTGTCAGACAATTTCTTGATGATCAAAAGTTATCGAATATGACAGAAATTGAAATTTGGGCAGCCACACAGCACATTTCGTAGTCTTATATCAACTCGACTGAAAAACAATATGGCGGTATTGCACGGGTATAGGATAGAAGTGAGCAATATTCTGCTGTGGTACGCTTGTGCTTTCTCGCTGGTTTTGGGGGAGGGGGGGGGGGGGGCACACATTGTGTGACACATTCTGCCGCAACACCATCTTCTTGCATTTTTGTATTGCTTCCCGTGTTGTGACAACGCAAGAAGCGAAGCTGGAGTGTCTCTCCAGGTCGTAGGTGTAAGTGAGTGTTCTTGGATGGATGGACGGATGTAAGCACGGGCATTGTAATACGGAGGACAGGCTGTTGCCCATGCAGCTTGTACAGGTGCCTGTACACATGTGTGTGTTGGTGTGTATGTAGATATGTATATGAGTTTGTGTGCGCGCGCGCCCACTTCCACTCTCCTTTCTTTATACCCTTTACCACCACCCTTTCCTCCATCCCTTTCCCCCTGTCCTTCCTTCTCCTTCCCCACAATCCCTACTACCTCAATCCCTCCCTCTCTCCCCCCTCCCTATCCGCCCCCTTGTATCCCCACCCATCCCTTAACCCCTTTCCTTTCCCGCCACTACCGCAACAACAACAAAAAACAAAAAAAGAACACACACACGCACACACACACACACACACACACACACACACACACACACACACACACACACACACACACACACACATGGAAACCGGATTGTGCAACCGCGGTATCTGAGCTGTAACCGGAGGCAGATGAGAGTATGAAATTTACATAGATTGACGCAAATTATCGCATAAATACTCGTCGATCAGGTCAAAACTAGTACGCCCTACGGAGGGCGTATCACATTTATCAAATGGTGTGGTTCGCGATAAACAGGGGAACCGTAGAACCGCCCTATGACAGCACAAGTGAGTTGATTGTGTGTGCGGTGCGCGCTTACCATCGCGCGGATACAGTGAAACCAGTCAGTTAAGACCTCTGAAGTCAAGACTAGAGGACCGGTTGGTCCTTTCACCTGCGTGTAATCTGTTTGTTCTTCTGCGATGATGATTTTCTGTATCATCCTGGCTCCGAATAAACATAAAATGTTGTGGTGTTGCCCGAATATCAACGATGAGAGAGAGAGAGAGAGAGAGAGAGAGAGAGAGAGAGAGAGAGAGAGACAGAGACAGACAGACAGACAGACAGACAGACAGACAGACAGAGACAGACAGACAGACAGACAGACAGACAGCGAGTGTTGCTGAGGTGGGAGAGGTTTTAGAGTAACGACCAACTGGACATTGGAACATACGTTTTGGGTATAGAGTAAAACACTACAATAAACAAATGGTTAGTCTTCCACGAATGATTTCCCATCCGAAATACACAACAGATTTTCAATGACTTCCACGGATAGTACTTTTGTTCTATTTGTGCACGGCAAAGGAGTCAAACGTGTTCAGCTAATAATCTGTCTCTGCGACTGATTTATTTGCAGCATTTTGTAACTGGAGAATTTGGAAGCGTTGTGTGCTCAACACTAGACTTTGGTGACTGTTCTGAAAAGCTGTAACTAAGTTTAAAAGAAACTGTTAGAATGGTTGGAAAGAGAAGCTGCAAACGTGTGTTTTCAACGATCTTGCTGATATCCAAGGGTGGTAAAAAGCAACGAAGTATTAAAATGTTTGTACTTTTTCAACGTGTCTTCTCAACGATCTTACTGGTATCCACTGATGATTAGAAGAAAAAAAAGAAGAAAAAAACGAAGTTAAACCATGTTTGCACTTTTTCTTACTCCAGCGGATTCTCTATGAATAATCCCGCAAAGTGAAGGAAGAAAAACAAAACAAACATAGAAACGAACAAAACTCCTGACTCGACGTTGTTTTTTTTTTTATTACATTCTAGAAGTTTAAGACTCAGTTTTACTTGAACAGTTTTGCCTTTCTTTTTTCCACCCTAAGCTTATCTCCCAGCAAACAAAAGACCTGATCACAAGGCAATTTATGAAAGTGGCCATGAAAGGCGCCTTTGCTCAGGAGAATGAAGAGTTAACCTCACAACATGTGCCTGTCGTTGCGGAGGAGGTGAAGGTCTTATGTTAAAGTGTCTCCTAAATAATTGACCAAGTTAGGCCGCTCCCATTTCAACATGACAACCTGCCGCTCCCCCCCCCCCCCCCCTCACACACATCTCTCTCTCTCTCTCTCTCTCTCTCTCTCTCTCTATCTCTCTCTCTCTCTCTGTATGCCTACAAAGCGTTGTCAGTGTGCCCTGGAATCCCCGAATTGCCCCATCAACATGCAAATGTTCAGTTGTTACCTCTTGCCATGGATTACACAAACACAGCTGACAGGAACTACGGGCACGCCTCAACGTCTGTCTGGTTCCTGGCTTCTTTTGTCAATGTCAAAAACGTCAGCGTCACTGTGTGTCTTGCTGGTCCTGTCTGTCTGTTTGCCTGTTTGCCGGCCTCGAGTCTTTTTTTTTTTTTTTTTTTTTTTACCTCTCTCCGTTTCTGTCTGCATGCCTACCCCTCTATTCGTTCACTCTGCTTGGCATCACGCTACGTGCATCTGGCTGTCTATTTCTATCACTGCCCCGACCGCCGTTCCTAGAGGGATGGAAGGGAAGGGTGTGGGATTGCCAGGAAATGGGGAGGTGATGGGTTGGGGACTCTTTCAGTATGAACTGCATCGCCAGTAGAAATCACGTGCTGCTCGTTTCCTCCTTTCGGTAACTCTCTTTGAAAGCTGGCTTTTATTATTTAAAAAAAAAAAAAAAAGTATTTAAAATGTCTTCGATTGTTTCTCTTCTTGTTCTTTTCCTGTGACAATTCACGATAGGTCAGTTTTGCCCTGGGTGATCTAGCGAGTAAGGTAGGGAGACTGTATATACTGTCCAGAGCGGACATAGGCTGTCCCTTCTACAGTATCTATTCGTCCATATAATGTCCAGTTCACAGAGAGAGAGAGAGAGAGAGAGAGAGAGAGAGAGTGTGTGTGTGTGTGTGTGTGTGT
>CM065715.1:46441610-46449110 GCA_033310375.1 Conus canariensis | reverse complement strand
TTCTGTTAATACAATGTTTACTTAATTGGGAATGGAAGAGAGAGAGACAGAGACAGAGACAGAGACGGAGACAGACAGAGACAGAGACACCGAGAGGGAGAGAGAAAGAGAGAAAGAATCCGACACACCAGCGAGGCAGTTAGTCCTCATCACAGGCACATAACGGAACCCCCTTCAAAAACGGACACGGAACTGGAGTACTCAGCAGAGGTAAAACAAACAAACAAACAAACAAACAAATTATCAGACCATATCCAATTAACATCCACCAACACCCCTCCTCTTCTTCTCATCTCGTCTCCACATCTTCACACAATCACACATTCTGGAACTCCCAAACAAAACGTTCGTTGGTTGCGGAGTCCGCTCATTCTGGAACTCCCAAACAAAACGTTCGTTGGTTGCGGAGTCCGCTCACGGTCACGTGCATCCAGGGGAGGAAATGGAACGCGAAAGGGGGAATGCTGACGTCATCACAGGAGACCACGTGACACCAGCTTCCAGGAGGAAGGACGGTGGGAAGAAGAACCCTGGCCGCTCTTTCTTCAGTCGGAGTTCATCAAGGTCCTGAACTCTGTAAGGCAAAAAGGAGAACGTTTTCCTTTGGGTTTTTTTTTTTTTTTTTCAAATATGTGTGTTTGTGAAAGGAGGGGGGGGGGGGGGGGGCGGGGGAGGGGGGTTGGAGGGGATGGGGTGGTGGTCGGGGTGATGCGTGAGTGTTTTCTCTTCAGTCATTCCTTCTCTGTCCCCATCTCTAACCTGTGTATATTCACACACACACACACACACACACACACACACACACACACACACACACACACGCGCGCGCGCGCGCGCGCGCGCGCGCACACACACGTTCAGGCCGTCTTCATACCTTCTTGCTGCGCCTCCTCCCCTCCCCCTCCTCCCGCTTCCCTCGATATATAAACGTAGACACGCTCTCATCCTCGCGCCCCCTCCCTTCCCACCTCACCACACGTACATACAGGTACATAGAGGTACAAACCCACAAAGATCACACAACCATACCCTCCCTTTCTCTCCTCCTCCTTCTCCTCCCTCCCTCCCTTCGGCAGTCCTTCCTTCCATGAATCTACCAACTCCATCTCTTCCCACTCCCCTCCACCCTAACCCCTACAACCCCGGGCGCAGCTCATTTGCGCGAATTTCAACTGAGTTTTGTTTACAATAAACGAGTACGGTAACTTTTGAAATAATCACAGGCCCATAACTCCAAACGAATGCTGCTTACGACACCAAACCGCCTAACAGAAATGCCAACACAGAACAAACACGGAGACATCGTCAAAAAAAGGATGTTCCAAGCTTTCCCGATATACCCCGTACCTTGATTTCCTTCTGCATGACCATAGATTTGCGCGACTCTATTCAGCTAATAACGTTTGAAAAAGCACCCTTGCAAACCTCTTTCCGTTAGGCGACTTTGCATAGCACTTGTCCCCTGTCCACCAACAGGGTGTCGGTCAGCTCGCTTTAAAAACGGCTATTTGTACATGTCCTAAGCTCTGAAATGCTGGTCACTTTTTTCTTTTAGACGAAAATGATAACCATAGATCGACATTGAAGGGTTTTTTTTTTTTTTTTTTTTTTTTTTTTTTTTTTCCTTGAGTGCTTGTTCCTGTATACTGTCGCCTTTCAAATCTTTAATGAAAGCGAATAGCAAGTGACAATTTCGATGACTTTAGAAAAATGTGAGGCGTTTGAACCTTTGAAAAAAAAAGTCTAAACAGAAAACGCACTGACCAACAAAAACGATCTCCAGCTTATAAAACTAGCCTGCGTTTCATCCGAAAACGAGCGATATGCGATGGAAATGTCTTCAGCCTTAATGCAGGCTTCTGTCCTTAAAGCCATATTAAGAAAAGTCATAATGGGGCATATCCAATGTCCGCTTGCCAGAAAAGGATAATCGAAAGAATAAGTTCCACATTAATCTGTTAGTACAATCGATTATTCTATTCAGTGAGATTCGCAGCACATGTCAATCCACGCAAAACGAGCCGCGCAAATGATATGCCCACTACCACCCGCCCACCCTGATCTCCCTGCCCTCCTCCCACGCCCACCGACCATCATAATCCACGGTGCCACTGCCGTCCGTGTCGGTCTCGTTGATCATGGACTCGATCTCGTCCTCGGTGAGGTCATCTCCCAGGGACTTGAGGAGCCAGCGGAGGTCTTCCACGGGTATCACGCCCTTGTTGTTTTTGTCCAGCACCCTGAAGGCCTCACGCATCTCGCGCTCGTCTTCGTCCTCGTGCAGCTTCAGTTCGAACATCGGCTTGAACTGCTCCCAGTCGATGCAGCCCTGGGCTGTGGGAGAGTAGGGGAGGGAGGGAGGAGGTGGTATGGTATGTGGAGAGAGAGAGAGAGAGAGAGAGAGAGAGAGAGAGGAGAGAGAGAGAGAGAGAGAGTGATCATTGATAAAATGCTGAACGGAGAAATATAGAGGTTTTTAACAATCCTGTAAATCACCATCAACTTACCCATCCATCCATCCATCCATCCACCTACCCATCCTCTATCTATCTATCTATTACCTATCTATCTATCTCTATGCATCAATAAAGCTGCTTGTCTGTCTGTCTATCATACATTGCAAATAAGTAATGCTTTGGCTCAAATCCGGTCATAAACTGTGGTGCTTCGACTGACCTCGAATCATAAACATGCAGTGCTTTGATCGAACTCTGGTCATAAACATCTGATGCTTTGGTCGCATTTGATCATAAAAATGTGACGTTTTGATTAAAACACTCACCATAATCACGATGTGCTTTGGTTAAACACTGACCATAATCACATGTGCTTTGGTTAAACACTGACCATAATCACGATGTGCTTTGATTAAACACTGACCATAATCACGATGTGCTTTGATTAAACACTGACCATAATCACGATGTGCTTTGATTTAAACACTGACCATAATCACGATGTGCTTTGATTAAACACTGACCATAATCACGATGTGCTTTGATTAAACACTGACCATAATCACGATGTGCTTTGATTTAAACACTGACCATAATCACGATGTGCTTTGATTAAACACTGACCATAATCACGATGTGCTTTGATTAAACACTGACCATAATCACGATGTGCTTTGGTTAAACACTGACCATAATCACGATGTGCTTTGATTTAAACACTGACCATAATCACGATGTGCTTTGATTAAACTCTGATCATAAGCACCCAATAATCAGAATGAGTGTGATAAAAAAAAAAAACATATAGTGCTCTAATGGAACTCTGATCGTACGCATTGACTGCAATGATTAGTCTCGCTGGACAGCCGATGCGTAGAGCCGTGAAGCAATAGTGTCTGCGGCTGTGTGCGGAGTTGCCGGAATGACAAACGTCACAACAGTTACGCGAGTCAAGGAATACAGAAGATTAGACAGAAAAAATAGTGTGGTACATGAAATTACATGTGTATCAGAGGGGCTCGTAGTCAAATACTTAGAGCGTTTTCACTGCGAAGCCGACAGTCGTGAGTTCGAACCTCTTGTGGGGTGGGATTTTCTCGGGTTGGAAAAGCATCTCTGTCCACCCAGCAGTAAGTGGGTACCTGGTTCAGTTCAGGGAAGGTTAAAGGCTGTGGAAAGAGGGGGATGGGTCCTGCATTCGATTCCTTCGTGCTTCAGACACAGTGAACCTCTACAAAGTTCCCTGCTCCTACAGCCGGTGACCTTAACTTTCTAGTATCCCTTGTGGAGGAATACATTTTAAATTTCAAAGCGAAGTGACTTGAAGGCGGAAATTGAAGCAAATTTTAAAAAGAAAAGTTATCGCTTCCTCTGGACAAACTAGACAATCAGATTACAGGACAAAACACGATGCATTTTGACCGCTTAGGTCTTCTTCAGGTAGAATAAACACCATTTAGGACAATGAAAACGAAAAACGATCTATCACTTATCTTATATTCGGCGCAAAATGGACACCAACAAGAGAACTTAAGTATTTTTGTTCGTTCTTCGGTTTTATTGTCCTAAATGCTGTTTCTCTTATCTGAAGAAGACCTAGGAGGTCGAAATGCATCGTGTTTTGTCCTGTAATCTGTTTTGTCTGGTTTGTCCAGCAGAACCAGTAACGTTGTTGTTGGTTTTTTTAATCTATACCACTGTCCCCCTGCTCACCTTCCTCGTCCACAGCGTCTGCCCACTCCTTCAGTTTGTCATCCTCCACCTGCAGGCCCAAGGACTTGAAGACGTTGGCCAGCTCCTTGGTGGACACTGTGCCGTTGCCTTTCTTGTCGAACAGTTGGAACGTCTGGTTGGCGTCTGGAACAGTAAGCCCGTGCTGATTAGTGCTTCACACGCACGCACACGCATACACACGCTCACACGCACGCACGCATAAACACACACACACACACACACACACACACACACACACACACACACACATATCACACACACACACACACCACACACACAACACACACACACACACACACACACACACACACACACACACACACACACACAAGTTAACACTACTCTGATGGTTTTATATTATCTTTTGAATTGTTCTCCATCATATGTATCAGGTACTCTTCTGTGTCGACTCAAAGTCTGCAGTATATGATTTAAGTAGATCAGGTTTCATCGTGAGACAAGTTCTCATCGTTGTTCTTCTTCTTCTCCATCGCCTATCACACTTGTAGACAGGATTCTGTAATGAATCTGGTGGTCCTTTGCAGGGCCTCCACAGACCTGTACAGCTTGTCGTTGATGGGTACCGGCTGCGGCCATGTCCTATCCCTCAGACACTGCAGGTCCCCACAGTCCTGTAGAATGTGTTTTGTGGTTTGTTCTGCCTGCCCACATGTGCACATTGGGGATGGTTTCAGGTGCAACTTGCGGTGTAGATGGGATGCTAGCCTGTTGTGCCCGGTTCTGAGTCGGTCATCTTTGAGGTCAGTCATCTAATAGATTTTCTCCTTTTGATGAGCAGGGACATTAACCTCTGTTGGGTGCCTTCACAAACGGATTCCAATCTAATGAAATAGTCTACATGCTAGCAAAATATCGATCATGCTTGCACTTTATATATTACACTATCCCTTATGGATGGAATACGTTTTGCAGCATTAATGCTTGCTGGAAACGCTTAGAATGAAGCAACAAAAATTCTGGCAATGTTGTAACTACTCACACAAAGTAAACCATCAACTGTTCTTTGAAAATATCTTCAGATCTCATTAAGTTAAAGTCACAACCCGCCAAATATCAGATAAAGATCTTTGATTAATAAATTTATACTTGCTAATATTAACACAAGTTAAACTTTTATGATGAAAAAAAATGCTCTGGAAAAGTCTCAAATGATCATACACTTTTTAATTGCAGGCATTTTTCTGGGACTTCTGTAGATGGTTTTTTTTTTTTTTTTTTTTTTTTTTTTTTAATAACCTTGTTTCCATCTGTGACACTGCTTTCGCATTAACTCAAGCCCGGTCCGTTGTTACCTGTAGTGGGGTTTGATTGCTTTAACATTTTGCTAGAATGTTACTTTGAGTTGATAATTTCATTTGAATTTTCTGTATTGTTACTCATGTTGACTTCATTTGCTTTCTTTCTTCTCTTCTTCTTTGTTTTGCCTTATTTTGTTTTCTTTGTGTTCTTGTTCGATATCACGAAATGTGAATAGGCACTAAATTAAAGGACACACACACACACACACACACACACACACACACACACACACACACATACACACACACACACACACACACACACACACACACACACATACTTGAAAGCTCACATACACGCATGAACGTGCATTAATACACATTCCATTGGCACTCGCGCGCACATTCACACACACACACACACACACACACACATACACACACACACACACTGACACACACACGCACACACTGACACACACATACACACACACGCGCGCGCGCGCGCGCGCGCGCTTTGTAAGACAAAGAGAGAGAGAGACAGAGACAGAGACAGAGACAGAGAGATGTGGATAATGTATTTATTCACAGGTCTTGGCGCGTTTAAGTATACGCAGACATGCTGCATACCACAATCATGAAAAGACTATTCCGGCATTAGCAAGACGTTAAAGCTCGATACTGTCACCTCCATGATTGATCCAGACGAAATCAGAACCGTTTTCAAACAAACGAACATACACTTTTGACACGCGTAGCAGATCATACGCTTCTGTTGTCTGTCATTTTTTGCAACGTATCAAGTATAAATAAACTGCTGCACGTAGGCCTACATGTTATGGACGCTAAATTTCGCAGTTTCTTCGATGGAAAAAAAAATGAACGAACTCACACTTTACAGCTGTTTTATCCAGCTCCAGAGTTATGAACTGTTCTAAACAAAGGGCTGGATCTAGGAATAAATGCAGCAACTGATGTCATCAAGTACGTACGTTCTGGTAAAATCGTTTTGGAGTCTTGCAGAATCATCTTCAGCACAAATCGGCTCGACAGCTCCAAGCCAGGGAGTGCAACTCTTGTACATCTCCTTTGCCTACTACTTGTCTATTCGGGTATTGTCCCTTTAACAATGATGTTTTGCGAGAGAAATGCGAGGACTGAGAAAGTTTGAAGCCATGTCTGGTCGACATGAAAATTGCTTCCCTCTAAAAAAATATCTTTAAAATAGGTTTTATGATAATTATGTTTGTTTGTTTGTTGTTTTCAGTATTGTGTGAGTGTTGAACTTCAAGACTTCAAAATGTGTTTAATTGTGGATGCTGATTTTGCTGACTGCCGAAAATCATGTTAGATACCTAAACTACTTGCCAGTCATCAGAGAGAGAGAGAGAGAGAGAGAGAGAGAGAGAGAGAGAGAGAGAGAGAGAGAGAGAGAGAGAGAGAGATGTTGGCTTGTGTTCTTCGGTGTCTTTCAGAATTTCTTTCTTTGCATTCATTATCATGTGTGATTAGCTACTCCATACCCTCCTTCTGAAGAATTTTCTCTTAGACATTTCATTCAGGCTCTCTGCCTCTTTCTCTTCCGTCTCTTCGTCTCTCTCTCTCTCCTCTCTCTCTCTCCCTCTCTCTCTCTCTCTCTCTCCACACACACACACACACACACACACACACACACACACACACACACACAACACACACTACACACACACACACACACTCACACACACACACACACACACACACAACACACCACACACACACACCAAAAATTTGCGTTGTTATGACACATCAAATGAAGCAATTTCTTTTGGTCACGTGACATATCAAGTGGCAGGAAAGTAACAATTGTAAGCATCACCTTGTGTTGACGTCAAAACAATGGGGCGCGTCAAAACAATGCGGGTGCGATTACACAGTCTTCACACACACACACACACACACACACACACACACACACACACACACACACACACACACAACACACACACACACACACACACACACACACACACACACACACACACACACACACACACACACACACACACACA
>CM065715.1:46426610-46436610 GCA_033310375.1 Conus canariensis | reverse complement strand
TGATTCAAAGCGATGGGCTGTAGGTGGTGATTCAAAGCTATGGCCTTTAGATGGTGATTCAAATCTAAGGTCTGTAGATAGTGATTCAAAGCTTGAGGCTTTGAAATGGTCAGTCAATCTGTGGCTTTTGATGTTGATTCACATCTATGTATTTTAGATGGAGACTCAAAGCTACAGCCTTTGGATGGTGATTCAAAGCTATCACCTTTAGATGGTGATTCAAAGCTATAGCCTTTAGATGGTGATTCGAAGCTATGACCTTTGGATGATAACTCAAAGCTATAGCCTTTAGGTAATGATTCAAAGCCATAGCCTTTAGATAGTGATTCAATGTTATGGCCTATAAATGGAAACCCAAAGCTATGGCCTTTAGATAGTGATTCAAAGCTATGGCCTTTAGATGGTAACTCAATCTATGCCCTTTAGGTGGTGATTCAAAGATATGGCCTTTAGATGGTGATTCAAAGCTATGGCTTTTAGATGGCGATTCAAAGCTATCGTTTTTGATGGTGATTCAAAGGTACGGCATTTAGGTAGTGATTCAAAGCTATGGCCTTCAGACGTTGATTCAATTCTAAGGCCTTCAGATGGTGGTTCAAAGCTATGGCCTTCAGATGGTGATTCAAAGCTAAGGCCTTCAGATGGTGATTCAAAGCTATGGCCTTCAGATGGCGATCCAAAGCTATGGGCTGTAGGTGATGATTCAAAGCTATGGCCTTCAGATGGTGATTCAAAGCTATGGCCTTTAGATGGTGATTCAAATCTAAGGCCTTTAGACGGTGATTTAAAGCTATGGCCTTCAGATGGTAATTCAAAGCTATGGCCTTTAGATGGTAATTCAAAGCTATGGCCTTCAGATGGTAATTCAAAGCTATGGCCTTCAAATGGTGATTCAAAGCTGTGGCCTTCAGATAGTGATCCAAAGCTATGGGCTGTAGGTGGCGATTCAAAGCTATGCCCTTTTGACGGTGATTAAAAGCTATGGCATTCAGATGGTGATTCAAAGCTATAGCATTTAGATGAAGATTCAAAACTACAGCCTTCACATGGTGATTCAAAGCTATAGCATTTAGATGAAGATTCAAAACTATAGCCTTTAGATGGTGATTCAAAGCTATAGCATTTAGATGGCCATTCAAAGCAATGGCCTTTGACTTTGATTCAAAGCTATGGCCTTTTGATGGTGATTCAATGGTATGGTCTTTTAATGGTTATTTAAAGTTATGGCCTTTAGATGGTGACTCAAAGCTTTGGCTTTTGGATAATGCTTCATAGCTATGGCCTTCAACGTGGCATTTCAAAGCTAAGGCCATTTGATGCCCATTCAAACCCATGGTTTTCCATGGCGATTCAAACTCAAGTATCAATTTGGGTACTTTAAAGATATTGCCTTTCACGACTTTTTATAGCTATGGCCTTTTGAAGATCATTTGAAGCTATGGCCGTTTCATAATACATTTGAAGAAATAGTCGTTTCATGATTTAAGGTCATTTGCAGCTAAGGCCCTTCCATGAATATTTAAAGCTGTAGCTATGAACGTTCCATTGCCATTTAAAGCTTTGGCCGTTTCTTGATCATTTAAAGCTATGGCCGTTTCATGATCATTTAAAGCTACTGCTACGACCGTTTCACGTCTACTTAAAGCACTAGCCTTTTCACTACCGTTTGGTGATCATTTGAAACTACTGTCGTCTGATGGCGATTTCAAGCTGAATATGGATATCTAACCCTCTTGGCTGAAAGGTATGTATTTTGATAATTTGATACAATGGTAATGATTGATGGAAAAATTCAACCAGTCTGCTCAAACTGCTGTGAATAATGCTGACGAATAATATCACAGTTCAGCTTGGTCCTTACCGCCACTGAGCTGAATAAACAACTCCATCTTTCTGCTCAGTAATTACAGTTGAAGTGAGTACATAAAAAGTGCGCTTGCATGCAAACGCTGACAAGGTACACGCAGCGCGCGAACGCGCGCGCGCGCACACACACACACACACACACACACACACACACACACACACACACACACACACACACGCACACACACACACACACACACACACAAACGCCACTCCCACACCCATGCACACACAGAACACACCGGTAGAGACTTGAGACTCATAGGTAGGTATTCAGAGAGAGAGAGAGAGAGAGAGAGAGAGAGAGAGAGAGGAGAGAGAGAACACACACGCGCGTGCGCACACACACACGCACACATACGTAGACTCACAGAGACACACGTAGGCCGTATACAGAGAGAGAGAGAGAGAGAGAGAGAGAGAGAGAGAGAGAGAGAGAGACAGACAGACAGACAGACAGACAGACAGACAGACAGACAGAGATCAGTACAGTCTCACAACACACAGCAAAGATGGAAAAACAACAAGCACAAGAGCAGCCTTTCAAAGTTTCAACCCCCAAATCAGCCCCTGTACATTACCAGTAGTAAGTAACCCAGCCACTCACCATGTTGCTCCCGAAACTGCTGTGTCAACTCCTTCCAACCCAAAGGAACGCACCAACAGACAGAAAGCTGACACACAAGTCCAGACAGCTAGAAGTACAGAGATGGAGAAGAAAACGAACTCGCTCGCTCTCTCGTGCAGCCAGCCAGCCAACCGAACAGCCAGCCAGCGAGCAGCAGCAACAGCAGCAGCAGCAACAGCAGAGCAGCAGGGAGAAGAAGGGAAAGAGAAAGATTATCCGTCCGTACTCCGTGCAGTCAGTCAGTCAGCGCTTTGGCACTCTCATCTCTCTTCCTTATGCTGCCGTAATTGTGTGCACGTGCGTTGCGTCCAGTGACTCGCACGGGCAGGTACAGGCTGGCACATCAGCATTCCGCAGCAAGCATATGTGCGTTTGTCGTATGCTCATATCATGCAGCCGCTGGCGTATATACGAGTCTGTGAGAACACGCCATTATTTTCTTTTATTCATCATCATCATCATCATCATCATCATTATTATCGTTATTATTATTATTGTCGTTGTTATTATTATTATCATTATTTATTATTATTATTATTATCATCATCATCATTGTTAATATTATTATAATTATCATTATTATCATCATCATCATTTTATTATTATTATCATCATCATCATTATCATTGTTATTATTATCATTATTTAATTGTTTTTGCTCATCCCCTTAGGGACTCTCTCACCCTCTTTCCACTCAACACAACACTCAGAGAGAGAGAGAGAGAGAGAGAGAGAGAGAGAGAGAGAGAGAGAGAATCTATTTATTATAATCCATTGACCCTAATGTGCAGGATGGAATGGTGACAGTTGACAATTAACAAGCGCTTCAAACTGTAAACTTAGCAGACCAATCCGGGCAGCACAGACTTCAGTCACAATTTCTGTTCCTGCCGTAGAAAGCAATGGTAGATACGGACTGGAAGAGTTACTTCCCATACAATTTCTGTTCCTGCCATAGAAAGCAATGGTAGATACGGCTTGGAAGAGTTACTTCCCATACAATTTCTGTTCCTGCCACAGAAAGCAATGGTAGATACGGATTGGAAGAGTTACTTCCCATACAATTTCTGTTCCTGCCACAGAAAGCAATGGTAGATACGGATTGGAAGAGTTACTTCCCATACAATTTCTGTTCCTGCCATAGAAAGCAATGGTAGATACGGCTTGGAAGAGTTACTTCCCATACAATGTCTGTCCCTGCCATAGAAAGCAATGGTAGATACGGATTGGAAGAGTTACTTCCCATACAATTTCTGTTCCTGCCACAGAAAGCAATGGTAGATACGGATTGGAAGAGTTACTTCCCATACAATTTCTGTTCCTGCCATAGAAAGCAATGGTAGATACGGATTGGAAGAGTTACTTCCCATACAATTTCTGTTCCTGCCACAGAAAGCAATGGTAGATACGGATTGGAAGAGTTACTTCCCATACAATTTCTGTTCCTGCCATAGAAAGCAATGGTAGATACGGCTTGCAAGAGTTACTTCCCATACAATTTCTGTTCCTGCCATAGAAAGCAATGGTAGATACGGCTTGGAAGAGTTACTTCCCATACAATTTCTGTTCCTGCCATAGAAAGCAATGGTAGATACGGCTTGCAAGAGTTACTTCCCCTGTATGTTCTTTCTAATCGAAAACCTAAAAAATGTCGACGTTTATATCTTTAGGAAAGGGTCATACTCCCTGGAAATATATTACTTCATATACCGTCATCAGTCTGTAAACAGAAACTTCACATTGTTTATAGTTAGTGGAAATCGTTGACGATCTTGCTGAGCGGATCCTGGACCCAGAAAAAGAAACACCCGAAGATGCTGGGGAGGACCCAGAGAAGCACTGTCCTCATCTGCCTTTAGAGCAGTCCTGTACCACCCTTGGAGGCCTGCGCTGTGTTGACGATGGGTACAGGCACGCGCAGAACACTCCATTAAGATATCAAGGGACATAACTGCTCCTGAACAGAGGTAAATCAGACTACAGGATGCAACTCATAACAGCCTTAAAGTAGCATCCCCATGGGTGTACCAGCCCGTGTTTCATGACTGCTGTCATGAGTTGCATCCTGTAGTCTGATTTACCTCTGTTCAGGAGCAGTTATGTCCCTTGATATCTTAATGGAGTGTCCTGCGCGTGCCTGTACCCATCGTCAACACAGCGCAGGCCTCCAAGGGTGGTACAGGACTGCTCTAAAGGCAGATGAGGACAGTGCTTCTCTGGGTCCTCCCCAGCATCTTCGGGTGTTTCTTTTTCTTCTTCACATTGTTTATAGTTAGTGGAAATCGTTGACGATCTTGCTAAGCGGATCCTGGACCCAGCTTTTTATCCGGATCCGTACCACATATTTGCACGTAAATTCGATAGGTTCGTCCGAGGCCACGTTCCGTCTGTTCACAGAGTTTCGCTGAATGAAGTTCACGATTTTTTTTCGTGATCTTGCTGTCAAAAGAAGACAGTTGCACAATGGTAAGCTGTCAAAAGAAGACAGTTGCACAATGGTAAGCTGTCAAAAGAAGACAGTTGCACAATGGTAATATAACGTCCTCAGATGAAACAACAATAAAGTATGTGGAACCTTTTACTCATAGTTAGGAACACGCGCGCGCACACACACTGAAGCACACAACTGCAGCAGAAGAAATAAAAATAAAGTGTGTGAAGACTTTTACTCAAAGTTAGGAGCACGCGCGCGCGTACGTACTCACACACTGAAGCACACAACTGCGCCGACCAATTCATTGCTGACCATGTAGAAGTCTTTGCCTCGTTTCGGCCGGATTCAAAGTGTGGTAGTACAAAGAACCTGCAGCAATGATAAAAATAGTGACAGCGTAGTAGTGGCGACAGTGCAGCACCAGTAGTGGAGGTAGGAGTTGCAACGTCAAGATCAGCAGCAGCAGCAGTTGCCATAGTAGTAGTAGTAGTAGTAGTAGTAGTAGTAGTAGTGGTGGTGGTGGTGATAGTGGCAGTAGTAATAGTTGTTGTTGTAGCGATAGTAGTAGCAGTAACAGCATTAGCAGCAGCTGTAGTAATAGGGAAATGAATGTTAAGCGCCAGCAGGCCGCTCTTCATTTGGCTCTACTCAGGTAGGCGACCCGTTGCATAAACGAGAGAGTGGATTGTAATAGTGTTTAGAACGCCGTCTCTAAGGATAGGTGCTGTCAATAAATAAATAGATAAAACAACAGTAGCTGCAGCAGTCTCAGCGTAACAGTTCATGTGGCCATGATGATGATGATGATGATGATGATGATGTTAATAAAATGTCGGCGATGATATGACTAATAGAGTAGCAGCACTGCATATCTCTTACCCTCCTCCCTCCTCCTCCTCCACCTCCGCCTCCTCAGTACCTTCAACAATCACAGGAGCAGGTAATAGCAGTGACAGTAATTGAACTACTTCTGTTACACCATCTCCTTTGTTCCAGAGGCAAGAAATGGGAGTTCCTTCCCTCTGTCTATCTATCTATCTGTTTTTCAGCAAGATGGTACTAATTGTATTACTGCAATTCATATTAGACGACAATTATGCAAGTACATGGAAAATGAGCATAAAACGCAGTATATGGGCAGTCTGTTCTAGTACAGCAAAACATGTCCCCGCCTGGGGGCTCCACACGTGATCTTTCTTGACGCTAACCCAGTGACAGAAGAACTGTGGATAGTTTTGTCAGAGTCGGAATAACAGGATTTAAAATCCACGCTGTTGAGTTCTGTCGCCCCTCTTGGGCTGTGGAGAATACGATGAAAACCAGAGGGGCTCTCGGGAGACCGCAACTCCCCACCAACATCAAAACGAATCCACATAAACTACACCTTCAACTTCTTCTTCCTGTTCAATGGAGAACTTGTAATAATTTCATCAGTGCCATGGACAGATCCTGGATGTGCTGTTTGATCCAGATTCGAACCACGAATCCATACTAAGAACATTTGACACCTTCGGTTTTTGGCCACATTCTAAATTTTCTCCAGGTTTGGTTTTGAAAAAAAATTATTAAAAAAAAAAAAAGGCTCAGGAATTTTTGCGTTACAAAATGTGTCATAATCTTGCTTCACCATACTGTGCCCACCCTTTGATCCGGATGTGCATCATACATCCGCTCTAAAACTTAATGGTTTCTTACTTTTGCTACAATTCATCTTTCCAGTAAGTTCCGTGGAGATCGGTTCAGAAGTTGTTGTTGTTGTTGTTTTTTGCGGAATCTTTGCGACAGACAAAGGAACAGACAACAAAGAATCCAAGAGAGGGGGAAGGAAACGAGGCGAGGGAATCAATGTGAACTGGGTATTCACATTAAACAAAGTCAAAGGGAGACAATGATCAGAAAGCGAACATTCTAAAAGTCAACAACTGAAATACCTCAGAGACATGATCCAAAAACGGTGTATATACCATTCCCATATTACACATGTGTTACTTTTCTACCCTTCGCTGGCTGCTTTGGGGTGCTGCTGGATTCTATTTTTGAACCTTTGGCGGTGAGAATACCACAGAATTTCAGACGATGGTGTATCTCCATGTGATGCCAGTGGAGGACATACACAGTCAGCCGGCCTCCCTGATGAGCCCGATCCAGCGGACGAAAGGCCTCGGAGCAGGCAGTGTGGACTGTTCTGTCTTCAGGATGGATTATAATGGTTCCCATATGTTGCTAGTGAAGGGTATACTATATATTACAATATTGCCCTGATTCTTCGTTCTCATTTTCTTTCTTCCCGTGTCCCCCCCCCCCTCCCCCCCCCCCCCCCCCCTATTTTTTTTCTTGTTCTTTTTAATCTCTGCCAAGTCATTAATGTAATAACGGACAAATTGTTAGCCTGCACTGCTTTTCCCGTACTACTAAATTGTTCAACATAATACATATGTATTTATATGTATATGCGAGTGTGTGTGTGTGTGTGTGTGTGTGTGTGTGTGTGAGAGAGAGAGAGAGAGAGAGAGAGAGAGAGAGAGAGAGAGAGTGAGTGTGTATTGTTTATTTGTCTGTTTGTGGTCAGTTTTTGTTCTAGTCTAAAATAATTGTCATAGATTGAACATTGACAAGAGGCGTCCGTGGTCAAATCTATAGTATATTTACCTGACGGTTTTGAGTTCAAACCATGGGGTTGAATTTTTTTAGGTATAAAAACCCTCTCTGTCCACCCAGCAATCAATGGGTTCATAATTCAGTTCAGGGAAGGTTACGGGCGGCGGAAAGAGAAGGATGAGCGCAGCGTTCCATCATGCCGTTCCTTATACACGGTGAACCTCCAGTAGTTCATTGTTCCTACGATTGATAGGCTATGTGAAAGATAGGCGGCATCTCTGGATATTAATGAAGTTTATGAATGGCCATGTTTAACCCAATATGTACTGTCAATTTGAAGCCAATCCTCAGCCAGATTGGAAGCCGATCTTAACCTCAACAACAAGTTCAAACCAGTCTTTCGTCAGACGGCTGAGGCGTTTTTCAGAGACGAAGTAGGACGAGGAGGAATCGTGAACCCCATTGGCTGACCAGACACTGCTAAATGAACATAGCTGGCTGCTGCGTCAGTGTGTACGTACTATCCCAGCATCAAGACTTTTCTGGCAAACTCAGGCCACAGAGCTAAAGGCAGCGTAAGGGGATGGGGGGGGGGGGAGGCGTGCCCGCGCGCGCGCGCACACACACGCGCACACACACACACACACACACACACACACACACACACACACACACACACACACACACACGAGAGAGAGAGAGAGAGAGAGAGAGAGAGAGAGAGAGAGGAATCAGGCAGGTAGGCTAGGCACACGTGTTTACGTGCATGGCGTCAACACAGGAATTTCCCTTGCCGGGATGGCCGAGGGGAGAGAGAGAGAGAGAGAGAGAGAGAGGAGGGGGGAATGTTGGGGTGGGGGGTCGGGGGTGAGGTGAGGCGGTGAGGCGGTGAGGGGATAGTATCGTGTTGTCTTGATCAGAATCAGGCGTGTTGTTGTCTGTCTGCTGTTGGTACTTAGTGTTCGTGTATGTACAGAGAGTGTAAGGGACTCGTAGGCCTATGTGCTGCTCTCACCGAATACCGACAGTACGGTGTGTATGAGGAGAGAGAGAGAGAGAGAGAGAGAGAGAGAGAGAGAGAGAGAGAGAGAGAGAGAGATGGTAAATCATTGAAAAGAGAAGACTGCCCAATTTCACATCAAGGCCATGGACAGAGTAGCTAAGATGAAACTGATTTCATTTCAACAGACTTGAATGGTAGTAAGCAGACTGCATTTCTGACTTTCAGAAAGAGAGAGAGAGAGAGAGAGAGAGAGAGAGAGAGAGAGAGAGAGACAGACAGACAGACAGACAGACAGACAGACAGAGAGAGAGAGAGACAGACAGACAGACAGACAGACAGACAGACAGAGACAGAGAGAGAGAGAGAGAGAGAGAGAGAGAGAGACAGAGACAGAGACAGAGACAGAGACAGGGAGAGACAGAGAGAGAGAATTTCTTCGCATCTGTCACTGATCTTTGATATACAAGTTTCGTATTTCTTCTCCTGACGTGTCAAATCGTGTTTAAAACCCTTTTACCTCCAAACCCAGACAGTCGATGAAGAGATATTGCATCACTCCATCGTTCACACAGACAAGTCAATCGCAAGCGGCGCACTACTGGGCTCTTTTGCCAAATAACTTTTCGCCTAATCACGGTTCGCCACAAACGCCTGTCGACGTCAGTTCTCCGTCAATGACCGATTTAGGCGAGATGTTTAGCCTACTCTTGGTGTTTTTTCTTTCTTTCTTTCTTTCTTTCTTTCTTTCTGTATTTCTTTCTTTTTTTCTTTCTTTCGTGTGTACAGAGAGCGTGGGTGGCTCATATGTATTGCATTTACTGAATACCAACAGTGTGTATGCCAATGAGAGAGAGAGAGAGAGAGAGAGAGAGAGAGAGAGAGAGAGAGAGAGAGAGAGAGAGAGAGAGAGAGAGAGAGAAGGAGAGAGACAGATGGTAAATCATTTAAAAAGAAGTCTGTCCAGCTTGATGTCAAATTTTCATGCACAATGTAAATAAGATGAGACAAAGAAAAAGAAACACCCAAAGGTGCTGGGGGGGACCCAGTGAAGCACTGTCTTCACCTGCCATTAGAGCAGTCCTGTACCACCCTTGGAGGCCTGCGCTGTGTTGACGATGGGTACAGGCACGCGCAGGACACTCCATTAAGATATCAAGGGACATAACTGCTCCTGAACAGAGGTAAATCAGACTACAGGATGCAGCTCATAACAGCCTTAAAGTAGCATCCCCATGGGTGTACCAGCCCGTATTTCATGACTGCAGAGCCCACCAGCGAAAAACACCACCCTCCAGCTGCCGAGCACACCCCACAGACCCAACCACCCCTGCCCACGGACAGATGAAGACAGTCAAATTTTCATGCACAATGTAAATAAGATGAGACCGATTTCATTTCGACAGACAGATTTGGATGGTTAAGATTGCAGAGCGCATTTTTAACTTGAAAAAAAAAGAAAAGAAAAGAAACA
>CM065715.1:46414110-46416610 GCA_033310375.1 Conus canariensis | reverse complement strand
CATGCTGTGTACCTGAATCAATAGTCAATTTATCTTTGTCTGACATGGTGTGTACACTGTGTTAATCTCATTTTATCTTTGTTTGACATGGTGTGTACCCTGAATCAATAGTCAATATATCTTTGTCTGACGTGGTGTGTACTCTGTGTTAATCTCAATTTATCTTTGTCTGACATGGTGTATACCCTGAGTCTACAGTCAATATATCTGTGTTCGACATGGTGTGTACCATGAGTCTACAGTCAATATATCTTTGTCTGACATGGTGTGTACCCTGAGTCTACAGTCAATATATCTTTGTTTGACATGATGTATACCCCGAGTCAATAGTCAATATATCTTTGTCTAACATGGTGTGTGCACTGAATCTACAGTCAATATATCTTTGTTTGACATGATGTATACCTCGAGGTTACAGTCAATTTATCTTTGTTTGACACGATGTATACCCCGAGTCAATAGTCAGTATATCTTTGTCTGACATAGTGTTTGCACTGTAATATTGTCAATATATCTTTGTTTGGCATGGTGTGCTAACCCGAGTAACAGTCAATATATCTTTGTCTGATATGGTGTGTCTTGAGTCAGAGTCAATTATCTTTGTCTGACATGGTACGTACCCGGAATCAATGGTCAATTTATCTTTGTTTGACATGGTGTATTCCCTGAGTCAATAGGTCAATATATCTTTGTTTGACATGGTGTGTACTCTGTGTTAATCTCAATATATCTTTGTCTACATGGGTGTACCCTGAATCTACAGCCAATATATGTCTTTTGAACATGGTGTGTACCCTGAGTCAATAGTCAATATATCTTTGTTTGACATGATGCATCCCCAAGTCAATAGTCAATATATCTTGTCTGACATGGTGTGTGCATTGAATCTATAGTCAGCATATCTTTGTTTGGCATGGTGTGCACCGAGTAAACAGTCATATATCTTTGTCGAATATGTGAGTACCCTTGAGCCAGTAGTCAATGTCTTTGTTTATCAGTGGTGTACCCGGCTCAACAGTCAAATATCCGTTGTTTGACATCGTGTGTACCCCGATCAATGGCTAATTTATCGATTTTTTTGACATTGTGTGTACCCTGAGTCTATAATTAATATATCTTTGACATGATATGGTACTCAGAGTCTATAATCAATATATCTTTCTTTAACATGGTGTGTACCCGATCACTATCAATATACTTTGTTTGACATGGGTGTTTACTCGAGTCAATAGACTAGGTATCTCTGTTTGACATGGTGTATCCATGATCTGTACCCTGAGTCAATAGCAAGTAAAATTAATCTTTGTTCAGTATGATTTTACCTTGAGTCAAAAGCGAACATACAGCAGCCTTGTCAACGACACGATGAATACGAGGAGTCCCCTGCAAAGATATCAATTGTTTCATACTGAGCGTGCCCTGAGCCAACAGCGAACGAACACATCCTTGCCTGACATGCTGTGTACCCTGTCTGATATTAGTGCTTGGCTTAAGTCAATACGATTTTATTTTTGACTGACCTGGTGTGTACCCAGACTCTACAGCAAATAGATCATCAACTGACATGGTGCGTTCTCTGAGTGAATGGCATGGTGCGTACTCTGAGTGAATGACGTGGTGCGTACTTTGAGTGAATGACGTGGTGCGTGTTCTGAATGAATGACGTGGTGCGTTCTCTGAGTGAAAGACGTGGTGAGTACTCTGAGTGAATGACATGGTGCGTACTCTGAGTGAATGACGTGCTGTGTACTCTGAGTGAATGACATGGTGCATTCTCTGAGTTACTGACGTGGTGCGTAGTCTGAGTGAATGACGTGGTGCGTAGTCTGAGTGAATGACGTGGTGCGTAGTCCTGAGTGAATGACGTGGCGTACTCTGAGTGAATGACGTGGTGCGTTCTCTGAGTGACTGACGTGGTGCGTTCTCTGAGTGACTGACGTGGTGCGTTCTCTGAGTGACGACATGGTGCGTACTCTGAGTGACTGACATGGTGCGTACTCTGAGTGAATGACGTGGTGCATTCTCTGAGTGACGGACATGGTGCGTTCTCTGAGTGACTGACGTGGTGCGTACTCTGAGTGAATGACATGGTGCATTCTCTGAGTGAATGACGTGGTGCATTCTCTGAGTGACGGACATGGTGCGTTCTCTGAGTGACTGACGTGGTGCGTTCTCTGAGTGACGGACATGGTGCATTCTCTGAGTGACTGACGTGTGCGTTCTCTGAGTGACTGACGTGGTGCGTTCTCTGAGTGACTGACGTGGTGCATTCTCTGAGTGACGCATTCTCTGAGTGACTGACGTGGTGCATCTCTGAGTGACTGACGTGGTGCATTCTCTGAGTGACTGACGTGTGCGTTCTCTGATGAATGACGTGTGCTTTCTCTGAGTGACTGACGTGGTGCATTCTCTGAGTGACGGACATGGTGCATTCTCTCTGAGTGACGGGCATGGTGCATTCTCTGAGTGACGGACATGGTGCATTCTCTGAGTGACGGAC
>CM065715.1:46399110-46404110 GCA_033310375.1 Conus canariensis | reverse complement strand
CACACACACACACACACACACACACACACACACACACACCACACACTCTCACTCACTCACACACACACACACACACACACACACACACACACACACACACACACACACAACACACACACACACACACACACACACACACACACACACACACACACACACACACACACACACACACATACACACACACACGTACGCGCGCGTGCGAGTTGTCTAGAGCAGTCCAGAGACTATGACAAAATTCCTCCGTCTGGCATCTCATGTTCGCACTGATCAGTTGCAGATGGAATGATCTCTGACTCCTGCGCTACTACATGCTTCCCCTTGACGGGTTAGTGGCTTCTTCATGTAGTCGGTTGGTTGGCAGGTTGGTCGAGAGGCGGAGGTGAAGGGGAAGAAGACGATGGAAGCGAGGAGACGGAGGATGGGGTATTAGGTATGTCTGTGGTGGTGGATATGGGATTAAGGTACTGAAAGGATTAAGGTAGTGAAAGGATGATTGGTTTCAATTTAGCGTTATTGTCCTTGATTGGTAGGCCGGATAGATTGATGGATCGGTAGCTTGCCAGTTATGTCTATATGTTGGTGGTGAGCTCGGTCAAATTTTGCGTGTGGGAGTCCTTTGGCAGGTTATTAGGTAGTGGTGCTCTGGCAAGGATATTAGGTCAGCGAGCACTCCAGCTGGTAGTTTGGGGGAGTCGTTGTGTGACGTGGGAATCGTGTTGGATATACACGCGGTTCCGGCATCTCATACCAGGACCATAGACACAGTTAGGCAGTGAGTCAGCCTTTACGCTGACAGACAAAAAGCTCCCTCCGACAGTTATCAAAGTTTGCCTGTTACAGGCATTATCTGGCCATGACTCCCTCCTGTCCAAGTCCAGTCTACAGGGTACAGTGAAGGATGGACGTACCAGAGGCGGACCGAACGATGAAGGGTCGACACAACGAACCGGACAGGTCGCTGGGTCTCTATCTTGTTGCGTATGACTGAGAACAGAAGGCCTTGGGCATCTTTCACTTCTCACGCTACTGCCATAGCACCTGTATGGTCTTCTGTTGTGGAAAGGTAAAAACGAAAACAGACCATACAAACAAAAACAAACCAGCCTTCCCCGCCTCAAAGATAAAAAAGGCAGCTAAAGGATATAGGGCACAACAAACACACAGACAAGCAGCTGATGGAAAATAGGATCAGTGAATGGATAGAACTGTGGGTAGTTTTGGTGGAATGTGATCAGTTTTATGGGTAGGAATGTGGGTAGATTGATGGATTGTGATGAGTTGAGGGGCAGGATTGTAGGTGGCTGGGTGGATTGTGATGAGTTGAGGGGCAGGATTGTAGGTAGCTTTGTGGATTGTGATGAGTTGAGGGGCAGGACTGTAGGCAGAGTGGTTGAATGAGATGAATCGAGGGGTAGAATTTTAGGTAGATTGATGGAAAGGGATGAGGTGAAGGTCAGGGTTGTAGGTAGTTAGGTAGGATATCAAAACTGATAGGCAGGACCGCATATAAATCGGTGAAATATGATCAGTGATGTACAGGACCGTGGGTAGACTGGCGGAGTGAAATGAGTTGATAAGCAGACTTGTGGGAAGGGTGGTGGACTGAAAAGTTAACGGGCAGGATTCAGTTGTTTGTCGATTGGTGAAGTGTAACGAGCTGATGGCTAGGATCGGAGGTAGACTGCTTAAGTGCGATTAGTTGATGAGCGGCACTATAGGGAAATTGGTGAAGTGTGGTGTGTTTATAGTCAGGTGGAACATGATGAGGTGATGGGTTGGCTTGTAGGTAGACTGGTTAAGTACGATTAACTGATGGACGAGACTGTAGATAATTTGGTGAGATGTGATGCGTTAACTGTCAGGACTGTAAGCACATCGCTGGAACATGAATAGTTGATGGACAGGATTGTGGGTAAATTGGTGGAACATAATAATGAGTTAATGGACAGGATTGTGGATAGACTGGTGGAACGTGTTGAGTTGATGGGTAGGATTGCAGGTAGACTGGTTAGGTGCGATTAGTTGATGGGCGAGATTATAGGTAAATGGATAAGGTGTGAAATGTTGATAGTCAAGACTATAAATAGATCGCTGGAAAGTGATGAGTTGATGGACAGGTCTGTGGATGGACTGACTGATGTGAGAAGATGATGGATAGGATTGTGGGTGGATTGGTAGAACGTGACGAGTTGATGGATAAGATTGTAGATAGACTGGTGGATTTGATGAGTTGATGGATAAGATTGTAGATAGACTGGTGGATTTGATGAGTTGATGGATAAGATTGTAGATAGACTGGTGGATTTGATGAGTTGATGGACAGGATTGTGGGTGGATTGGTAGAACGTGATGAGTTGATGGATAAGATTGTAGATAGACTGGTGGATTTGATGAGTTGATGGACAGGATTGTGGGTGGATTGCTAGAACGTGATGAGTTGATTGTAGATAGACTGGTGGATTTGATGGCTTGATGGACAGGATTATGGGTGGATTGGTAGAACGTGATGAGTTGATTGATAAGATTGTAGATAGACTGGTGGATTTGATGAGTTGATGGACAGGATTGTGGGTGGATTGGTAGAACGTGATGAGTTGATGGATACGATTGTAGATAGACTGGTGGATTTGATGAGTTGATGGACAGGATTGTGGGTGGATTGGTAGAACGTGATGAGTTGATGGATACGATTGTAGATAGACTGGTGGATTTGATGAGTTGATGGACAGGATTGTGGGTGGATTGGTAGAACGTGATGAGTTGATGGATACGATTGTAGATAGACTGGTGGATTTGATGAGTTGATGGACATGATTGTGGGTGGATTGGTAGAACGTGATGAGTTGATGGATACGATTGTAGATAGACTGGTGGACTTGATGAGTTGATGGACAGGATTGTGGGTGGATTGGTAGAACGTGATGAGTTGATTGATACGATTGTAGATAGACTGGTGGATTTGATGAGCTGATGGACATGATTGTGGGTGGATTGGTAGAACGTGGTGAGTTGATGGATAAGATTGTAGATAGACTGGTGGATGTGATGAGTTGATGGACAGGACTGGAGGTAGACTGGTGCTTTCTGATGAGTTTAGCTGACAGCACTGTTGGTAGTAGATTGATGGAATGTAATAAACTCATGGATTGGATTGTAGACAGCTAAGTCAAAGTCATGAACTGATCGCAATTGTGGGTCAGTTAATCGAGTGAGACAGACTGTGGGATTGCAGCATTGACAGATTGGTGAGTAAGATGAAGGCTGCCCCCCCCCCCCCCCCCCCCCACTTCCTCCTTCCTATTCTCCAACCCTTCCACTTCAGCTTACCATCCCATTTTCCTCCCCTATTCCCCTTCCCCTCCTCCTCCCGTCCACTTTCTATGCACAACCCTTTTCTCTTTTCTCCCGCCCCCCCCCCTCCCCCTCTTCTTTCATTTGCTTTGCTTGCCACCCACCCTCTCCTTCCATTTCCTCCTCTACTTTCCTTTGCTTCGCTTTGCTTGCCACCCACCCTCCTTCCATTTCCTTCTCTTCTTTCCTTTGCTTTGCTTGCCACCCACCCTCCTTCCATTTCCTTCTCTTCTTTCCTTTGCTTTGCTTGCCACCCACCCTCCTTCCATTTCCTTCTTCTTCTTTCCTTTGCTTTGCTTGCCACCCGCCCTCCTTCCATTTCCTTCTCTTCTTTCCTTTGCTTTGCTTGCAACCCGCCCTCCTTCCATTTCCTTCTCTTCTTTCCTTTGCTTTGCTTGCCACCCGCCCTCCTTCCATTTCCTCCTCTCCTTTCCTTTCCTTTGCTTTGCTTTGCTTTCCACCCACCCTCCTTCCATTTCCTTCTCTTCTTTCCTTTGCTTTGCTTGCCACCCACCCTCCTTCCATTTCCTTCTCTTCTTTCCTTTGCTTTGCTTGCCACCCGCCCTCCTTCCATTTCCTCCCCTCCTTTCCTTTGCTTTGCTTCCACCCACCCTCCTTCCATTTCCTCCTCTCTTCCTTTGCTTTGCTTTCCACCCACCCTCCTTCCATTTCCTTCTCTTCTTTCCTTTGCTTTGCTCTGCTGCCGCCCGCCTCCTTCCATTTCCTTCTCTTCTTTCCTTTGCTTTGCTTGCCACCCCCCTCCTTCCATTTCCTCCTCTCTTTCTTCTCCTTTGCTTTGCTTTGCTTCCACCCCCCTCCTTCCATTTCCTTCTCTTCTTTCCTTTGCTTTGCTTGCCACCCACCTCCTTCCATTTCCTTCTCTTCTTTCCTTTGCTTTGCTTGCTTGCCACCCCCCCTCCTTCCATTTCCTTCTCTTCTTTCCTTTGCTTTGCTTGCCACCCACCCTCCTTCCATTTCCTTCTCTTCTTTCCTTTGCTTTGCTTTGCTTGCCACCCGCCCTCCTTCCATTTCCTTCTCTTCTTTCCTTTGCTTGCTTGCCACCCACCTTCCTTCCATTTCCTCCTCTCTCTTTCCTTTGCTTTGCTTGCCACCCCCCTCCTTCCATTTCCTTCTCTTCTTTCCTTTGCTTTGCTTGCCACCCCCCTCCTTCCATTTCCTTCTCTCTTCTTCCTTTGCTGTGCTTTCCACCCCCCTCCTTCCATTTCCTTCTCTTCTTTCCTTTGCTTTGCTTGCCACCCTCCCTCCTTCCATTTCCTTCTCTTCTTTCCTTTGCTGTGCTTGCCACCCTCCCTCCTTCCATTTCCTTCTCTTCTTTCCTTTGCTGTGCTTGCCACCCTCCCTCCTTCCATTTCCTTCTCTTCTTTCCTTTGCTTGCTTGCCACCCACCCTCCTTCCATTTCCTTCTCTTCTTTCCTTTGCTGTGCTTGCCACCCTCCCTCCTTCCATTTCCTTCTCTTCTTTCCTTTGCTGTGCTTGCCACCCACCCTCCTTCCATTTCCTTCTTCTTCTTTCCTTTGCTTTGCTTGCCACCTGCCCTCCTTCCATTTCCTTCTCTTCTTTCCTTTGCTTTGCTTGCCACCGCCCTCCTTCCATTTCCTTCTCTTCTTTCCTTTGCTTTGCTTGCC
>CM065715.1:46376610-46394110 GCA_033310375.1 Conus canariensis | reverse complement strand
TCATTGTAATCATCGTCATGGTCGTCAATATTTTCATCATTGTCAGCAATTGTGCCTACAGTTCCTGATGTTTCGTTTTTTATTTATCAGGGGGGAGTGTCGACAGAAAACATGGCTGCATCTGCAGGCCATTGAAAAAAAAGGAAGGGTTTCAAGGTCGTGTGTCTGGCTCACCTTTTGAAGAAAACCGTGCAGCATGCATGCATGCTTAGCGGTGAACAGAGAGCACAGGGAGATTTGTTACCTGTAGGATGGATAGGTGAGCCAGAGAGACAGAAAAGACCGGTCGACAGCGCCGTGGAGACAGAGAGGCTCTGCAAGAACGCATGCCTCTATTCTTTTTTCAAAGACACAGGAGGTGTTTTTGGATTGTAAATTGGAGGCCAGGTTGTCCATATTGAGAAACCATCAGGGCTTTCTCCCCGGATAGAGTAGAGCTATAGCCCTTTTTGGTTGAGAGAAGCACAGGCACAGATTACGCTTTGTGTTGAAAGTCGACGAGAGGTTAGGGAGACTGGAAACTGAGAACGTGTTGTTCAAAGGTCAGTGAGGACCAGACACTTTATTTATGGAAATGATTGTTTTCTCTGTGTGTGGCACTGAAGGCACACATTTTGAAAGAATTTTTTTTTAGTCTTTGAGGACCTGTTGATGTACTTGATGCGAAAAATATGTCCAATTAATTTTGCAAAACAAAGTAGAAAAAGTATGTAAAATGATATAAAAAGTTAAGATGTCAATTAAAAGGTGGAACTCTCTTTTGTCTAGTCCGACTGGGTGTTTGTCGATGTTTCGTGAGAGAGTGACAATCATCACCATCATCATCGTCGTCGCCAACGTCGTCGTCACATAACTTTTTATTTATGTCGCAAGGATTACGCAGAATCAGACCTACCACTGCTCAAAACGCGTTACATCACTTTTGAAAGCAGTTTGAAACAGCTGGGAAACACAGCTTAGAAATTTAAGGTAAAGCACAGTTGGAACCACAAACATGAACTAGTGTGCACTCCACACAGGCATGCTTTGGTTCCTACTCTATCAGTGTGCTGCCAGTCCGCATGTTCAAGTTTACGAGTGCGTGCACGTAGACACCTCCCCCCTCCCTCCCCCTCCATCCTCCCATCCCACACATACTGACCTCAAACAGTAGAATGTGAATGTAAATAATCAGAAATTTAGCTGGTTATGATTGAAATAGACATAGTGCGCAGACTTATACATCTGCATATATATATATTATAAACAATAATAAACAAAGCTTGCTCTTATGTCTTAGATTGAAGAAATAGGGGAGATAAGCATTCATACTGCAGTGGTAGATCATTCTGCCTAACTACAGTATGTGCTTGAGTGGGTGAATGGGGAAAAATAAAATAAATGCTTCTCAAAATGAGCCTTCAGCAAGCTTATAGTCTCCAAGAAGGAGACAATCTCCAATGGGGAGGAAAGCCACTAACATATAACCCCTGGTCAGATACCGATATTTCGAAACCTGATTGTTTCTCCTCAGTGACTGCGGAAAGTGGTAATTTGACTCCTCTGCCTTTTCGGTTTTAAGAAGAATGCTATCCCAGAAAAGGCTGGTGTGCAATACCGTAGTATGT
The DNA here is from genome assembly GCA_033310375.1 of Conus canariensis. Lineage (NCBI taxonomy): Eukaryota > Metazoa > Mollusca > Gastropoda > Neogastropoda > Conidae > Conus > Conus canariensis. Next base: position 46,392,503 of record CM065715.1, on the reverse strand, counting down.
TTGTTGAGTTTTCAAAAAACCAACCAAAGGTGCCACCTAAGAAGCAAAAGAAAATCATGAAAGAGCAAAACAAGCTACATTTTCTTGTGAAAAGTAGACAGACAGACAGAAACTGAAAATTCGCCAGTAACCCAAGAACACATACCTCAAGTCTATCCAGGTCATTAGGAGCATTACTCCTCCCCCGATTCCCCTCAGCTTACCCTTCCTCCACCCCCTTACCACATTCATACATACACCCCACCTCTAATCTCTTCTTCTCTGCCCCCCCCCCCCCCCCCAGTCTCCCCGCACCTCTCTCTCCCCCTATTTCTTCAATCTAAGACATAAGAGCAAGCTTTGTTTATAATTGAATATATATATATATATATATATATATATATATACACATACATACATGCACACATATGTACATGCATACATACATACATACATGCAAACATACAAACATGCATGCATGCATGTATGCATTACATACATACATACATACATACAACATACAACATACATCATGCATATTTCCATACATACATGCGTGCACGCATACATACATACATACCCCTCCCACTCCCGCCCCCTCCTACCCCGCTTTTTACAAAACTGTGGGAGATGAGTCCACTCCCCCCTCCATCCCCTGCCCTCCCCTCCTGTACTTTTATTTAAAAAAAAATGTTGGGCGAAGACAGTGCCCTCCACCCCCATCCGCTGTTCTTGACAAACTTTGAAAACACCCTTCTCTCATGTAACTAATACCGCCCTGCCTTTAGGGAGGTTCGAACCGTGGAGTTATGATTCTCAGCTTGCTAGGCGAGTCAGTATATGGGCCACTGCGCCCCCTTTCCATTCATCCTCACAAGCAACAGAAGAGATCTAATGCTTTACTCTGTCATTTGCTTTCCGAGTGAGGCATATAGAGGAAAATCGTTCGGACAAACGTTTAGAGAGAGTGGCCGTCCAGTCCACGCATAGAAAAACGCACAGGTCTATTTCTGTGAAACAGATTGCGCACGCGCATTGGAAACTGTACGATGCGCACGTGCTCGGAAGCGTTCGCGTTCACGTACTGCTTTCAAGCGGAACCCTCTCTCTCTCTCCTCTCTCTCTCTCTCTCTCTCTCTCTCTCTCTCTCTCTCTCTTCTGCAGTGTGTGTGTGTGTGTTTTGTGAGGAATGGGGGGGGGGGGGGGGGGGGGGGGGGGGAGGAGAAGAGAGACAGATAAACTGGCAGACACAGAAACTGAAAATTCGCCAGTAACCCAGAACACATACCTCAAGTCTATCCAGGTCATTAGGAGCATTACTCCTCCCCCGATTCCCCTCAGCTTACCCTTCCTCCACCCCCTTACCACATTCATACATACAACACCCCCCCCCCCCCCTCTAATCTCTTCTTCTCCTCCCCCCCCCCTAGTCTCCCCGCACCTCCTGCGCCATCCCCTCCCTCCCCAAAGCCAACCGCTCTACCCCTCTCAACTTTTCTTTCCTGTTTTCTCATACACATGCATTGCTATCTAATGGACATTGTCAGCTGCACCATAAATTGCTTGTCCCAGTTTGCCCCGAAGCACCTTTCTGCTCTGTGCTTGTCGAGGTTGTGTTCAGCCCAGATTGCCACATTGCTACACTTACAACGACGTGTAGGCTACCTCTCAACCAGCGCTTTCTTTCCTACTTTTTGCTCGGTGTATCTCTCAACTCCTATTATCTCTCTTTTCCTTTTTACTATATGTATTGTCCAGTCGGTATTGTCATCGTTCCTCCTGCTTTTCGCTGCATGTGTGTGTTACGTCAGTGTTGTTTGGTTTTTTTCCTTGTCTCTTCGTTTGACTACATGTGTCGTTCAAACAGCACTATCTTTCCCCCCCCCCCCAACTTTTGACTACATGTGTCGTACTACCTTTTTCCTCTTTTTGACTACATGTGTTGTTCTAGCAGTTATACCTTTTCCCTCTTTTTGACTACATGTGTCGTTCTAGCAGTACTATCTTTTCCCTTCTTTTGACTACATGTGTCGTTCTAGCACTACTATCTTTTCCCTTCTTTTGACTACATGTGTCGTTCTAGCACTACTATCTTTTCCCTTCTTTTGACTACATGTGTCGTTCTAGCACTACTATCTTTTCCCTTCTTTTGACTACATGTGTCGTTCTAGCACTACTATCTTTTCCCTTCTTTTGACTACATGTGTCGTTCTAGCACTACTATCTTTCCTTCTTTTGACACTGTGTCGTTCTAGCCACTTTTTCCCTTCTTTTGACTACATGTGTCGTTCTAGCAGTACTATCTTTTCCCTACTTTTGACTACATGTGTCGTTCTAGCAGTACTATCTTTTCCCTACATTTTATCACATGTGTCATTCAACCAGTACTATTTTTCTCCATAGTTTTCACTACGTGTCTCGTTCAACACGTTCTGCAATTTCCGTCCTTTTTGCTACATGTATTGTTAAACAAACACTGTCTCCCCCCCCCCCCCCCCTACTTTTACCACTTTTGTCACTTATCCTGCACCATCACTTTTGACTACATGCGTTGTTCAACGAGTTCTGTCGTTTTTTCCTACTTCTGCGGCAATGTCGTTCAACCAGCACTATGTTTTCCTACTTTTGCTGCATGTGTCATTCAAGCAATACTACACTTCCCTATTTTTGTTGTATGTGTTGTTCAAGCAGTACTATCTTTTTCCTACTTTTAACTACATGTAGTGTTTCAAGTTACTGTCTTCTTCTTATTTTTCCTCTGTGTGTGCTGTTCCAAGTTACTCTCTTTTCCTTATTTTTCTCTTCATGTGCCGTTCCAAATTACTGTCTTTTCCTTATTTTTCCTCTGCATGTGCTGTTTCAAGTTACTGTCTTTTCCTTACTTTTCTCTGCATGTGCTGTTCCAAGTTACTGTCTTTTCTTTACTTTTTCTCTGCATGTGCCATTCCAGTTACTGTCTTTTCCTTATTTTTCCTCTGCATGTGCTGTTCCAAGTTACTCTCTTTTCCTTATTTTTCTCTGCATGTGCTGTTCCAAGTTACTCTCTTTTCCTTATTTTTCTCTGCATGTGCCGTTCCAAATTACTGTCTTTTCCTTATTTTTCCTCTGCATGTGCTGTTTCAAGTTACTGTCTTTTCCTTACTTTTCTCTGCATGTGCTGTTCCAAGTTACTGTCTTTTCCTTACTTTTCTCTGCATTTGCTGTTCCAAGTTACTGTCTTTTCCTTACTTTTCTCTGCATGTGCTGTTCCAAGTTACTGTCTTTTCCTTACTTTTCTCTGCATTTGCTGTTCCAAGTTACTGTCTTTTCCTTACTTTTCTCTGCATGTGCTGTTCCAAGTTACTGTCTTTTCCTTACTTTTCTCTGCATTTGCTGTTCCAAGTTACTGTCTTTTCCTTACTTTTCTCTGCATGTGCTGTTCCAAGTTACTGTCTTTTCCTTACTTTTCTCTGCATGTGCTGTTCCAAGTTACTGTCTTTTTTCTTTCTTGCATGACTTTCCAAGTTACTGCTTCTATTCTCTGCATGCCATTCCAAGTTACTGCCTTTTCCTTATTTTTCCTCTGCATGTGCTGTTCCAAGTTACTGTCTTTTCCTTACTCTTCTCTGCATGTGCCCTTCGAAGTTGCTCTGCATGTGCTGTTCAAAATTACTGTCTTTTCCCTATTTTTCTCTGCATGTGCCTTTCAAAGTTACTATCTTTTCTCCACTACTTGTATCGTTCAAAACTATCACATTTCCTCCTTCCTTTTACTGCATGGATTGTTCAAGCTTATTATCTGTTCTCTACTTTATATTACATATGCCGTGCACATTCACTATCTTTTCCCTACTGTTACCACGTGTCGTTCGTTCAAAATTAGTATCTTTTTCCACGCTTTGCATTATATGTGTTGTTCAAAGACAGTAACTTTGAACAGCACATGCATAGTTAAGCAGCGAAAAAGATGACAAGCAAGAACAAGTGCGAGAATGGTAAGGGAAAGATGCTATGCTAACGGTAGGGGAAAAAAGTAAGAAAAATAGGAAAAAGTATGGACAGTATAGAGAAAAAAAAAAGTAGGGAAAGGTGGGAAAGAGGGTAAACGTATTAACAAAAGGGAAAAGGTAGGAAAAACAAGTGGGGGAAGACTGGGCAAAAAGTCCAGAAATAATAGAAAAGATGTTGGGGAAGTTTCACCAGTTGGGAGACTAGGTCTAACTCTAGGTAGCAATAGAAAAGACATATACAATTTAGGGAAAGGTAGGAGCAAGTTAGGAAAAGATAGGGAAAAGATTGGGGAAAAAAAGCAAGGTAAACTTAACAAAAGTATGGAAATGGTTGACAAAGTTGAAAAAAAAAGTTTAGGACAGTAGAGAAGAACTATGGACAAGGTACAAGACGTTAAGGCCTTGCTTAAGATATCGAGTATTTTTAGAAGACACAGCTGGATTGTTGTGACAACTTTTATTGTGTCCGAAAGTTGATTATCCTTCTTTGCTTTCATATATCCATCAAAGTAGATGCCCGGTGGTTCCAAGCAGACAGGTTAAAATGAAAGGAATGGGACTATTACAACCCGTCGTAAAGACAGGGTCCCGGTAAAGTGCAAAGGCCTGAAGTATAGTCAGGCAAGGAGTGGCTCATATATTTTTAGATTGTGAATGATAGCATCAGTAGAAATCCTCGCCCCCCCCCCCCCCCCCCCCCCACACACACACACACACCACCCCCTAAAAAAATAAGACGTGAGAGTTTGTTCATTGGATCTGTTATCATTTTGATATCAATCCATAGCTCAGATTTATGCTACGCCTTAAAGCGCTTGTATGGATTATGTTCTAATTTGGTGCAAAATCCTAACTGTTGCGTGTGGCCATATGGTCAGGAAATAAGAGGGGGGAGGGGGGGGTAAAGGTAGGAAAAAGTAAGCAATTCATACAAAAGTAGCGTGGCAAAATTGGATACCAAACAAAAGACAGAAAAAAAGAATAGGGAATGATAGAACAAAACTCGTATTGGTTTGAAAAAGTGTAAAATACATCAGGAAAAAGTCGGAGAAAGTGGAGAAAAGATAGGAAAAAGTAAGGAAAAGGTAGGGAAAATAGGAAGAGGTAGGAGAAAGTAGGGGAAAAGGTAGGAGAAAGTAGAGACAAGGTAGGAGAAGTAGGGAAAAGCAGGAGAAAGTAGGGAAAAGGGAGGAGAAGTACGGAAAGGGCAGGAGAAAGTCGGGAAAGGGCAGGAGAAAGTAGGGAAAGGTCAGGAGAAAGTGGGGAAACGGCAGATGAAAGTAGGGAAAAGGCAGAAGAAAGTGGGAAAAAGGCAGGAGAAGAGGAAAGTGGAGAAATGGCAGGAAAAAGTGGGAAAAGGTAGGAAAAAGTAGAGGGAAAAAGGCAGAAGAAAGTGGGGAAAAGGCAGGAGAAAAGTGGGGAAAAGGTAGGAAAAAGTGGGAAAAAGGCAGGAGAAAGTGGGGAAAAGGTAGGAAAAAGTAGGAAAAAGGCAGAAGAAAGTGGGGAAAAGGCAGGAAAAAGTGGGGAAAAGGTAGGAAAAGTGGGAAAAAGGCAGGAGAAAGTGGGAAAAGGAGGAAAAAGTGGGAAAAAGGCAGAAGAAAGTGGGGAAAAGGCAGAGAAAGTGGGGAAAAGGCAGAAGAAAAGGTAGGAGAAAAGGGAAAAGGCAGAAGAAAGTGGGAAAAAGGCAGGAGGAAAAGATGGGAAAAGGTAGGAAAAAGTGGGAAAAAGGCAGAAGAAAGTGGGGAAAAGGCAGGAGAAAGTGGGAAAAGGAGAGAAAGTGGGGAAAAGCAGAGAAAGTGGGAAAGAAAAAGGGGAAAGAGAAAAGTGGGGAAAAGGCAGGAGAAAGTGGGGAAAAGGAGGAAAAGTGGGGAAAAGGCAGAAGAAAGGTGGGGAAAAGGCAGGAGAAAGTGGGAAAAGGTAGGAAAAAGTAGGAAAAATGGGAGAAGAAAGTGGGGAAATGGCAGGAAAAAGTAGGGAAAAGGCAGAAGAAAGTGGGGAAAAGGCAGGAGAAAGTGGGGGAAAAGGCGTGAGAAAGTAGGGAACAGGCAGAAGAAAGCAGGAGGAATGAACAAGAAAGTATGGAAAAGGTAGGAAAAAGTAGGGAAAAGGCAGGAGAAAGTAGAGAAAACGCTGGAGAAAATGAGGGAAAGGCAGGAGGAAATAGGGAAAAGGTAGGAAAAAGTAGGGAAAAGGCAGGAGAAAGTAGGGAAAAGGCAGGAGAAGCAGGGGGAAGGCACAAGAAAGTAGGAAAAAGTAGGAAAAAATATAGAAAAGGCAGGGGAAAGTGGGGAAAAGGCAGGACAAAGTAGGGAAAAGGCCAGAAAAAAAAATAGTGAAAGGGTAGGAGAAAGCAGGGGCAAGGTAGGAGGAAGTAGGTAAAAGGTAGGAGAAAGTAGGGATAAGGCAGGCGAAAATAGGGAAAAGGCCAGAAAAAAAATAGTGAAAGGGTAGGAGAAAGCAGGGGCAAGGTAGGAGGAAGTAGGGAAAAGGTAAGAGAAAGTAGGGATAAGGCAGGAGAAAATAGGGAAAAAGCCAGAAAAAGTAGTGAAAGGGTAGGAGAAAGCAGGGGCAAGGTAGGAGGAAGTAGGGAAAAGGTAGGAGAAAGTGGGGAGAAGGCAGGAGAAAGTAGGGAACAGGTCGTAGAAAGTAGAAACATGGTAGGAGAAAGTATGGGAAAGGCAGGAGAAAGTGATGAACACGTCGTAGAAAGTAGAAAAAGGGCAGAAGAAAGTAGGGGAAAAGGCAGGATAAAGTAGGGAAAAGGCAAGAGAAAATCGGAAAAAGATAGGGGAAATTAGGGAAAAAGTAAGAGAAAGTAGAGAAAGGGTAGAAGAAAGTAGGGAAAAGGTAAGAGAAAGTAAGGAAAAGTAGGAGAAAGTAAGGAAAAGGTAGGAGAAAGTAGGAAAATGTAGGAGAAAGTAGGGACAAGGTAGGAGAAAGTAGGGGAAAAGGTAAGAGAAAGTAAAGAAAATGTAGGAGAAAGAAAGGTAGGAGAAAGTAAGGAAAAGGCAGGAGAAAGTAGGGACACAAAGTAGGTGAAAGTAGGGAAAAGGTAGGACAACATAGGGAAATGTAGGAGAAAGTAGGGAGAGGCGGAAAAAGAAGGGAAAAGGCAGTAGAAAGAAGGGGAAAGGCGGGAGAAAGCAGGGACAGGTAGCAGAAAGTACAAAAAAAGGCAGCAGTAAGTAGGAAAAAGGCTGGAGAAGTTAGGTATAAGGCAGCGGAAAGTACGCAAAATATAGGCAAAAGACAGGATAAAGTAGGGGAAAGCCAGGAGAAAATCGGGAAAAAGGTAGGGGAAAGTAGGGAAAAGGTAGGAGAAAGTACGAAAAAGGCAGGAGAAAGTAGGGAAAGGGCAGGAGAAGGTCGGGAAAAGTAGGAGAAAATCGGGAAAAGGCAGGAGAAAGATTCGAAAGGGTAGGATAACGTAGGGAAAAGGTAGGAGAAAGCAGGGAAAATGTAGAAGAAACCAGGGGAAAGGTAGGGAAAGTAGGGAAAATGTAGGAGAAACCAGGTGAAAAGTAGAAAAAAGTAAGGGAAAGGCAGGAGAAAGATTGGAAAAGGTAGGAGCACGCAGGGAAAAGGTAGGAGAAAGTAGGGAAAAGGTAGGAGAAACCAGGGAAAAGGTAGGAGAAAGTAGGGAAAAGGCAGGAGAAAGATTGGAAAAGGTGGGAGAACGCAGGAAAAAAGGTAGGAGACACCAGGGAAAATGTAGGTAGGAGAAACCAGGGGGGAAAGGCAGGGAAAATGGCGTAGGCTGAACGTGCCCGTACAAGTAAACAAGGTTTGTGATGAAGACTTTTAAGTCTTGAGAGAGACATTCACCTGCCGTGAGAAGTTCGTGCACTGCGCATTTTCACTTCACAACACCACACACATACGCTCTCTCTCTCTCTCTCTCTCTCTCTCTCTCTCTCTCTCTCTCTCTCTCTCTCTCTCTCTCTCTCTCTCTCATCAAACAGACACGAATGCACTCATACACATACGCGTCTTCGTTCTTATTCTCGCACACATTTAACCCGTCGCTCCCATCCACACACTTTCACCCCGAGCCGCATTGTTTGCGCTCTCCCACGCACATACACATATAGGTGTACATGAATACACGCCAGCGCGCGCGCGCGCGCACACACACACACACACACACACACACACACGCGCGCGCGCGCGCACGCACGCACGCACGCATGCACGCACGCACGCACGCGCGCACTCACGCACGCACGCACACACACACACACACACACACACACACACACACACACACACACACACACACACACACAATGTGGCCACATAGTGCCCATGTGCGTCGCTCGCGAGCACATGAATATAATACGCATGCGTGTAGCTTTTTCAGTTTTTCATACATGAAACACTTCCAGACATTCTAAAACAAACACACATACGTGCGCGTGCGCGCGCGCGCAGCGCGCACACACACACACACACACACACACACACACACACACACACACACATACATACATACACACACGCACGCCCGCACGCACGCGCGCGCGCGCGCCACACACACACACACACGCGCGCGCCTGCGCGCGTAAAATACAGACAGACATCAGACACACACGCGCGCAGGTTCAGGATCTCTCTCTCTCTCTCTCTCTCTCTCTCTCTCTCTCTCTCTCTCTCTCTCTCTCTGCGTGTGTGTGTGTGTGTGTGGGGTTGTGTGTGTGTTGGTGTGTGTGTGTACGCGCGCGCACGCACGTGTGTGTGTGTGTGTGTGTGTGTGTGTGTGTGTGTGTGTGTGTGTGTGTGTGTGTGTGTGGGGCTTAGTTCTCATGCGAAGGGAAAAAGAACCCCGCTGATACGACGGCCTCTGTCAGTCAGTACCAGTCGTTCCAGTTTCAGGGATTAGACCTGCACGTGGCTCCGTCATTGCACTCAGATGGCAGACCAAGGTGCGGTGCACGAATGTTGGCTGCTGCTGCTGCTGCTGCTACTACTGCCGCTGCTGCTGCGGCTTTGCCGCTGTGGAGTTCCAGAGTGCATCGCTGGCGACACGACACGACATCTTGGCTTTCAGCCCAGTCCTAGCGCTCCCAATTCCGCTCTGTGTGTGTGTGTGTGTGTGTGTGTGTGTGTGTGTGTGTGTGTGTGTGTGTGTGTGTGTGTTTGTGTGTGTTGTGAGCGCACGTGCGAACGTTGGCGCGTGCGTGCGACCGTGCTTACGTGTGTCTGCGAGCTTTTAGCCACCAACTTCCGTGTGTGTTTTCCCCCTTCTAGCTCTCTGGTGACGACTGGCTTCAGACAGCTGTAGTTAGTGTAGGTAGATAGGCTACACACACAGAGAAAGAACACAGCGTGTATTTCCCGTGTGGTCAATCCGGATTACATGCAACACCTGCAAGTCACCGGTCACCTGTCAGGATATCAGTCAGTCAGTCAGTCAGTCAGTCAGCCAGCCATTATCAGTCGGTCAGTCAGTGTGCTCGGCAACAAGTAGCCAGTCCTGTCTGACTACCAGAAACCCAAAGCCGTGGATTGTAAGTCTGTTTCTGAGGACTGGCGGCTGCTGCCAAGGCGACTGACTCAGCCTGGCTGTGGGCTCAGACACACAGAGAGGCAGTGTGAGGAGGGACTGGCTGAGTGAGGGCTGGCTAGTGGTGGCGGTGGTGGGGTGGTGATGGGGGGGAGAGAGTGGGCTGATTCGTGGCAGTGCCTGTGGTCGTTAACGGAGCTTTAATTAACCCAGCATCGGCATTACTAGGAGCCGCACTGGCCTCTCCCTGGAACGCAGTCCCTGCCGCGTCATTGACATCAACGTCAGTGAAGAGTTGTACTTCGTTCTGTCCATGGTTGGTGCACGGTCAGTGTTCCTCTACATGATACCGCCCAGCTAAGAAAAAAAAAAATCAGCTTGGTGTCAACTGCCTCGAAGTTTGCTGTGACGCACATACCCTGTCAGAACTTTGATGTGTTTACCTTTCAATAAACGTTGGTGACATTACTATCAGTCCAAGGTGGCGTCAAGCTTGTGAGTGTTCGGTTCAGATCCATAAGCAACTTGACCACGTGGGTCCAGCCTTCACGTCGGTTGTAGCTGTAGTGTTTAGTCCCCTCAGTGTCTCCGTTGCCGTCGTCGTCGTCGTCGTACCTGGCCTCATCTGATAATGGTAAGAATCTTCGTTGTACTGTCAATGGTTAAATCACAGACACGTGGTCGTTCGGGAGAGAATTTACTCCTTCTTCTCCCCTTGTTTATGTGTTCTTACCCCTATAAAAACGTAAGTTTTAGTTGGTTGACCATTTATTCAAGAATCAGTTCTGTTGATGGTCGTGAGTAGAATTTCAATGAGTAAAGAGCCTACAATGGTGCAAACTACAGAACTGTGCTAGCGTAGGCCTGTATCCCTGCTGTATTGCAGGTAGGAAATCTAACTCAGGATTGACAGATATTGCCGACTGGCAGGTAGCTTCTGCCCCATAGGGGCCCTACATGTCATGCGCCAAAAGACTAATATGACTCACAAAACAGAGTGCAGAGCCAAAAGACTTCTACAACACACAAAACAGAGTGCAAAGGGATGCCTATTTAATACAAAACACCAAACACGTATGTCAATGTTCAACAATATGTTATCAAATAACAGACTTAAAAAATGGTTGAAGCAATCCTCGATCAGGTTGCTGTAGGCATGTAGGTGTCGTGGCAATACAACCAGAAGAAATGGCTTCTGTCTTTCCATCGCCATCCTTTCGTTCTGAAAACGGTATAACGGGTCAATAGGCGCAGTTCTGATTCAGCAACCGTGTGCTGACAGAAATCACCTTATTGTCCTTAACTGAACGAAAGGTTTTGACAGAAGGCAGCTCTTCTTCTGTATTAACATTGTTCAGGAGTTGACGTTCACCTGGTTTTCCTTACCTATTCCTCCATCTTGTTCCACTCGTCATTATTGGTTGTGAGAAAGCACTTCCATCCCTCCCGCCCTGTTTGTTGTGACAGCACACCTTTTCGGATTACTTTTATGGGGGCTTCAAAGTGGCGCGTTGGCATGCAGATCCGTTTCCTCTCTGGCAGGTGTCGATAGGTGTGTTATAGATACGGTGCTCCTCTCACGAGCGATTTTATTTCCCTGTTTTCAATGACTCAGTCTCGGGGAAAACATCCTGTTTCACAACTGGCTCACCCTCTGTAGGAAAATAATGTTTAAAAAGAAAGAAAGAAAGAAAGAAAGAAAAAGAGAAAAAAGTGGAAAGAAAACTTAACGAAAGATCCAGCTCCGAGGAAGCTTGTTGAGATTTCTTGGGATGAGTGCTGGCATTATCTCCGTTCTCAACAGGGAGTAGTCGTTAGTGAGTCATGGAAACCGAGAGTGTTGTTCTCGTGACAAAAATGCCACTTCGTTGGCGCTATAAAGAATAGTATTCTGCTGACAGTCTGTGTACAGGTGAATACCTCGTGAACAAAGTGATGACGTGTTTGTTGTGATGACGACACCATATGACGATGAATATCATGTTTGTGCCAGGGCTGTTCACAATCCGGACTGCCAGGGTGAGAAAATGTCCCATGAACAATGGGACTTAAAATGTCTTGTTGATAAACCATGATGTCTTGCGAATGTCTGGATGATGGTTGAGTGTCCTGTTAATCGCCTGCTGATATGATGTATTACCACTGTTAGATACAGTTGATGTGTCCTGTCAGTAGTCGGATGATGATAAGATGACCTGCTAATATCAAGTTAAAGCTGACGTCTCCGGTTAATACTCTAAGAATGGTAAATTGTCCTGCTAATAATAATGTTAATTTGAAGTCCCTTGAGAATAGTCTAACAATGAAAGTTTGTTCTGTTGATAGTGCGGTTAATTTGAAATCCTGTTAATGGTCTGAGGATGACAAAATGTCCTGCTGATATCATGGTTAATTTGGAGTCCCCTTTAATAATCAAGATGATAAGTTGTCCTGCTAATAGTATGGTAAAGTGAAAGTCTCCTGTTAACAGTCTGATTATGATGATATGTCCTGTCGATGTCATAAGAAACTTGAAGTCTGTAAATAGTCTGATGGTGATGAATGTCCTGCTAATATCATGATGATGATGAAGTGTCCGCGATACAATTTCATGGTGATCAAACAACACAGCTCAAATGCGATAATGACGTGAAAGTGTCTTGAGGCCATTTTAGGGGCTGTTTTCCAGTGCTCTATCTACAGTGGTTCGCTGTTTTCCAGTGCTCTATCTACAGTGGTTCACTGTTTTCCAGTGCTCTATTTACAGTGGTTCACTGTTTTCCAGTGCTCAGTCTACAGTGGTTCACTGTTTTCCAGTCATCTATCTTTAGCGGTTCGCTGTTTTCCAGTGCTCTATCTACAGTGGTTCACTGTTTTCCAGTTATCTGTCTATAGTGGTTCGCTGTTTGCCAGTGCTCTATCTACAGTGGTTCATTGTTTTCCAGTTATCTATCTATAGCGGTTCGCTGTTTTCCAGTGCTCTCTTTACAGTGGTTCACTGTTTTCCAGTGCTCTGTTTACAGTGGTTCACTGTTTTCCAGTTACCTATCTATAGCGTTTCACTGTTTGCCAGTGCTTTATTTAGAGTGGTTCACTGTTTTCCAAAGCTCTATTTACAGTGGTTCACTGTTTTCCGGTTATCTATCTATAGCGGTTCACTGTTTTCCAGTGCTCTACCTACAGTGGTTCACTGTTTTCCAGTGCTCTATTTACAGAGGTTCACTGTTTTCCAGTGCTCTATTTACAGTGGTTCACTGTTTTCCCGTGCTCTATTTACAGTGGTACAGTGGTTGTTTACCACTGTTGTATTTACAGTAGTTGGCTGTTTTCCAGTGCTCTGTCTACAGAAGTTAGCTGTTTTCTAGTGCTCTGTCTACAGAAGTTGGCTGTTCTCCAGTGCTCTGTGTACAGAAGTTAGCTGTTTTCCAGTGCTCTGTCTATAGAAGTTGGCTGTTCTCCAGTGCTCTGTCTACAGAAGTTGGCTGTTTTCCAGTGCTCTGTCTATAGAAGTTGGCTGTTTTCCAGTGCTCTGTCTACAGACGTTGGCTGTCTTCCAGTGCTCTGTGTACAGAAGATGGCTGTCTTCCAGTGCTCTGTGTACAGAAATTGGCTGTTTTCCAGTGCTCTGTCTATAGAAGTTGGCTGTTTTCCAGTGCTCTGCCTATAGAAGTTTGCTGTTTCCAAGTGCTCTGTCTACAGAGGCTGACTGATTTCCAGTACTCTGTCTACAGAGGTTGGCTGTTTTCCTGTGCTCTGTCTACAGAGGTTGGCGTCTTTTCCAGTGCTCTGTCTACAGAGGCTGGCTGTTTTTCCCGTGCTCTGTCTACAGAGGTTGGCTGTTTTCCAGTACTCTGTCTACAGAGGCTGGCTGTTTTCCAGTACTCTGTCTACAGAGGTTGGCTGTTTTCCAGTACTCTGTCTACAGAGATTGGCTGTTTTCCAGTACTCTGTCTACAGAGGCTGACGGTTTTCCAGTGCTCTGTCTACAGAGGTTGGCTGTTTTCCAGTACTCTGTCTACAGAGGTTGGCTGTTTTCCTGTGCTCTGTCTACAGAGGTTGGCTGTTTTCCAGTGCTCTGTCTACAGAGGTTGGCTGTTTTCCTGTGCTGTGTCTACAGAGGCTGGCTGTTTTCCAGTGCTCTGTCTACAGACGTTGGCTGTTTTCCAGTGCTCTGTCTACAGAGGTTGGCTGTTTTCCAGTGCTCTGTCTACAGAGGTTGGCTGTTTTCCAGTGCTCTGTCTACAGAGGTTGGCTGTTTTCCAGTGCTCTGTCTGCAGAGGTTGGCTGTTTTCCAGTGCTCTGTCTACAGAGGTTGGCTGTTTTCCTGTGCTCTGTCTGCAGAGGTTGGCTGTTTTCCAGTGCTCTGTCTACAGAGGTTGGCTTTTTCCTGTGCTCTGTCTACAGAGGTTGGCTGTTTTCCAGTGCTCTGTCTACAGACGCTGGCTGTTGTCCAGTGCTCTGTCTACAGAGGCTGACTGTTTTCCAGTGCTCTGTCTACAGAGGTTGACTGTTTTCCAGTGCTCTGTCTACAGAGGTTGGCTGTTTTCCAGTGCTCTGTCTACAGAGGTTGGCTGGTTTTCCAGTGCTCTGTCTACAGAGGTTGGCTGGTTTCCGGTACTCTGTCTACACTAGATGGTTGTTTTCCAGTGCTCTGTCTGCAGTAGATGGCTGTTTTCCAGTGCTCTGTCTGCAGTAGACGGTTGTTTTCCTCAAAGCTCTGTCTTACAGTCACTAGTTGTTTTGCCAGTGCTCTCTGTACAGAGGTTTGCTGATTTCCAGTGCTCTCTGTACGGAGGTTTGCTGTTTTCCAGTGCTCTCTGTACAGAGGTTTGCTGTTTTCCAGCACTCTGTCTTCAGTGTTTTGTTGCTTTCCAGTGCTTTGTCTAAAGCGGTTGTTTGTTTTCTCATTCTCTTTCAACAACAGTTTATTGTTTTCCAAAACTCTGTCTTACAGTGACTGGTTTTTTTTTCCCACTGTTCTGTCTACAGTAGTCGGTTGTTTTCCGATTCTCTGTCCAGAATACCTAGCTGTTTTCCGATTCTCTGTCTAGAATATCTAGTTGTTTTCCAGTGATCTGTCTACAGTAGTTGGTTGTTTTCCACTGCTCTGCCTACGGTAGTTTGTTTTACTTCAATTTTCTGTCTACAATGGTTAGATGCTTTCCAGTGCTCTGTCTACAGTGGCTGATTGCTTTCCAATACCTGTTCTGCTATTGTTTTCCAATACTCGTTCTGCTACTGTAAGTTATTTTCCGAGATTCTGTCCGCCACTGTAAGTTGTTTTCCAGTATTTTGTCTGCCACTGGTACTTGTTACCAAGTACTCTGTCTGCCTTTTTTTTTTTTTTTGCTTGTTTCCAATGCTCTGTCTATCACTGTGAGCTGTTTTCCAATACTTTCCACCACTGAAAGTTGTTTTCCAATACTGTGTCTACCACTGAAAGTTGCTTTCCAATACTCTTGTCTACCACTGTAAGTTGTTTTCCAATACTGCCTACCACGGTAAGGTGTTTTTAAACACTTTCTCTACCACTGTAAGTTGTTTTCGAACGTTCTGTCTACCACTGTAAGTTGTTTTCCAACATTCTGTCTACCACTGTAAGTTGTTTTCCAATGTTCTGTCTACCACTGCAAGGTGTTTTCCAATGTTCTGTCTACCACTTTAAGTCGTTTTCCATTACTGTGTCTACCACTGTAAGTTCTTTTCCAATACTGTCTACCACTGTAAGTTGTTTTCCAATACTCTGTCTACCACTGTAATTTGTTTTCCAACACTCTATCTACCACTGCAAGTTGTTTTCCAATACGCTCTCTACCACTGTAAGTTGTTTTCCAATACTGCGTTTGCTATTGTTGGTTCTTTTACAATATTCTGTTTACCACTGTAAGTTGTTTTCCATTACTCTGTGTGCTACTTTTGGTTGTTTTGAATACTCTGTCTGCCATCTGTAGTTGTTTTCCAGTACAGTAGCTTTTAAGTGTTTTCTCGGCCACTGTTGGATGTTTTCCAATACTCTGCTGCTAATGGTTGTTTTCCAATACTCTGCTGCTAATGGTTTTTTCCAATACTCTGCTGCTAATGGTTGTTTTCCAATATTCTGTTTGCCACTGTCATGCGTTTTCCAACTCTCTGTCTGCTACTGTTGGTTGTTTTCCAATACTTTGTCTGCCATCTGTAGTTGTTTTCTCATCCAGTTGCTTTTCAGTGTTCTCTGGGCTACTGTTGGATGTTTTCCAATACTCTGTCTGCTACTGATGGTTGTTTTCCAATATTCTGATTGCCACTGTCATGCGTTTTCCAATACTCTGTCTGCTACTGTTAGCTGTTATCCAATACTTAGTCTGCCATATGTAGTTGTTTTCCAGTACAGTTGCTTTTCAGTGTTCTCTCGGCCACTGTTCGTTGTTTTCCAATACTCTGTCCGCTACTGGCGATGGTTTTCT
>CM065715.1:46364110-46369110 GCA_033310375.1 Conus canariensis | reverse complement strand
GATAGACATGTATGTCGATGCATCTGTCTTTACCGGTCAATATAGACAGACATATATGTTGGTGTATCTATCTTGTCCAGTCAATATTGACAGATCTGTTTGCTGGTGCAGTGTGTCTTGCCTAGGCAATAGTGACAGACATAATTATTAGTTGGTAATTGTGTCTTACCCAGTCAATACTGACAGACAAGTGAGTTGGTGTATCTGTCTCGCACAATCAGTACTGACAAAAATGCCTACTAGTGCCTGTGCCTTGCCCAGTCAATATTGACAAAAATATATATTACTTTTTCTCTCTCATCCTGTCAATATTGACAGACTTGTATGTTGTTGGCGCCTGTGATTGCCCAGTTAACGCTGACAGATATGTGTGCTGGTGGTTCTGCCTACCCCATTATGCCACCGGATGTATGCTTCAGTGCGTCTATCGTGCCCAGTTAACCTGTGTGTTGATGCATGTGTCTCGACTAATCAGTTCAATTGTCTGTACGTCTGTTTTGGAGCTATGAATGAGTTTCTAACTGACATATTTACTTGCAGTTCTGTTCATTTGACTTTTCGAATTTGGATGATGAGATTGATTTCCTCTACGTTTTGTAATTCGTTCATATAGAGTACGTACTGATTTCCCTGCACTTATTTTTTTCAGTTTTCTTTTATGAGGGAAGTATGAACAAAAAAAGCTATGAGCGTGATTCTTAAATCTCCTACAAAGGTTATTTTGGCTTCATTTGACGCATGTGATGACATGTTTGTCTTGCCCAGTCGTTTGTGTCTGATGCGTCTGTCGAGCTACAACAATGAATACGCTCAGACGTCTATGGGTGTGTCTGTCTTGTCATTTCATATCTCTAACAGGGCACGTTGGGTTGTTTGTCTTCTATTATCAGAGATTCTCGTCGCGTGTGCTGGCATGTGTCTGCCTTGCCAAATGAAGACCATCTGTCTGTACATCTATCCAGTCCAATCTGCACCAACAGACATGACTGTCCGAACTCGTCGAGCCGGCCACATCAACATCCCATCCCCACCCTTAGCGTGTGTGCTGGTGCATGCGCGTTGTCCAGTTAGCCTGCTTAGAAATCGTGTCGGTGCATTGACCTTTACCCAATCATTCTATTTAGACGTGTGTACTAGTGCGTGTACCCTTGCTCAGCTGGAACAATTAGGGATACGTGTGTGTGTGTGTGTGTGTGTGTGTGTGTGTGTGTGTGTGTGTGTGTGTGTGTGTGTGTGTGTGTGTGTACATGCGTGCATGTGCATGTTCGCCTGTGCGTGCATGCGTGCGTGCGAGCAAGTGTGTGGTGTGTGTGTGTGTGTGTGTGTGTGTGTGGGGTGTGTGTGTGTGTGTGTGTGTGTGTGTGTGTGTGTGTCCTCCTCTGCCCTATCAGGCAAAAGCAACAAAATCAGAAAGAAAGAAAGACAGAAAATAGTTGTGGTTACGATAACATGGTCGGGAAAAAAACGTCGGTAAGTCGGCTAAAACTTGTGTATGTGCGCGCGCGCGCGCGCGCGTGTGCGTGTGTGTGTGTGTTGTGTGTTGTGTGTGCGTGCGTGCGAGCGCGCGCGCGCGCGTGTGTGTGTGCGTGCGTGTATGTGTGTGTTTGCGTGTGTGTATATGTGCGCGCGCGCGTGTGCTTGTGTGTGTGTATGTGTGTGTAACTGTATGTGTGCGCGCGCGCGCGCGCGTGTGTGTCTGTGTGTTTGTGTGTGCGCGCGCGCGTGTGTGTCTGTGTGTCTGTGTGTTTGTGTGCGCGCGCGAGTGTGCGTGTGTGCGTGTGTGTGTGTGTGTGTGTGTGTGTGTGTGTGTGTGTGCGTGCTTGCGTGCGTGCGCGCGCGTGCGCACGTGTGTGTGTGTGTGTGTGTGTGTGTGTGTGTGTGTGTGTGTGTGTGTGTGTGTGTGTGTGTGTTCTTTAAATCGTCGATAAAGAAAAGTTTATGGTCGGCAGAAAAAAAATTAGAGCTAGTCGGATTCCCATTACAACTTTTTTTTAAGTGTAGGTTGGTGCGTCCACATGTTCCCTCGTAGGATATTTAGACGTGTGTGTTGGTACCTCCATCTCGCCCCACTAGAATCATTAATCATTAGAAATATATGTTGGTGCGCCTACTTTGCCCATTAGTCTGACTGGACGTGTGCATCGGTGCGTCTACCTTGCCCCATTAGTATAATTAGACGGGTGTATATGTGGGTCTACCTTGCCTTTGTAGTAAATTTAGGCATGTGTATTGGTGCGTCTACGTTGCCTGTTAGTATGTTTAGTCGTGTGTGTTGATGCGTGTACCTTCCCATATTTGTATATTTGTCCGTGCGTGTACGTTACATAAATAGCATATTTAGACATGTGCTTTGGTGTGTTTGCCTTGCCTTAGTCGTGTATTTAGATGTCTATGCTAGTGCGTCTACCTTACCTTATTGGTATATTTAGACGTGTGTGTTCGAGCGTTCTCAATGCCCCATTAGTTTATTTAGACGTGTGTGTTTGTGAGTCCATCTTGCCCAATGAATAAATTCAGACGTATGTGTTGGTGCATCTAGCGTGGCAGATTAATGTCTTTGGTGCGTCTGCTTTGCCCTTATAAGTATATTTAGACGTAATTGTAGGTGCGTATACCTTGCCCAATTAGTATAATATTACATATGTCTTGGTGTGACAGCCATGCCAATTAGTATATCTAAATGTGTGTGTTTGGTCTGTCTGTCTTGCCCTATTAATATATATAAACGTGAAAGTGAGTGAGTCTGTTTGTCTGTCTGCTTCACCTATTAGTATTTATTGACGTGTGTGTTAGTATGTCTATTGACATGGTCTACCTTGCCCTATTAGTGTATATAGATATGTGTGTTAGTGTGTCTGCCTAGCCCAATTAATGTATCTAGACGTATGTGTTGATGCATTTGCCTTGCCTAAATTAGCATATCTAGACGGGGATTGTTGGTGTATTAATCTCAACCAGTCAGGCTATGTAACCGCTATGGGTCGGTGTGTCAGCTTTGCCCAGTGTGTCTAACTAGACAGGTGTGTTGGCGCGTTTGCCTGACCCAGGTGGTAACTGGGCAAAGTAGACATATCAATGCACACGTTTAGATATACTGATTGGGCAGGACAGTCACATCAACACACATGCCTAACTATCTATCTGTCTGTCTATCTATCTGTCTATCTATCTATCTATCTATCTATCTATCTACCTACCTATCTATTTATCTAACTGTCTATCTATCTATCTCTCTATCTATCTGTCTGTCTGGCTGGTTGGCTGTCTATCTATCTATCTGTCTATCTGTATATCAGTCTATGAATGTATATATGTATCTGTCTGTCTGTCTGTCTGTCTGTCTATTAGTGTATCTAGACACGTACACTGTTTTGCCAGGTTGCCTAATTACTATCTCTAGGCATTTGTGTCGGTGCGTCTGCCTTGCCCAGTAACAATATCTGTATTAGTGCGTCTGCCTTGACCAGTAAATATATCTGTATTAGTGCGTCTGCCTTGACCAGCAAATATATCTAAACAAATAACAGCTCGTCTGCCTATCCGATTAGAATATGTCTAA
The DNA here is from genome assembly GCA_033310375.1 of Conus canariensis. Taxonomy (NCBI): domain Eukaryota; kingdom Metazoa; phylum Mollusca; class Gastropoda; order Neogastropoda; family Conidae; genus Conus; species Conus canariensis. The sequence goes on along the minus strand of CM065715.1, from coordinate 46,365,551 downwards.
TCGTGTGTGTTGCGTTTTTCTTACCAATTAGTGTATTTAAATGTGTGTCAGAACGTCTGCCTCGCCCAATTATTTTGTCCAGACATCTGTGCCCTGCCTCTGGTTTTTAAAATGGGTGATCTGTGCATTTGCCTTGCTTATTTGTAGTATACATATACCAATAGGTTGCGGTGCGTCTGCCTTACCAATTCGTGAATTTAGGTGTGTCGTAGTGCGTTTGCTTTGCCAGTTAGTTTATCTAAATACGTATCAATGTGTCTGCCTTGCCTAAACTTGCGCAGTGGTGCGTCTGTTTCACCTAATTATTACATCTAAAAGCGTGTGTGTGTGTGTGTGTGTGTGTGTGTGTGTGTGTGTGTGTGTGTGTGTGTGTTCCAAGTTAGTTCATCTAGACGTGTGTGTTTGTCCGTCTGTCTTGCCTAATTACTGTATGTTGGCGTGTATGTTGGCGATTCTTGACTTTGCTTGACAGTCCCTTGCGTTCTCTGAGGAACATAGGGCTGCGGTAGCACTCATCCAGCGGACTTGGTTCTGGCTGACCTTTTCAAGTGGGCACATGGCATTCCAGCTGCCTTCACCTCGGTATCCATGCACTGGTGCCAAGTCTGTCGAGGTCGTTCCATCATTCATCTTTTTCCCTGTGCGTTCCATTCGAGTGTCTGTCTTTTGATGCTGGAAGAAGCTTTTGCAATGTTTTACCAGCCCCGTGCTCGTTTCATTTTTTTCTAAATCTCTGTTTCTACAGAATTTTGATGGTTCTTTCCCACAGGGTTTTGTCAGAAACCAGTTCTGGTCAACTAAGCATGAACCTACGGCACTTGTTGATAAATGCCGAAAGATTGGAAGTGTTGGACGTTGGTCTCTAAGTCTCTGAGCTATATTACAAGCAAAATTCACACTGAGGCAAAAATTCTGATTTTGGTCTAGAGCTAAAGGGCCGTAGAAACCCACACAGGTCGCAGGATGAGGAAAGAACGCCTTGCCTTGTTGATGTGGCTCCTTATGTCTTGGTCTGCCCCACTCTCTTTGCTGACGACACCCCAGGTACACACATTTCCCCCACTTCTTTGATATTCTCGTGTTTTAGCTGAATGGGGGGGGGGGGGGGGTGTGCTGTTTGTTTTTTACCCGCATTACTTCGGTGTCAGGCCTGTTTTCTTTGCTTCCTCAGTCAGGCGAGATCGTTTTTCTTCAGCGTCCATGTGTCCGTGAGAGAGGAGACAGATACTATCAGCAAAGTCCAAGTCTTCCAGCTGTTTGGTAAAAGCACACTGTATGCCATTGTTTTTACCATCCATTATGTTCTTCATTATCCGGTCTACCACAACAAGAAGATCGTTGGTGATAGATGGCAGCCCTGTCTTACACCAGACCGCGTATGGAATGGATCAATAGTTTTCCGTCGTGAATGAGTTGACAGGACGTGTCATACGGTTGTTGA
>CM065715.1:46344110-46349110 GCA_033310375.1 Conus canariensis | reverse complement strand
GGAGAGAGAGAGAGAGGGGGGGGAGGGAGGGAGGGAGGGAGGGAGAGAGAAAAAAAAACAGACAGACTGACGGACAGACAGACAGACACATCGACAGACGGACAGACCGACCGACCGACCGACGACCGACCGACCGACAGACAGACAGACAGAGAGAAAGAATGTGTGTGTGTGTGTGTGTGTGTGTGTGTGTGTGTGTGTGTGTGTGTGTGTGTGTGTGTGTGTGTGTGTGTGTGTTGAGTGTGTGTGTGTGTGTGTGCGTGGAGTGCGGGCGCGCGTGAGGGCGTGCGTGCTATTATGTATCTGCGTGATTGTCTTCGTGCGCTGACGCGCTGGCGCGCGCGTATGTCTATCTTCGTCTGCATGTGAGTGTAAGTGTATGTGTATGTGTACGTGTGAGTGTGTGTGTGTGTGTGTGGTGTGTGTGTGTGTGTGTGTGTGTGTGTGTGTGTGTGTGTGTGTGTGCGTGTGTGTACATACGTGCATGTTAACGTATAAACGTGTACATGCACACTAAATCGCCTACAACAGCCCATTCCCATCTATCAGTGTGTCAGACTTTGGCACTTAGCTCAGCTCTCCTCCTTCTGGCACCGAGCTGCTGAACCTGACAGACCCCATCCATACACGAAGCAAACGCACAAACAAACAGACAAACAAACAAACACACGCTAAAACCCTCGGAGAAAATCCAGCAAGACAGGCTCCTTGACTTGATGGGTCACCGATATTGTCTTAGAAGCAGATCCATTTCATTGTGCTGCTGTGTGCATCACACGGGGGGGGGGGGGGGGGGGGGGGGGGGGGGGGCGGGTCCCTGGTTTTCCCTACTGTGACAGACAGTGTGCCGATGTTTGTGTGGGGGGGAACTAAATTGTTTATCTTCTCCTGGCGGGAAATGCTAGCCAGACTTGCGCGGGGGGGGGGGGGGGGGGGGGGGGGGGGGGGGGGGCTTTTTTTTCTTGATTTCTTTTTTTATCCTCCAGAAATGACACGCACGTTCTATTCTTGTATTCTTTTTCATTTTGTCTTCTTTTTTTATTTCCCCCTCGTCCTCCTTCTTCTCCTCCGATTCTTTTCCTCCTCCTCCTCCCCCTCCCCTCCTCCTCCTCCTCCTCCTCCTCCTCCTCCTACCCCTCATTCTCCCCTTCTTCCTCGGCTTTCCTCTTTCTTCATCTTCTTTTCTTGTTCTCATTCTCGTCTATCTTTTCATAATTATTTCTGTTTGATTTTTCTTGCAGTTATTCTTGTTGTTGTTGTTGTTGTTGTTGTTGTTGTTTTCTTCTTTCTTCTTCTTCTTCTTCTTCTTCTTCTTCTTCTTCTTCTTCTTCTCATTCTTCGCATTCTTCGCATTCTTCGCATTCTTCTTCTGCTTCTTCTTCTTACATTCTTCTTCTTCTTCTTCTTCTTCTTCTTCTTCTTCTTCTTCTTCTTCTTCTCATTCTTCTTCTTCTTCTTCTTCGCATTCTTCTTCGCATTCTTCGCATTCTTCTTCGCATTCTTCTTCTTCTTCGCATTCTTCGCATTCTTCTTCGCATTCTTCTTCTTCTTTGCATTCTTCGCATTCTTCTTCTTCTTCTTCTTCTGCTTCTTCTTCTTCTTCTTCTCTTCTTCTTCTTCTTCTTCTTCTTCTTCTTCTTCTTCTTCTTCTTCTCTCATTCTTCGCATTCTTCTTGTTCTTCGCATTCTTCGCATTCTTCTTCTTCTTTGCATCCTTCTTCGCATTCTTGGCATTCTTCTTCTTCTTCGTCTTCGCATTCTTCTTCTTCGCATTCTTTGCATTTTTCTTCTTCGCCGCATTCTTTGCATTTTTCTTCTTCGCATTCTTCTTCTTCGCATTCTTCGCATTCTTCTTCTTCTCCTTCTTCTTCTTCTTCTTCTTCTTCTTCTTCTTCTTCTTCTTCTTCTTCTTCTCATTCTTCGCATTCTTCGCATTCTTCGCATTCTTCTTCGCATTCCTCGCATTCTTCTTCTTCTTTCAGATTGTCCAATTCTTAGTTTAAAAATGCGGTGAGTGCAGGCGGAAATTGAGACTTTGTTCTTTGTATTGGCAAACTATAATTAATCCGCCAGACAAAAAGGACAAGCAAATGACAAGACAAAACACGACGCGTTTCGACCACTTTTGGTCTTCTTCAGACAAGAGAATCAACATTCAGGACAATGAAAGTGAAGAACGAGCAGTCACTGTCTTCTTAAACGGGGCGCAAGGTGGACATTGATGGACGTTGGTTCCACGTCCATCTTGCGCCGAGTTTGAGATGGTTAGCGATATGTTTGTTATTTATTCTTTTGTGTATGATTTAGTTAGATGATTTTGTATTTTTATCAGCTGCTTTATTGTCTTATTTGCAGCTTTCGTAGCAATTTAAAAAAAAAAAAAAAGCTTGAAGTCAACGTTATTAGCTTAGCTCAGTTTTCCTGTTAACGCGCGCTCGCGCGCGCGCACACACACACACACACACACACACACACACACACACACACACACACACACACACACACACACACACACACACACACACACACGCTCGCACGCACGCAAGCACGCTCGCACGAGCGAGCGCGCGCACACAAGTACGTATAGGCAGTTCCTTTTATTTTGCTGTGTTTTACGTTCAGTCATATGTTTGCCTAATGCAATTCCTTCTTAATGTCTATAACTGTTTATTTTGTATTGTTTCATATTCATGCTTCGTTTGCTCTTTCACGACGATTATTTGCATTCATTTTCGTTTGACTTTTCTTTTCTTTGCATGCTGCTTTGGGCTGACTGCTTTTTCATCGCATGAGTAGACCCCCTAACTTCTAACCTTCAGTGAGGTCAAGGGTCACGATCACCAACACTAGTTCAAGGTCACGACAGCAAGAAAGTTCCAGGTGCACGTGCGTTGCTATGGAGCGCGCGAGGACAGCGTCTGAGGATCATCGGAGTGGAGGAGTGAGAGGGAGGGGGGAGGAAGGAGGAATCGGCGGGCGCGCGATGGCCCAGTGTAACTGCCTGCATGCTTGGCTTCTTGGTTTGGCTCGGGCCCGCACGGTAGGTGATGGGGGTTCGGATCTTGTGTTGTCACAGTGTGTGTGTGTGTGTGTGTGTGTGTGTGTGTGTGTGTGTGTGTGTGTGTGTGTGTGTGTGTTTTGTACAGAGTGTTTGTGTGTGTGGGGGGGGGGGGGGGGGAGGGGGGAGCTGTACTTACGCTGAAACCCTGGGTGAGTTCAGGACTCGACTGCATGTTGATGTTTTCATCCAGTATTGTTTTTGATGTTGTAGATAACATGTAGTCCAAAAATAACAAGAACAACAATCCGAATAAGTATAACACGATGTTTTAATTGTGCATTCTATCAATGATGTCCAGATGCATATTAACCTAATTCCGTCTCCCACCTTCCCCTCCCACCTCATTTTTGGCTCTTGTTGCCCCCCACCCCCACCCCCCACCCCCATCCACCCATTTGCAGTTTTCTTAACCTATCACAGTAGATTTTTAGAAAATCTTATTCCATTTTATTCCATATAGTACACAAAGATTTGAAGAAAAATAAGCATAGGCGTGAAACACTTATTTTAATTATCGTGCAAAATTATACTGTACAAAAAAATACATCAAACAGAAACGTCATTGAGAGAGAGAGAGAGAGAGAGAGAGAGAGAGAGAGACGAAGAGACAGACAGACAGAGAGACAGACAGACAGAGAGACAGACAGAAGACAGACAGACAGACAGACAGACAGACAGACAGACAGACGAAGACAGACAACAGACAGACAGACAGACAGAGCAGAGACAGAGAGAAAGAGAGAGAAACTATCATACAGACAGACAGACAGGCAGACGCGAAGCAGTTAGACAACACATGAAGTGAGCCAAATGTTTGGAACTTTGTAAGAGGTGACTTGCACTACCTGAAAGCAAGTAAATGTTCTGTACCATTTCCATTGGGCCTGTCTGGAAAGATCTAACGTAGATATCAAGCATGCGTATAATCACAACAAAACTGATAGGTGCGAATCAACATGTACTCAAAATTCAATTTATGTCCGCGAGCAGCGTCTTATACGGAAGCCATCTGGTAATAAAAATCTTCATACATAAAACTTTGTATTCCTCAGTTTGTATCTGTATTTAATTTTATGGATAAAATATTTATGATACCGGAAGGGGGGGGGGGGGGTCAAATTTACGCTGGCACAAGTACGGTTTGGCAAATCCAAGTATGACAAGAGGCTCGGCTTTTCGCAAATTAAGCACATTCAGACATTTTCATTTTTCCTTCAGTAAGTCAGTCTGTGCTTTCCAAAATCGTCGAATGTCTGTTGCAGAAGATAATATATTCAAAGAGAGTTTTCCAGGGGCCAGCCAAGTGCCTTGTTGCCCTGAGTTCTTTTTACATGCGCCATTTTCATGCTGTACACGGGTCCTCAGGTTGATCGTCGCACGCCAAGGACTCGCACTCACGCCACCTCTTTTGGTCTGGCGGAGATGGCGGCAGATAGCACCATTAACAACAACAACAACAACAACAACAGCAACAACAACAACAACAACAACAACAACGACAACAACAACGACGACGACAACACAGACGACGACGACGACGACGACACAACCACCACCACCACTAACAACAACGACGACGACGACAAAAAATTATTATGATAACAACAGCAGCAGCAGCAGCAACAGCAGCAGCAACAACAAGAGCAATAGTAGTAGCAGCAGCAGCAGCAGCAGCATTATTAACAACAGCAGCAGCAGCAACAACAACAACAACAACAACAACAACAACACAGCATACGCTGTGCAGGACTCGATTTACATAGCTGTGATGTTGCTCGCATGCGCGCAGTTTAGACGAGTTGTTAACCACTAGGCCACCGTGCTATTGTCAAAGTGAGATTTTTTTTTTTTTTTACTTTCGCCAAGGAGGTTTTCGATTTCGCTCTCGTCTCTTTTGTTTGTTTGTTTGTTTGTTCGTTTGTGAACAAGATTACGCAAC
>CM065715.1:46336610-46339110 GCA_033310375.1 Conus canariensis | reverse complement strand
GTAACCCGATCCGTCTGCCAGGTAAGCCAGTTCTCTGTCACAGCATCTGACAGGCAATGGCTTCTTTGCTGCACGTGCACCGCGGTTTAGTGCCTGTCTTAATTGATCAGCATCCGACTCGGCAGGGGCGGCGGCGGCGGCGGAATCGAACTCTGATTATGATGACGATGCGTCAGCATGATTTATCTTCGTCGCTGGTCGGAGGGGGGGGTGTGGGTGTGGGGGGGGGGGGGCGTATGGAGGACATTGTTGGGGAAGGGGGGGGGGGGGTGTTGGATGGATATGTCTGAGGAGAGGAGTAGAGGAGAGAGACAGGGGGGGGGGAGAGTAGAGAGAGAGGGAGGTAGAGAGAGGGGGAGGTAGAGAGAGAGGGAGGTAGAGAGAGAGGGGGGAGGTAGAGAGAGAGAGGGGGAAGGTAGAGAGAGAGGGAGGTAGAGAGAGAGGGGGGAGGTAGGAGAGAGAGGGGGGAAGGTAGAGAGAGAGGGAGGTAGAGAGAGGGGGGGAGGTAGAGAGAGAGAGGGGGAAGGTAGAGAGAGAGGGGAGGTAGAGAGAGAGGGGGAGGTAGAGAGAGAGAGGGGAGGTAGAGAGAGAGGGAGGTAGAGAGAGAGGGGGAGGTAGGAGAGAGGGAGGTAGAGAGAGAGGGGGAGGTAGAGAGAGAGAGGGGGAAGGTAGAGAGAGAGGGAGGTAGAGAGAGGGGGGAGGTAGAGTAAGAGGAGGTAAGAGAGGGGAGGTAGAGAAGAGAGAAGTAGAGAGACAGACAGATAGACAGACAGAGAGACTGACTCAACATACTTTATTCACATCAGGCCTTAGCCCAGCACGAAGGAGGATGTGAACATGCAACTGAATGAAGGTGTATATCATATTCAAAACAAATAAGCTAACGATGATATAAATGTATTTATGTAGTCAGAATGTCACAGAGAGAGAGGAGAGAGAGAGAGAGAGAGAGAGAGAGAGAGAGAGAGAGAGAGAGAGAGAGAGAGGACGAAAAGGAGGAGGAGGAGGAGGATGTTGAAGATGAAGAAGCTACTGATGGACAATGACATAAAGACATCATTATACAAGTGGCAACACCAACGACTTTAAACTACTATAGTGACATCAGCGTCATCGCCATCTTCAACATCATCATCATCATCATCATCATCTTCTTCTTCTTCTTCTTCTTCTTCTTCTTCTTCTTCTTCTTCTTCTTCTTGTGTCTGCCTGTCCGTCTGTCTGTCTACTGTCAGTCTGTCTGCTAGTCTGTCTGTCTTCTGTCTGTCTGTCTGCCTTTCTGACTGTCTGTCTCTGTCTCTCTCTCTCTCTGTCTCTCCCTGTTTGTCTGTCTGTCTGTCTGTCTGTCTCTCTCTCTCTCTCTCTCTCTCTCTCTCTCTCTCTCTCTCTCTCATATCCTTTTCAACCATCTTTTTTCTGCTCTTTTGTTCTTCTTCTGCTTTATACGCATAGCCTATTTTCGTTCAGGATAATAAACATAGTTATGAATGAATTATTTGATTTCTTTTCCTTCCATTATCAGAAATTTCATGTTCCCAGTAGTTCCACTAGCTCTCTCTCTCTCTCTCTCTCTCTCTCTCTCTCTCTCTCCTCTCTCTCTCTCTCTCTCTCTCTCTCTCTCACACACACACACACACACACACACACACACATACACACACACAGAGAAACACACACATACACACACGCACCGCACCCCCCCCCCCTCACACACACACACACACACACACTTACTTACACACACACACACACACACACACACACACACACACACACACACACACACACACACACACACACACACACACACACACGTGTTGTTGTTTTTTCACCTCCTCGCGTATCACTCCACTGATAAAAGCCGAAGCTGTGAATGCCTCCCTAATGCACTCTTCGCCCTTTGCACTATGTTCTTCCAATGCACATGCGGCTGTTTCAAGATCCGATGACGATGGCGGAAAAATAAAATGACAATGAACAAAAGATGTTTTTCTTGTCCTCTTTTCATGCGTCGATTCTTAGAGATTGACACCCTGGTTTTGCTCGCTATATGCCACAGGATGTTTCTTCGGCGTTGCTGACGTCATCATCCATTGACTTTTTAGGTCCACACAGATATGTTCAGTTATAGCTATATTTCGCTGCTTTTTTTTCTGCTTAGGCATCACTACGTTTTCTTGCTTTTTTTTTTTTCTTACTACATAAGCCGTTCAACTGTCTCTATGGTTTGCTGCTTTATGGTACCTGTGTCTTTCATCCACGAATGAATCTGCTGTAATAAACTACGTGTGTTCAATCAGTTCTACCGTTTCTTTCTTTTCACTGCCTGTATTGTGCAGTCAGCGCTACATGTTACTACCGTTCAAAAAACACGACGCGTTTCGACCTCTTTGGTCTTTTTCAGACAAGACAAACAAGGTTCTTCCACATCCATTTTGTGCTCAATCTGAGGAGATAAGTGATAGTACGTTCGTCGTTTTCATTGTCTTGAATGTTGTGT
>CM065715.1:46311610-46316610 GCA_033310375.1 Conus canariensis | reverse complement strand
CTCACATGATTTATCTACTCCTGACCCGGGGAAAGCGATTTTGATTAAACAGTTGCAGGTAATACTGGAAGGGGAAGATAACCCGAATAGAACACTTTCTAATCTGCCAACTATCCGCTGGCAACATTGCGGACAGGTGCAGCCAGTGCTTGAGGCCGCGTTGCGCAGTCCGTCAAGCCCTGAATATTTGCTATGTCTGCAGCCTTCATAAGTGTCTTTTGTACTGTCATTAAAGTATTCGTATTCGTATTTGTATTCGAATTCGTGTTCTCTCTCTCTCTCTCTCTCTCTCTCTCTCTCTCTCTCTCTCTCTCTCTCTCTCTCTCTCTTCGTCCATTCGTCCGTCCGTCCATCCATCTGTCTGTCTGTCTGTCTGTCTGTCTGTGTGTGTGTGTGTGTGTGTGTGTGTGTGTGTGTGTGTGTGTGTGTGTGTGTGTTTCTGCCATTTCCCGCGGGTCTTTTCCATCCACCCATCCATTGGCCTCTCTCGACATTCTACAAATCAGGTTAAATCCTCCGAAACAATTTACGCCCCATTTCGCGCAGTGCGAGGCATTGCCAATTTAGCTCTTAAAAAGCGATTTCCTGCACAGCTAAAATCGTTTTGTTTTTGCCTCCACGACACATTAGCTGTTTGTTTGTTTGTTTGTTTTACTTGCGAGCACTGGCCAGTTTTGCTCTATAGAGCCCCCTCATCCTGTTCATTGCAAATCTCTGTCTGTCTGTCTGTCTGTCTGTCTGTCTGTCTAACTCCTCCATCCCTCCCTCCCCCCCCTCCCTCACCCTTCGTTGTCTTTCCCTCTTCCTGTTTTTGTCTGTCTCTCTCTGATCTTGTCTTCCTTGTCTATCTCTCTGTCTCTCTTTCTGTTTGACTAACCCCCCCCCCCACACACACACACACACCTCATCCCCACTTCTGGCTGCCTGTCTATCTGTCTGTCTATCTGTCTGTCCCTCTTTCGGTTTGACTCCCCCCCTCCCCCCCCTCCCCCCGCGCCCCCACTCTCCTCTTTCTGTTTGACGCTTCCGCCCGCCCCCACTCCTGTCTGTCTGTCTGTCTATCTGTCGATCTACCTGTCAGTCCTTTATGTTTGACACTTCCGCCACCCCTGTTTGTCTGTCTGTCTACCTGTGTGTCTGTCTATCTGTGTGTCTGTCTGTCTGTCTGTCTGTCGCTCTCTCTCTCTCTCTCTCTCTCTCTCTCTCTCTCTCTCTCTCTCTCTCTGGGGGCAATGTCTCCTCTGCGGGATTATCACATGACCCCTTCATATTAGCTGCTCCATGTGGACTGCTAGTACTGAGACAGTGTCGGGACAAAGCTGGGTACAGCTGTGTGTGGGGGAGGGAGGGGGCAGCTGAAAGGGGCTGCCCCGGGGGGGGGGGGGGGGGAGAGGGCAATGCCGCTGCAGAGACAGAAAAGATGAGACAAACAAAAAGAAAACATTGTTCATGCTAATTCCACTACTATTCTGAAATAAAATTCCTTCTCTCTCTCTCTCTCTCTCTCTCTCTCTCTCTCTCTCTCTCTCTCTCCTTCTCTCTCCTCCTCTCTCACACACACACACACACACACACACACACACACTCTCTCTCTCTCTCTCTCTCTCTCTCTCCTCTCACTCTCTTCACACACACACATCCACACCACACACCTCTCTCTCCTCCTCTCTCACTCTCTCATTCACTCTTTCCACTACTGCCTCCCCCCCCCCTGACCCCCTACAAAACACACACACATCGTGTGCGCGCGCACGCACTCACGCACACACACACACACACACACACACACACACACACACACCCAGTCGCACCGCACGCCGCACCACGCACGCACACACACACACCACACACACACACACATTTCCTTTTTCCAGTTTCGTGTAAAAATGTACACCATGCGCGCGCATACACACAGTACACACACACACACACACACACACACACACACCACACAACACAACCACACACACATCGCAGCATGCACGCACACACAAACACACATTTTATATGTGTGTGTGTGTGTGTGTGTGTGTGTGTGTGTGTGTGTTGTGTGTTCATTTACATTCACAAATAATAATGATTGTGTCAGGCCTACTGATTCTCCTTCAAGCACAAATCACGTTTAGCCGGGTGCCGGCTGGGACTGGGAGTGGTTCCAGTTCCTCTTTTAGATGATGCCCAACACTGCTTCCAGACGCGAAAAGGGCTTCACCCGCCAAAGAAAATAATTAATGAACAGGGGAAGGGATCGGAGGTCGAGGGATGAAGGAAGAGTTAGGGGGTGGGGAGTGGGTTAGAGGGGTGGCGCATCCGGCAGTTCATATCCTCCTTAAACCAAAAGTAATTGGAAGGCGGTGGGGTGGGGGGTTGAAGGAGATGGAGGAAGGGTTTGGAGAGGGCGTGAAAGGGGAAGAGAGTAAGGGGGGACGCGAGGGAGAGACAACGTAAGGGAGGAGGGAGGGAGAAGGGGAGAGAGGGGAAGGGGGTGACAGACATCGATTCTAAGCCACTAAAACTTGTCAATTTCCAGCGGGAAAGTTGATGATGACGTGGGTTTTTTTTTTCGTCACGCTATGACGTCTTTTCTTGCCTTTTTTTTTTTTTTTTTCCTTTTGACATTCCCTACCCCAAGGATTGCTCTTACAAAGCGCTTTGAGGGGTGGGGGGGGGGGGGAGGGGAGCTGTGTGTGTGTGTGTGTTTTTTTCTCTCGGATTGGGACGGAGAGGGAATGCTTGAGGTGAGGTGAGGTGTATGTGCGTGCGTGCATGTGTGTGTGTTTGTGGTGTGTGTGTGTGTGTGGTGTGTGTACGTGTGCGTACGTGCGTGTGTGTGTGTGTGTGTGTATGTGCGCGCGCGCGCGCGTGTGCGTGTGTGTGGTTCTCTCTCTCGCTCTGTGTGTGTGTGTGTGTGTGTGTGTGTGTGTGTGTGAAGGGGAGGGCAAAGGAAAAGCTCCCAAACCCATGGAATCCCTCCATCATTCAACTCCACCTCCTTCCCCATCTGTCTGACCCTCCGAGCTGCAGTGACCACAGTTCCCCGCGTGTTGCAGAGTTCAAGGAGGCGTTCTCGCTGTTCGACAAGGACGGGGATGGCACCATCACCACCAGCGAGCTGGGCACCGTCATGAGGTCCCTGGGCCAGAACCCCACGGAGAACGAGCTGCAGGACATGATCAACGAGGTGGACGCCGACGGTTAGTGCAAGAACCGCTCAATTCAACTTACTTCAACTCACTTCCGTCCCTTCTCCCGCTCGCCCTACCCTGTCAACACCACCACCACCTGCATCACCACCCCCACCCACACCACCACCACTACTACCACCACCACCACCACCATCATCATCATCATTTATCTCCTCCTCCTCCTCAGCATAATCATCATCATTATAATATCAGTAGTAGCAGCAGTGGCAGCAACACCAACAGCAGCAACAGCAGCAGAAGAAGAAGAAGAACAATCATCACCATAATCTTTATACCGTGTAAACCCCCACCGGAGATGATCTTGTACTGTGTGGGCAGGGAACGGGACGATAGACTTCGAGGAGTTTCTGCACATGATGGCCCGGAAGATCAAGGACACGGACTGTGAAGAGGAGCTCCGAGAAGCCTTCAGGGTCTTCGACAAGGACGGCAACGGGTAGGCTGGTTCACTCCTTCCCTCTGTCTTCACGTCTCCTGTCTGTAGGCTGGTTCGCTCCTTCCCTCTGTCTTCACGCCTCCTGTCTGTAGGCTGGTTCGCTCCTTCCCTCCGTCTTCACGTCTCCTGTCTGTAGGCTGGTTCGCTCCTTCCCTCTGTCTTCACGTCTCCTGTTTGTAGGCTGGTTCGCTCCTTCCCTCTGTCTTCACGTCTCCTGTCTGTAGGCTGGTTCCCTCCTTCCCTCTGTCTTCACGTCTCCTGTCTGTAGGCTGGTTCGCTCCTTCCCTCTGTCTTCACGTCTCCTGTCTGTAGGCGCTCCTTCCCTCTGTCTTCACGTGTCCTGTCTGTAGGCTGGTTCGCTCCTTCCCTCTGTCTTCACGTCTCCTGTCTGTAGGCTGGTTCGCTCCTTCCCTCTGTCTTCACGTCTCCTGTCTGTAGGCTGGTTCGCTCCTTCTCTCTGTCTTCACGTGTCCTGTCTGTAGGCTGGTTCGCTCCTTCCCTCTGTCTTCACGTGTCCTGTTTGTAGGCTGGTTCGCTCCTTCCCTCTGTCTTCACGTGTCCTGTCTGTAGGCTGGTTCGCTCCTTCCCTCTGTCTTCACGTCTCCTGTCTGTAGGCTGGTTCGCTCCTTCCCTCTGTCTTCACGTCTTCTGTCTGTAGGCTGGTTCGTTCCTTTCCTCTGTCTTCACGCCTCCTATCTGTCCGTGATTTGTTCCACGGCCTGTTTCTATGTGTGAAAGTGTTGATTTTACGAATTATCCACGTGGCTTTGGTGTAGGAGAGGATATGTGTATCTAGCTCCAACATTCAGTTATTCCTCTATCAAATTTCCAGGAACCCGCACTTAAGTGGTAAGACCGACAGGCTGCGCACCTGACAGCCGTGAGTTCGAATCACTGGTGAAATCAGACTTTTATGGCTGGAAAAAGCCCTGTCTGTTCTTCCAGCAGTAGGCCTAGATGAGGCCCTGACTCCGTCCAGGGAAGATGTAGGCTGCTGAAGGAGGCGATAGAGCTTCGCCTTCTATAATGCCGTGTCCGGTGATTCAATAATTCATTGCCCCTATGGCTTTTAGGGTATGCAGCTTTGATCTAACCTTCAAACTAGGTTTTGATGCAGTGATCACGGAGTGGAAATGGAGGCAGGTAGGAGAGATCACACTCCGAGAGAAGACAGACTCTATGCGGATTGTGGCATAAAGTAACAGTGGGTGACTTTCATTTTATCATGGAGCATAATGCATGACTCGTTATAACACAAACCAAAACAAACATATAACAACAGCAGCAACAAAGAAAGAAAGAAAAGGAAAACTTCTGCCTTCAGTTCGTCATCATATTATGGTCCCATTGTTCATAGA
>CM065715.1:46304110-46309110 GCA_033310375.1 Conus canariensis | reverse complement strand
TCTCTTCTAGTCGCAGCAACTAACATTTCTTCTTGATATTGCTTCAGTTTTCTTGACTTTTATTTACAGTCACTCTTGGTCAACAAAAGATTGCTAAAGCGTTATTTGGAAAAGGCCTTGGTTTAAAAAATAAAAATAAAAAAAAATAAAATTCATCAATTTCGTCAGTTAAAAAAAAAATATCCGACCCCTAGTAAGCCTAACAGGTAGGGGAGCGCAGCATTAACCAAAGGGAGACAAACGCTATCAAAAGTTACATTGAAGTGTGATTGTCCTCTTACTGACAATTTGATTGACTCTCTCCTCGCTCTTCTCTCTCTCTCTCTCTCTCTCTCTCTCTCCTAATGATGATACCAAAGTCTACGTAAGCAGCTTAACGTTGTGTCTACATCATTACAAAAGAACGTTGACATCTTTGGTGTGACGATTATATGCCACTAAAACCGTATGAATCAAAATTCATCGCTCATAACAACATAGTAAAAAGACAGAAACATATCCACTTAGCTCCCGTTCTCCATCTACTTTTTTTTCTTATCAATAATCAAGAAATTAAAGAAGTTGACAACCATGCAGTTTAGTGTCCAGAAATGAAAAACTTTCTTCCTTGAATTATTCATATCAACTCTTACTGCAAAACAATTTATAGAGAAGTAAATCAGTCGCGCAGGATAAGCATTTCGTGAATCTTCGTGCATGACATTTTTTTTTTCTACACGCACACAATTATACTTTCTTCCATAAACAGCAGTTCAAGTCGATTATGTTATTTCAGTGTCATTTCGTTAAACCTCTTGTGGAAGTCAACAAACGAGCGCTTGAGGCGGCTCTTTCAAAACCAAGTCTTATGAGACAGATCAGGCGAGCTCTGCCGTTAAGGGATATTTTTGGTGTCCGTGAAAGAGTTTATGCAAAAGAATGCATTAGGGACAGCCGTTCTAGCTTTGAAGTCTAAATCTAGCTTGAATGATCGATATCTAACCACACTTAGGGTCAGCCGTACTAGCTTTGAAGTCTAAATCTAGCTTGAATGATCGATATCTAGCCACACTTAGGGTCAGCCGTACTAGCTTTGAAGTCTAACTCTAGCTTGAATGATCGATATCTAGCCACACTTAGGGTCAGCCGTACTAGCTTTGAAGTCTAACTCTAGCTTGACTGATCGATATCTAGCCACACTTAGGGTCAGCCGTACTAGCTTTGAAGTCTAACTCTAGCTTGACTGATCGATATCTAGCCACACTTAGGGTCAGCCGTACTAGCTTTGAAGTCTAACTCTAGCTTGACTGATCGATATCTAGCCACACTTAGGGTCAGCCGTACTAGCTTTGAAGTCTAACTCTAGCTTGAATGATCGATATCTAGCCACACTTAGGGTCAGCCGTACTAGCTTTGAAGTCTAACTCTAGCTTGAATGATCGATATCTAGCCACACTTAGGGTCAGCCGCACTAGCTTTGAAGTCTAAATCTAGCTTGAATGATCGATATCTAGCCACACGTGAGGGCTCTGTAGTAACCGACCCTCAGAGGCGATAACCTACCAAAACTTTAGCTAGTGTCTGCGATCAAGGTGACAATGGTACATTAACGACGATGACAGTAGCGATGATGATAATGATGATGAGAAGGAGGAGGAGGAGGAGGATGACGACGACGACGACGACGACGACGATGAGACGACGACGACGACGATGATGATGATGATGATGTGATGATGATGATGATGATGATGATGATGTGATGATGATGATAATGATGATGATGATAATGATGATGATGATGATGATGATGATGATAAAACGAAGTAGAAATCTTCACACAGCGCTGCATTTTATACGGTTTGTTCAAAGCTTTTCCTAAAGTAGTGTGATTCTAAATAAGTAAGATTTCTAGAACTCAAGCGAAAGGAAACAGTTGTGAACGTTAAAATGCATGACATATTACTTCTGTGTCCCTATTCCTGTGCCTTTGCCTATGCCATAAATGCCATGAACATGAAAACATTATCAGTGCATGTGCTGTGTCGAAGAACTGACATTAGTAGTGATGTTTTGTGCATTTGTTGATGCCAGCGGCTGAATCTGTTTGCATCGTTTTAACACATTCTGTTCAGTGTTGTTATTCTTCTGTGTGATTGCATTACTGTTTTCCTAACGCGACTAAATTGGGTTTTCAATTCAAATTAGTATTTTCCATCTGTTGTATGTTTTGTCTGGTTATCTTTCTGCATTTATGTATATATGTATGTATGTATGTATGTATGTATGTATGTATCTATGTACGCGTATATATAGATATTTATGTATGTATGTGTGTATCTATGTATGTGTGTGTGTGTGTGTGCGGGGGGGGGGGGGGGGGTCTGTGTACACCTTAGTGTGTTTATGTGCTTGTGCGAGCCTGTCCATGTGACTGTGAGCACCTTTTTGTAAATTTGCGCGTATGCATTTGAATGATTTATCTGTGGATTAAGCGAGTACGTGTGTAATAATAATAATAATGTTTATTCAGTTTTTACAGGCCGTTTGACCCATCATAAACAAGAAAAAGTTCGTTTCCAAAGTCAGGACATTCAGAGGAGTTGAGATCAAAAAGAAAGAAAATTCAAAAGGAGTTCAAAAAAAGATGCGTGAAGACATACAATGCACAAGGTGAATAAAAGTACAATTCTTCTTTTTAACTGCGGTAAGATGAAGCTCGCCGCCTTATTTCAAGGCAGGTGCAAATATATTGAGCAATTCTGAAAGCTAATGGGTTTTTTTAACTTTGAACAGAGTAAGTTAAGTTTGAGAACTGATGGGTAGCTGCTATAGAACTGTGGGATGTACTTCTTCCGTGCTGTTTTATACTTACAGCAAATGAATAAAAAAAAAATGACACACATCTTCTACACTGTTTGTATCACATTGTTTGCATATAGGGTCAATACTAGGTTTGCCATACAGGGAGATTCCATTTAAGGGCAGTCTGTTACATCTCAAAAGACATAAAGCTCGTCTGTCTTCATAAGCTGTGAGGTCCCCAATGTAATCAGCTTTCAGTAACTCCGGATGATAATTACAGTATTCTGGATAAGAAGACATAGAGTCGTGCCACTCTTGACGAAACATGTCTTTCAGTCTGCATGTAAAGACTGACAAAAATTCTGGTTCGTATCCCACTGACTGTAGTTCCCACACATAGCCAAAACCATGACTGCATAGCAGTTTTCGAACATGACTGACCCAGTTGCTCCTCCCTGACTTATCATGTGAATACAGCATATTGTAACACTGTTTTGGATAACGATCGTCAGGCAAGGATAGTAAGCGACACCCGTATTTGACAACACGTACATAGGCATCTATATAGATTGGGAACCTGCCACATTCACCCAATGCCATATTATTCTTTACGTCTCTGCCCACACCTAACAACATTTTGCATACCTTTATCTGTACTTTTTCGATAGTCTCGTATTTTTTGAATCCACAAATTTCAGATCCATACAAAAGGATCGGTTTGATTTTTGTATCAAAAATTTTAAATACAGTATCTGCCGGTAGGTCCTTCAGTCTGAAGAACAATTTTTTGATACCCGCTACAGCTCTTAGTGCTTTGCCTGACAACTTATTCACACATTTGGTCCAGTTTAGGGTAGAGGAAAAGATTACCCCCAAATAAGTGTAGCAAAACTCCACCTTGACCTGATTTCCGGCAAAATACCACTTTTCACAGTTTTTGATGAAACCTCCGTTTTTAAAAACAATTACTTTTGTTTTGTCCATATTGACAGTAAGACCCCATTTGTCACAGTATTGTTCGAGACAGTCAATTTTTTTTCTGAAGATCAGCTACAGAATCAGACACAAGGGCAATGTCATCAGCGTACATGAGAAGCAGAATACCAATTGGATCAGCAAAAATGTCTATGCCACGAGCCCCACTTGTTGCAAGTTCTAACTGAAGTTCAGATAGAACAAGGGAGAATAATAGGGGGCTTAAGATACATCCTTGTCGAACGCCGGAAAAGCAGTCAAAGTACTCTGTAATTTTATGACCCACCCGTACTGCGGCTTTCACCTGACCATACATGCTCTCCAATGTTTTGAACATTTTACCATGAATCCCTCGGTGCAGGAGAAGATATAATAATTTTTGTCTGTTAACACTGTCAAAAGCTTTGGAAAAGTCCACGAAAAGAGTGTAAAACCTCCCTCCCTGTTTTGTTAGATATTTCTGTACCATTGATTGCAAAGAGAATATATTGTCTGTGGTACTGTAACCTTTCCTGAAACCAGCTTGTGATTCTGGTATTTTATCGTTGTTTTCACAAAAGCGAGTTAATCTGCTGCTCAATATAGAGCAGAAGATCTTACTGATACTATCCAGAAGTGAAATTCCTCGGTAGTTGTCCACCTTTCTGGGGTTCCCTTTCTTATGAAGTGGAAATATCACAGCTTTTGACCAGCTCTCTGGATAAACACCATTCTCAAAAATTTGATTGAATAATGGATGCAGGAATCTTAAGGAAACACTGCTGGCATTGTGAAAAAATTCAGCTGGCAAACCATCCGGCCCAGGAGATTTTGATTTTTTCATCCCGCCAATAGCTTTCACTATTTCTTCACGAGTGATTTCATTATCCAGTTCGGAGTTCAAACAGTTCTGACAAGCGGCAGTTACGTGTTCTTTGAGGGCCTCTTTAACCTCATCATGGAAACCATTGTCATCTCTTTCCACATCGACATTGAACAGGTTTTGAAAATATTGAAACCATGACCGAGGTGTAATTGAATTCAAATCCTGCGATTTGGATGAGGTGAATGATTTTATTTTATGCCAAAAAGACTTTGAATTTGTATCCTCACAGGCTTCATTTATTTCCCTCAAAACACGTGTGTTGTGATCACTTTGTTTTATTTTACACAAGTGTTTAAACTCATCTTTTGAATCAAGATAACAGTACAGATCCTCGTCGGCATTTGTCTTTCTAAATATATTTAACTTGGAATATTTC
>CM065715.1:46291610-46296610 GCA_033310375.1 Conus canariensis | reverse complement strand
CACACACACACACACACACACACACACACACACACACACACACACACACACACACACACACACATGCACCATAGATATTTGCTCACCAGTTAATACAAATTTTACAACAAGCACTACAGCCACTGATAAACTGTCGGAACACTGATATTGCCATTATGCTCTGTTATCATCCTGGAAGTCATTTAGTTGATTTCTCATCTCATTTGTCCCCACTACTGTGCACGTATACTCATAAATCTCTCCTAAGAATACAGATAGTTACGTTAAGAATGAAACAGTAGAGGTCGTTTCTTAATTCTCACAGAAAAATGTAGTTCCAGTTTCATTTTCCTCAAGGAGGTGTCACTGCATGCGGACTAGTCTAGATACGCTACACCACATCCGCTAAGTTTCGAGACCACACTGTGCTTGATTTAAAGCTGTTGGATAGATGAATTAATGACTACGATGAGAGAATGTAAGAAGAGGGTCTCATGGCTACGTCTTAGCTGATGTCTGACCTACGCATTTAACCGAACGCGCTGGTCAGACCTTGGGTACCTTCCTAACATTCTCTGTGCTGTACAAGAAGAAGCTATCTTAAAAGCACTTTTTGTGTTTTGGAATGCTGGCACAAAGATTTACAGTTTCAAAGTGTTTAACCCTTTGGTCCTTTTTAGATTGACGACACAGAAAAATAAACACACTGGATCAAGCTCTCATTTCAAAGCATGCAAAATAAAACAAACATAAGATCAAGACATAAAACAATTCTGCAAAAATATTTGTCATTAAAAACTCAAAATCAAAATTCCCACAAAGTCTTATGAACTTGCTCAAATGCAGTGATACGTTTCACTTCTTACGGTGAAATGAATTACAAAATTTGAACATTCCTGAATATCGTCAATGTTTTCTTAAAATTTGTTTGTTTTGGAAATTTATATATTGTTCTACATTCAAGAAGATGATGAAATTCGTCTCAAAGGGTCCATATTTTATATGCTCCATAAATTACATATTTTCTGTCCTTGCCCTCTCTTTGGCCTGCTTCAGTCTATCATAGAAAAAAAATCTGTCAGCACAAATCCTTATTAGTGGATACATGTATACATCTACCAGCTGTAAAATCTAAATGACATGCACCTTCTTTTCACCATCTGTAACAGTCGATTTGTTTGTTCTATAGCCATCGACAGAATTAATGTTTGATGGAATGGAACGATCCAGACAGGGCAGACGCTAATTCCACTTCCGCAAGAACATACCAGCTTCTTCAGACCACATAGACAATGGTCATCACAGTTTAGGAAGTTATAGTTTAGGAAGTGTACTGAGCCATTGTCAGCTGTCATGTCGAAAGACAGTCTGAAAGGTTCACCATTTCAACCCCAAACAAGATATCAAGATATCAACGTATGTCATTAAAGATTATACGCTCGTAAGTAGGAAGAATAGCAAATCATGTACAATATTTTTATGTTACTACATAACGCGAGAATTTGATAACTAGTTTATTTTTGCAAAAATATTTCCAAATCCAACAATATTGCCACGAATCTACTTCATTGGGTTTTTTGTTTTGTTTCTGTTTTTTGTTTGGTTTTGTTTGTTTATTTGTTTTTGTAAGACTGCCAACGGCCTTGAAGAAAATGCATCACATTGATTTTGTCATGAACACTATGGTGACTGTAGACTATATCATGAAGACAACCAAGGCGTCCACGGCGCACTCACTTTTGTAAAGACAGGAAGGTATGTGATGTTCATCAATAATACTTGGACATTAACATACGTATTACTATGGAAAGAACACTGTGAAATCAACGTGTCTAAAATTCAGCAAGATGACAGACATATAGACCGAGGCCAGTTTCACATACGCTGTGACTGAAAGCAGAACCGCGTATTGTCCGCAGCAAGAGTATTCTTTTGATTTTTTTTAAATGTTACTTCATGGTTTGTTTATTATGAAAATCAGTTATGTGCACATGAAAAGTTAAGTCATACATTACAATTGCTATTATGGGTAATGTGCCTGCTATCAACAATCTCACTTACGATTAAAAAAAAAAAGATTAAAACAAAAGACCTCCGTGAAGCAGCAAAGGTTCCGGGATACAAGAACAATGAGGATGGGTCGGTCGTTGATGGCATTCTGCATTCTGTGAGGCACAGTGAGACCCCCCCCCCCCCCCCCCCCCAAAAAAAAAAAAAAAAAAAAAGATGTACGTTGATCAAGAGGGAGAACCTGGTTTGGGGAAATTGTGATCTTATTGTTTACAAGAACTTGCTAATGTAAAAGTCAGGCCTGAAGCATCAAGGATATATTGCACCCATGTAGGCATATGCGCACTCATGCATACGTCAAATCTCTCTCTCTCCCTCTCTCTCTCTCTCCCTCTCTCTCCCTCTCTCTCTCTCTCTCTCTCTCTCTCTCTCTCTCTCTCTCTCTCTCTCTCTCTCTCTCTCTCTTCTCTCTCTCTCTCTCTCTCTCTAGGAATTGGGTGTTAGAATTAGAATTAGAATTTTTTTTAAAGCATTTTTAAAGCGCCTTGCAAAAGGTTCTAGACGCTGACAATCCACACTCGTGTACACGACGGGCTGCCTACCTGGGTAGTGCTGGCTGAAGAGCTTCCTGCCGGCGCTTCATTCAGTCGTTTCCCGTGTCATACAGTCAATATTGTTCACTTAATTTCCTTATTTCCTTAATTCTTTCAATTTCTCACGCAGGGTGCATGCTATGTGTAACGGTCATCCATACCAACTACCAAACTGGCTTTCTCTTCCGAAAGTTGGCGATAGGATTTTACGTGTGTGTCAGATGTTATGCATGCGTTCACACACGGAACCTCGGTTTATAGTCTCATATTTGGGACATTCAATTCTCTTTTGACATGACTAGGAATAAGAAATATAGTTTATACTTGACTTCTAACACGCGTATGAACATTTTTGAACGCTTGAAAATAATGGCAATAGATACATAAGTGATCGTTGCGACCTAACCCTGGGCTTAATAACAAATTAGCTCACCTGGCCAGGATTCCACACACACTTGCATACCACAACACACCACACTTCTGTGTCTGTGACATGACCAGGTCACTACAAAATGCCTCCTGTCTCTGGACAGGCAGCAGTTGATGCTAGTGCAATAGATCTTATGGCACCACGTTCAGGACAAGGCTGCTGTGGGGACTCTTCCCAAAGTGCCATGTCCATCTCTTCTCTCTTCTCTGCTATCCATCTGTGTTGGAAGACTTGCTCCTTCTTCAGTCACTAGAGATTCTCCTGTCTTCATATTTCTCTGTTGTCGTGTGTTGCAGTCCCCACCGACCAGTTTACATACACTTCTCCACAAAGGAGCTCTCTAAGCCAATATTCTTCCTCACATCAACATTTACGCAGATTTTCTTAACAGTCTGACAAATTGTCAGGTTTGTGCCTTTTTCACCCAAATGGACATCAAGATTCACGGCAATTATTCAAACATTATCATACAATAATTATCTTCTTCAATCACAATAACATCGTATTTACATCCAGGTCAGTAAGGTTTTGGCAACCATTTCTCTTCCAACACCTGAGGTGTGAAAGAATGTAATGGATCTCAGAGATGACAGTCTCTCAGATGTTGAAGTTCATTTGATAGCATAAATTGCTAATGAAGGAAACTACGTTGTCCACACATGTGAGATACGTGCGGGCATGGACGATCTGTCCTGTCCATGGAATTAGCATAAAGCATGGCTACATAGCATGGCAGCCTACGACGCTCATACCTGCAAAGCCGGAATAATTGGGGGAGGAAGGGGTGTGTGTTGTCTTCCTCTGTAGTGGTGACGGAGCACGAGGAAGTGCTCGCCCAGCTTTCCCTCAAAGCATGCCACCGGGTCAGGAGAGGGAGGACACGAGCATGGTAGAAGACCTGCGTTACAGTTCCATGAAAAATTCTTTACTGCCTTGTCGGCATCATGGCTAACCTCTCACAGTATTGGCTCGCATCAAAAATCAGCCAGACAGACAGAGAGAAGAGAGTGAGAGGAGGAAGGGGTTGGGGGGTTGAAGGTAGGCCATGAAAATGAAACTGGTACCCGCATTGCTGTTTGTGGAGAGAGAGAGAGAGAGAGAGAGAGAGAGAGAGAGAGAGAGAGAGAGAGAGAGAGAGAGAGACAGACAGACAGACAGACAGACAGACAGACAGACAGACAGACAGACAGACAGACAGAGACAGAGAGACAGAGACAGACAGACAGAGAGAGAGAGAGAGAGAGTGTGTGTGTGTGTGTGAGAGAGAGAGAGAGAGAGAGAGAGAGAGAGAGAGAGAGAGAGAGAGATGGATGGATGGTGCTGTCTTTCAATTGTCACGTCACAGTGATTATTATACGCAGCACCAGAATGCAAGGCACACGTGGACAGGAAAAAGAGGGGTAATTAAGTAGAAGTCTAATGACTACAGTTTACGACTAGCACAGAACGTATAGGTAGCAGTGAGTACTCACTCCAGCAGATGACTTAGCAAGTTTCTGCTTATGTTGTACATTTATTTCTTTAGCGCCCTTTAGAGCTACAACACAAACGTTCACCTTTATTTTCCTCACCATCCACTTACCTGCTTCATCTCCATCTCATTTCCACCAATAGTCCCCCATTCCCCATCCTCCCTTCCTCACCAGGTTTTCTTCAGACACATATAAGAACACTGCAAAATGTTCTGACGTTTTGATCTTGATTACTACTGCTGTCTCACACACACACACACACACACACACACACACACACACACACACACACACACACACACACACACACACACACATATATATATATATATATATATATATATATATATATATATATACATGCGTGTGTATGTATGTGTGTGTTTTCATTTGTACATGTGTGTGTATGTATGTGTGTGTGCCCAGGCGCACGCGCGCACGCATGTGTGCGCGCATATGTGTGTGTGTGCGCGCGTATGTGTGTGTGTGCGCGTGTATGTGTGTGTGTGTGTGTGT
>CM065715.1:46281610-46286610 GCA_033310375.1 Conus canariensis | reverse complement strand
GGGTGCAGGCATGCCTAGGGCGTTCCATTAACACGTCAAGGAGCATAACTGCTTCCTGACAGATGGCGCTTTGTAATAGCCACTGAAAGTGACACGACAGAACCTCCACGGGAGCATTCCCATGCGTGTACCGGCCCATGTTTCATGACCTCAGAGCCTACCTGCACGTACAGCACGTCAACCAATTGAACAAAAAGCACTGCGTTTTCACCATCCTCTTTTACTTCATATAACGCCTCAACAACCAACTGAACAGAAATCAGCCTGCGTTTCCAACATAAAAGTACAACAAGAGCCATTTGAACAGAAACCATTCTGCTTACTCAGCATCCTCCCCTTCCTCCTATGACGTAACAGCATTCAACTGGACAGAAACTACCCTACATTTCAACATTTTTTCTCTCCATATTACACGCCCAAAAGTCAACTGCTCAAAAACCGTTCCACAGTGTCATTAACTGATGAACTCCAGTCAGCTGAAGAAAACCGCCATACATCTCAATACTTTTGCTCTCCATATTACACACCCAAAAGTCAACTGCTCAAAAACCGTTCCACAGTGTCATTAACTGATGAACTCCAGTCAGCTGAAGAAAACCGCCATACATCTCAATACTTTTGCTCTCCATATTACACACCCAAAAGTCAACTGCTCAAAAACCGTTCCACAGTGTCATTAACTGATGAACTCCAGTCAGCTGAAGAAAACCGCCATACATCTCAATACTTTTTCTCTCCATATTACACACCCAAAAGTCAACTGCTCAAAAACCGTTCCACAGTGTCATTAACTGATGAACTCCAGTCAGCTGAAGAAAACCGCCATACATCTCAATACTTTTTCTCTCCATATTACACACCCAAAAGTCAACTGCTCAAAAACCGTTCCACAGTGTCATTAACTGATGAACTCCAGTCAGCTGAAGAAAACCGCCATACATCTCAATACTTTTGCTCTCCATATTACACACCCAAAAGTCAACTGCTCAAAAACCGTTCCACAGTGTCATTAACTGATGAACTCCAGTCAGCTGAAGAAAACCGCCATACATCTCAATACTTTTGCTCTCCATATTACACACCCAAAAGTCAACTGCTCAAAAACCGTTCCACAGTGTCATTAACTGATGAACTCCAGTCAGCTGAAGAAAACCGCCATACATCTCAATACTTTTTCTCTCCATATTACACACCCAAAAGTCAACTGCTCAAAAACCGTTCCACAGTGTCATTAACTGATGAACTCCAGTCAGCTGAAGAAAACCGCCATACATCTCAATACTTTTGCTCTCCATATTACACACCCAAAAGTCAACTGCTCAAAAACCGTTCCACAGTGTCATTAACTGATGAACTCCAGTCAGCTGAAGAAAACCGCCATACATCTCAATACTTTTTCTCTCCATATTACACACCCAAAAGTCAACTGCTCAAAAACCGTTCCACAGTGTCATTAACTGATGAACTCCAGTCAGCTGAAGAAAACCGCCATACATCTCAATACTTTTGCTCTCCATATTACACACCCAAAAGTCAATTGCTCAAAAACCGTTCCATAGTGTCATTAACTGATGAACTACAATCAACTGAAGAAAACCACCATACATCTCAATACTTTTTTCTCTCCATATTGCACACCCGAAAGTCAACTGTTCAAAAAACGTTCCACGGTTCCATTAACCGTTTTCCCCACAATTTACAAACAACCACAATCCATGCAACAAAACCAGCCATAACATTTTGCTAAAGTAGTGGTAGCGCAATCTCACTGGCTGAGAGACAAAACGAAGTGACACAGGAGAATACACAGACTCACGGGTGGGAGGTAATGAATGAATAAAACAAAAAATAATAACAAAAATTAAAACGAAAACAATAGACGATGTTTATTAATCTGCAAGGGAGGTAATCTGTGTCTGAGCTCGCATTTAATGAGAGTGACCCCGTCATTTTCATAGGTCAAATGAAATGTTGCCCCATCAGTCAGTTTAACAGTTCAATCAGAGAGAGAGAGAGTCCCCAAACCTCGTGTGCAGCTTCTGTAATGCAGACAGTTGATATCCCGATCGCAATTCTGGCATGCACTTTGAAATAAATATTGGACTCTCTATTATCAGTTTTGTTTGTTTTTTTTTTATTTGACTAATAAACAGAGAAAACACAACTGTGTTTGCAATGACAGGATAGCATTATCTTTTGATGTTTTTTTTTATTTTTTTGGATTAGATCTGATGAGACATATTCAACATGACATATCTCTCTCATATATTATATATATATATACAATTATAAACAAAGCTTGCTCTTATGTCTTAGATTGAAGAAATAGGGGAAGATAAGCATTCATAGCTGCAGTGGTAGATAATTCTGCCTAACTAACAGTATGTGCTTGAGTGGGTGAATGGGGAAAAATAAAATAAACGCTTCTCAAAATGAGCTTTCAGCAAGCTTATAGTCTCCAAGGGAGAGACAATCTCCAATGGGGAGAAAACTTACTAACATATAACTCCTGGTCAGATACCGATATTTCGAAACCTGATTGTTTCTCCTCAGTGACCGCGGAAAGCGGTAATTTGACTCCTCTGCCTTTTCGGTTTTAAGAAGAACGCTATCCCAGAAAAAGGCTGGTGTGCAATACCGTAGTATGTTTGTTGAGTTTTCAAAAAACCAACCAAAGGTGCCACCTAAGAAGCAAAAGAAAATCATGAAAGAGCAAAACAAGCTACATTTACTTGTGAAAAGAATAAAATATAAAAAGATAACCTCTTAAAACACAAGTGCTGAGGGCCAGTTCTTGAAATGAATCCACAAGGGACTAAATTGCAATAAACTAATAAATTCCAAGAATAAGTACCAAGCACCACTCCAGCAACTTACAGAGCAGCTTGGTGCCGCAATGACTGCAAGAAATATTTAATTATAAACAAAGCTTGCTCTTATGTCTTAGATTGAAGAAATAGGGGGAGATAAGCATTCATGCTCGGTACTTATTCTTGGTATATATATATATATATATATATATATATATATATATATATATATATATATATAATGTATGGTTCTGACATACCAGCTTTCTTTAATGAAATGTTTTTTTCCAGTTTTACTAATATGCAGACGATATGTATCAACTGCAAAATGCGGTAATCTACCAGTTCACTAAGGTTACAGACAGACAGGGGCCCGGTAGTATCATTGATAATGTAAAATCGTTTCAAGATTTATGTATTTTCTTTCCTTTTCATATGAATTGGTTGAAAATTACCCGCAAGTGAATAAATAAAACGCACGAGTCACTTTCGCCTTTAATTCTCGAATTGTAAAGTCTCCAACTTCATATTGTGTGTGTGTGTGTGTGTGTGCGTGCGTGCGTGCGTGCGTGCGTGGTGTGTGTGTGCGCGCGCGCGCGCGCGCGCGCGCGTGTGTGTGTGTGTGTGTGTGTGTGTGTGAGGTTACGATTTCTCTCTCACACTATGAAAGACCACGAAAAAGGTCTGTAAAATGATCACGAAATGTATGCGTGACCACACACACATACACAAACGCACGCGCGCGCACGCACGAAAACGTGCACATACGCTAGGGCGCGCACATACACACACATACACAAAAGCATACAGGCATACGCGCGCGCGTGCGCGCACACGCACACACACACACACACACACACACACACACACACACACACACACACACACACACACAAGCATGTACGCATAGGCACGCGCGCGCGCGAACACACACACACGCAACACACACACACACACACACACACACACACACACACACACACACACACCACACCACAGAGAGAGAGAGAGAGAGAGAGAGAGACAATGACAAATATTTTAATTTAACTAGGCCTCGTGCCCGTGTCAATGGGGACATTGGGATGGGGGGAAAAACAACAACATTGTGGAAAAAGCAAATGTAACAACAACACCACCTTGCAAGTATACATGCATTTTCTCGGCCAAGTAGATACTTTCACATTCTTCCTCAGTCATGGATGTATACATAATGATCAAAATACGTACCAATATAGATTAGGGCATATCATTTACAAATCTCACAGAGGTTACATTCATTTGTAGTTGCCTAAACACCTGTAAACCTATTCATGATCCACACACACACACACACACACACACACACACACACACACACACACACACACACACTCGCACGCATACACTCACATATACAAGCTGTTTTGCTTTTAAAGGGGAAAATGTACCCCGAATTATACATAAAAATATATGAACTTTACGTCCCATTCGTTTTTTTGCATCTGATTTCAAAAGCTTTAGTTATGAAAGCAGCAACATCTTTAGCCATTTTATCATTGGCAAGTAATAATGACATCTTGAAAGTCGACGCTCTTGCATAATATTTAGTGGGTATGAAATGCTCTCGAACATCTTTATATTTAGGGCATACAATAAAAAAGTGATATTCAGATTCTAACTGACTTGGACAAAAAGGACAGCAGAGTGCCTCTCGGGGAACACTCGAATGCCGCAGTTTGTGAGTATTTAAACAAGATACGCCTAACCTGAATCTTATGAGATTTTTACGATTGTTCAAATTACTTACCGTAAACAGATAATTCGGTATTTGTCTAAATTGCTTAAAGGAAGAATAGAAGGAAAAGCGATCACTAACATCCATTCGGGTGTACCATTCTTGAAGATGACAATCAATCAACCGATTTCTAAATTCTAAGAGAAAACCTTTGATATTGTAAACGTTCTGGTTTTCCCATACATACCCAAAGCCATAGCGATTTAACGTAGAGCAAACTGATGAAACCCAGTTGTTCTTGCCTCGATGATGCAAATCATATAACGTGATGTAAGCTTTCTTAGGAAGGCGATTATCCGGCATATTAACGACACGTAACCAATACTTGATACATTTAGTATAATTGTTTATATAGAGTGGATACCGACCAGTTTCTCCGTAGACTAAGGCTCTGGATGTTTTTATGGAAACATTTA
>CM065715.1:46259110-46276610 GCA_033310375.1 Conus canariensis | reverse complement strand
ATGTGTCGTGTCTGATGCTCAATGTGCTGTGATGTGTCGTGTCTGTGTCAATGTGCTGTGATGTGTGTGTCTGTGTCAATGTGTGTGATGTGTCGTGTCTGATGTCAATGTGCTGTGATGTGTCGTGTCTGATGTCCATGTGATGTGATGTGTCGTGTCTGAGTCTGATGTCTTGTGTGTATGTGTCGTGTCTGATGTCAAAGTGCTGTGATGTGTCGTGTCTGGTGTGACGTGTTGGCTTCAGATTTCGGAGGGTTTTTTTTTTTTTTTTTAATTTATCTCAAAACTGACGTCAAAAAAATCACAGATACGAAATAAAAACATTTGCAAATGACTGAAAAAAAAAAAGAAAGAAAAGAAAACGTGAATGAATAGGTAGGCCTGTACTTTTTTTTCGCCAAGGTGCGCAAAAAGATATGATTTAGCAATTTTATTGAAAAAAAAAGATTGATTATTACTGCAGCCAATCTTTTGTCTTTACCCACGCCCGTGGTTCTGTTTGTCTGTCAAGAAAAGTAAACACAAAGGATTGAAGGAATTTGTACAAATCTCGGTAAAAAGATGGGAAGTGGCCCAGGGACAAGACATTAAAGGTTGCAGCAGATCCGGGTCAAAGGGCGATACCCAGGCTCCTTTGGACCTTGGCGGAGTTCCATGCTGTCTCGCCCGGCTTTCAAGTTTGTTAGATGCGGCATCATGATGCTAACGTGCTGTGTTGTATTTCGTCGTCATGGAAAAGAGTTTTAGTCTTGATGTTTTGGTTTGTGTGTTTGAGTTCTATCGTGTGGGGTTGTGTTGTATCGTGTTGCTTATTGCTGGGTTATATTATGTTGGTTTCTGTCATGCTGGGTTGTGTACGGTTGAGATGTACAGTGTTGGCTATTTCGTGTTGCGTTGCGTTGTGTTGGATTGTATTATGTTAGGTTGTACCGTGCTGGGTTATCTCCAGCTGGATTTTGTTGTGTTGGGCAGTGTTGTTTTGGGTTGTACTGCGTTAGGTTGCACAGTGGAGGTTGTAGATGTTTTTAGTTGTATTGTGCTAGATTGTATCATGTTGAGCTGTATGGTGTGTGTAGTGCAACATTCCTGTCAAAACAGATTCGTAATGAAAATTAAATTAAAAGGACAGCCGCTGCGATCCACTGGTTAGAATCGCAGATTTCAGTGCTGAGAAGTCATGGGTTCAATTCCCTTCACAAGCGTTTATTTGTGGAATTTTTCGGCTTGGCCGCCTCCTGTCAGAGTTTAGTGTGCTGCGGGCTGAAATAAGAAGACTGGAACGACACAGTCGAGTTTCATCCACATAATGCATGCGTCTCTGAGAGTGTTGCTCAAATCTTCTGTCCAACACAGCAAGTGTCTTCATCTCCCGGGCCTGGGTGACACAGGAACGTATTAAGAAAGGAAGCGTGGTGTGCAGCCCTACCGTTAAGTCTCTAATGAGAAGGAAAAGCCACAGTATCACATCGTTTTCATTCTCATCGATCATCATTCAAACAACAACAACGACGACGACGACGACGACAACAACAAAATTTTGAGATGCGAGGCCCTTCATGCCCTACACTTGGGTGACCTCAGTCTTTATTTCCTCCCCATGTTCACGCCCTTGGTGAGTTCGTCAGGTCATCGGTCATCGGCAGATTCACGGTGACTGTCATGGCATCCTGTCGAGGGAGGGTGAAGGTGTGGAGAGGGACAGCGGTAGAGGGAGGCTCACTCACGCTGGTTCTATGTCAAGGCAACTATTGTCGTCAGAAGAAGAGGGGGGGTGGGGAGGGGGGGGAGGGGGGGCTTAGTGTGTGATATTCCCTGCGCATGTTGAGCCAAGCAGGCAGCAACGAACGCATTGGCGTGATTCGGCAGCACTGCAGTGTCCCGTGTGGCGGGTTGCCGCATCGCGACTTGATCATGATTGTTACCTGTGGACAGCCAACACAAACCTGGGTGAGGATGTGTCACGGTGGGGGACCCGGAATGAGCGAGATGCAACTAGAGTGCGCAAACAAACACTGGCACGCACGCACGCACACCACACACACACACACACACACACACACACACACACACACACGTAAAAAAAACACACGCGCGCGCGCGCCACGCACGCACGCGCACACACCCACACACCACACACACACACACACACACCACACACACTCACACACACACACACACTGAGAAATAAAACAGAAGTGCGGTGTCTTCTTCGGTGGGTGGCTCTGGGAGTGCGTGTGGCAATGTGTGGAGAAACCTGCCCTACAATGAGTGGCGTGGGAGCTTGCTTCAGCAGGGCAAAGAAGACTGGGACATTCAAAAAGAAAAGAAAAGTAGCTCTAGAATTCTGTTGTTGTTGTTTTTAACACATTCTGTCCTGATTATCCCCCACCCACCCACTCCCTCCTCCTTGGACATTATACAGTTACCTGCATGTGTTCAGAATCTGTCGCAATTTTTTTTTTTAATGCTACTTAGAAAAATAAATAAATAAATAAATAAATAAATAATAAATAGTAATGAATGAATAAATAAATAAATAAAGATACATAGATATAAAAAAAACAAAACAACGATTCAATACTTCCTATAATGAAAGTGATAAGTCTTCCAGTCATATTAATTGTCTTGTCTGCTTGTCATGTGAGAGACAGAGAGAGAGAGAGAGAGAGAGAGAGAGAGAGAGAGAGAGAGAGAGAGGCGTTTTTGTATGTACGTCTGTGGTGTGTGTGTGTGTGTGTGTGTGTGTGTGTGTGTGTGTGTGTGTGTGTGTGTTTTTACGTCTCTCTCTCTCTCTCTCTCTCTCTCTCTCTCTCTCTCTCTCTCTGTGCGTGTGTGTGTCCGCGCGCGCGACATTCGAGTTTGTTTGTGTGCGTGCCTCGTCGCGCATGCGCGCGCGCGCGCGCTGTTTGTGTGTGTGTGTGTGTGTGTGTGTGTCTGTGTTGTGTGTGTGTGTGGTCAGCTGGAAGCAATGTCCATTGCTTGGGTCAATAATGGGCAGAGTGACAAAGCGCCGTGCCTTGCCCTTTTCAATGGTCCACTGCGCACACGGCTAGTTTGTTGACATTCGTGCCGCGTCCAGGGAAAATCTGTGTAGCAATTTGGGCTAAGTGCCCAAATCACTTTCATCCAATGTGTGTGTGTGTGTGTGTGTGTGTGTGTGTGTGGCTCGCGCGCGCTTGTGCCCATAAAGCTAGAGCTTTATTGTGTGAAGGACCTCAATTCATGCAGCCTGTACGTGCCAAAGTGTATACAAACATTGTAGCCAGCTTGTTTGTGAGAACTCCTAAGTCGTGCATAGTTGCTGTTGTTACAAGCAGGTTTAACTCGTACACCCACTTCAGGATTAACAACAACAACAAAAAAGCCGGAAGCCTTGTTCATGTAACGCATTAAATATCAATCATAACAGAAGGCTTCGCTTCCTTCAGAAGCAGCGGATTATGGCAAATGAACAACCGGACAAAATCGGAATATGAGCTTAGTGAGAACTGCCACTACAACCGGCAATCAGACACATTCGGCTGCGCTCATTAATAGTTCCGCGTCTTCGTCCCGTGGTTTGGTTCTGTAGCTATCGGTAATTATCACAGAGCGAGGACATTGTTGTGTTGTAACCTGTCCTTACTGTTGTGTTGTAACCTATCCCTTGGACGGATAGTGTTTGGCTGGAAAAGACAGGCTATCGCACCTCGAGATTCGGCAAAAATCGAGGTAAGTCTACGTCGGTGTCCGTTTATGTAATGAAGTCAGCGTGGTGTGTGTGTGTGTGTGTGTGTGTGTGTGTGTGTGTGTGTGTGTGTGTGTGTGTGTGTGTGTTTGATCGTTTGCTTGTTTTTGTGAATATTTCTTTCTTTTCTCTCTTTCTTTCTTTCTTTCCGTTTATCTTTCGTTCTTTCTTTCTTTCTCTACTTACTTGTTTATTTTTGTTACTTTGTGACTGCCATTAAAGATTTCACTTTGTTTACTTATTTTACAGAAGGTTCATATCTTCCTTCTCTGGCTTCAAATTCTTCTTCTTCTTCTTTTTTCCTTCTTCTTCTTCTTCTTCTTCTTCTTCTTCTTCTTCTTCTTCTGGCTCATTCTTTCTTTTTTTCATCTAAACAAAAGGGATTATCCTGATTAAATGGACTACTAAGCTGGAAGGGATTTTTATGTGCATTAAGGAAGTACTGATAGTTCTTTTGAATTAGTTGCTTTACTAGAAAATTTCACTGTACGTGTATTATGCTGCGTTTTTCATCGTACGTATATTTTGCTGACCATTTTCATATCAACGTATGCGCACGCTCGCGCGCACGCTCGCGTGAGAGACAGAGACACAGAGACACAGAGAGAGAGAGAGAGAGAGAGAGAGAGAGAGAGAGAGAGAGAGAGAGAGAGAGAGCGTGCGCCCATATCATTTTTTTTCTTCTGTAAAGCCAGTCTCTGTTTCAATCTCAAGTGACGATCATACTGCATTGCATCAGTAAAAATGTATTGAAATGCGATATGCTGAGCAAAACCTGATATAAATTCTTGCGCCTGTTTGTGTCACCTCCTGCCCCACCACCACCACCCCCCCTCCCGCCTCGTGCACATACATACTTATGTGTTTTCTCTCCCCCTCCTTCTATCCCACCCTCCAAACCTTCGCCCTACCCCGTTTCTCTTCCTCATCCATTCCACCCCCCACCCCCCTTCCTACACGCACGCACATACACACGCACGCACACACATCCAAACACACACACACACACACACACACACACACCACACACACACACACACACACACACACACACACACACACACACACACAACACATGTACATACAAACGTGCAGATATTTAGTTCTAAATTAGCATAATGTGTGCACTTGCTTGTATGTGCGAGCATATGCATATATGTATGTTGGAGAAGCCAAAGGAGAGAAAAAGAAAATGTGTGTAAAGCCTGTCTGCACATTGCTTTTGCCATTGTGCTGCACATATTGTTGGCTGCAGTACTTTCATTCAGCTGTGTTCATGCGTGCTATTTTTTTCTTCACTTCTTTTTTCTTATTTTACACATCGCTCATGGACTAAAAGAAAAAGAAAAAGAAAAAAGAAAAAAAACGCACGTGTTGTTCAGTCAATTTACAGTCATAAATTAAGATAGACATTTGACGTTGACGTTGACATGGAGCGTACACACACACAAACACCGCACACACCCTGATACTGATACCAGCACACGTTCCGTCCATCCCAATTCCCACTTAACCCTCCCACCCCACAAAATCCCTAGTAGAATATTGACCATCCATGCGTGTTCATCAATATCAGGTCAACTTGAAAGCAACTGCTTCTACAACTGACGGTGTGACACAAAATAAAGTCCCTCGGCTAAATAACGCTCCAAAGACACGATTTTATAGGACCAAGTCATAAGCTTCGTTTGCGTTCGGTATTCCCAAAGGCTAAACATAAACCCTAAGCCTATCAGCAAAATCCGACGCAAACTGTGATGATCATCAACATGATCAAGTGCATACACAACGCATACATTCCCCAAAATTCCCAGATGATTTTCAGTTGTGGTTGGGACAAGTTGACCACAAAAAAATCTCTTATCAGCTCAGATTTCTGCTTGCCCTCCCCTAAGCAAAAGGACGGTTAATAAAGGTAACTAGCGGAGGTACAGTTGCAAGTCGGCAAACATAATTCAATCATGACATGTTCGGCTCACGTGTGATTAAAGCCCAAGAGAAAGGAGCAGATGTAAAACGATTCTTTCGTTTACCAGGATACTTTGTCCTTTGTCTCTAAGCGTGTCTAAGAAAAGAAAACAAAATATAATTGTCTTATGTCCACCATTCACATTCCCTTGGTCTGAATCAAAATAATAAAATCGGTCTTACACTCTGTTCTCACTGTCTCTCCCTCTGCACCACACACACAACACACACACACACACACACACACACACACACACCCCACACACAACAGGCACGCACACACACACACACACAACACACACACACACACACACACACACACACACACAGAGGCACGCGACACACACACACACACACACACACACACACACACACACACACACACACACACACACACACACACACATTCCAAACTAAACCCACTTCCTTTCTGCACATATTAGAACAACAACAACAAAAAAAAGATAAACGGAGTAGACCTAACAACTCCGTGCTGATATATATAGCACAAGTTCTGCATGCTGCTGACACGCTTCATAGAAACCACGCTTTGTCCTCGCGAGAAAGCACTCTGGTAGGATTCCGTCAGGAGGGCGGGGGGGGGGGGGGGGATAGAGGGGTGGTAGTGAAGGTGTCAAAGTAAAATGGGCATGAGGGAAGCGCGACTGACCTGCACCGAAGCTTAGTACTCAGCCATACATGTATTGACACAAGGAAAAAGGGCTTGCCCGTTGGACAAGAGGAAACAGACTTGTCCGCCAGAAGATGAATTCAGTTGTCACGTGTCTCGGACAATCGGACGGGGAGGATACTTTGTGCCCTGTACTAGGCCCAAGAGTGTGGGAATGACTACTGGATAAGACTGTTCTTCAGAATCGCCACTAAAAGAGGATATGTACGAAAGCTGACGTTTTGATTAATTAGTAACTGTTTAAGGCTCCCACATAGTGCAACAGGGCTGGTCAGAGCTGAGTCAGACAGACATATTCCCCATGTGACTCTCCCAGTCCAATACTCTCCGCGAGTTTAAAGTTACGTGTATTATGACAATCAACGGAGACTCGCCGCACAACTTTGGATTGAAGCAATAACCTATTTTCATGATCTTTATATTTTACATATCTTAAGTTGTATCGTAAGTATGCCCAGTATAGCCACATGGTATAGACTCAGCTTTGGAAGTGCAAATCTGTTTGAGCCGCCATGTACAGACATTTTCTCTTTTTTTTTTTCTTCTATCTTATCAGTTTATTCATTTATTCGTTCATACAATCATTCATTTGCTTGAGGGCGGGAGGGGGGAAAGAACTGTGGGAAGCTGATTTTTAATTCAGTCATTTGTTGCATTTTGGATCTCAAAGTAGGTTGATAAATGTTAGCAGAAAAGTATGTTCAGTTTTTTTTATGCAATAAATAAACGGACCAAAATACACTCAAAACAAAGTGTATATGTACGCAGATTTTATGTCCAGTACAAAACTGAAAAAAGTACATTTTCGACAAATATGTCTTCTCCAAACGTTTAAAACAGAAAACAAAAATGCCCTGAACCGTGCTCCCCTGATAGCAGTCAGCCTGAGAATTACAATAATTGAACAGTAAAAAGGAAGGTGAGCACAATTCAAAAACAGTGAGCAGGAAGGGGGTGGGGGGAGACAGAGAGAATGAGTTTAAAGTAAGTGAAAGAAAAGAGGGCAAGATTGTGTGTGTGTGTGTGTGTGTGTGTGTGTGTGTGTGTGTGTGTGTGTGTGTGTGTGGGGTGTGTGTGGTGCACGTGGTGTGTGTGTGTGTGTGTGTGTGTGGTGGTGTGTGTGTGTGTGGTGGTGTGTGTGTAACGTGTGTGTGTGTGTGTGTGTGTGTGTGTGTGTGTGTGTGTGTGTATAAAAGAGGAAAAAGAGCACGGAAGGGCGAGGGGGGAAGGGGAGGGGGGGGGTATAGGTAGAGAGGAAGGACGGAGGGGAGAAAGGGAAGAGGGGGTAGCAAGGAATATTATTTCAAAAGGTCATGTAAACAAGTCATGTCATAAACGACAAGCAATCTATAACACTCGTCAGCCACAGATTGCACAGTAAACTGACAGCGTGTGGCAACAAAGGAGACGAGTTCAAAATACAGGGCCTACACTGTGATGACTGAAGCGTACGCCTACATGAAAAAGAAGGGGGGAGAGAGGTCAGCCGCCTCTAACAGCCAGAGTAGGCTGCCATACCCTAGCACCGAAAATCCAAAAATAATAATTGTAATAATAATAATAATATAGAAATAAATAGATAATAAAGTAAGACAAAGAATAAAAATAATAAAAACAAATAAATAGATGAATATAACGAAGTTAATAAGAAAGGCAGAATAAAAGTAAATAGCAAAAAATAAAATTTATTTGAAATGAATAAATATAATTAAGTAAATAATAAATGAAAATAAAAAATAGAAAAAAAGTAAAAATAAATTTAATGATAATGAATAAAATAAAATGAGAATAATTTGAAATGTTTGTTGCGTGACACTATTTCGTGTTCGTGTCGGCGACAGGCGACAGCTTTTTTTTTTATTACGCACAGCAATAGCCTTATATCGCATTGCACCTGTTTTCACTGAATCCAATGAATGCAAATGACAGAAACCAAGCACGAGGCGCTTCTTATCTCTGCACCAAAGGCCCGGCTTCTGTACAGAGCTGCCTGCATATGTTCGTTCCACTCTGCAGAAGAAAGATTAGTTCGTGTCTTCAATGGCGCTCAGAAAGCGTCCAGCCCACGTAACAAAGGCCGGGTGAATATTCTCAATGGTAGATTAAGCAGCGTTTTATAGCTCCGGGCCGATAAAGCGCCGAATTCAACAGCCCACGATCTGTGTGGTTAAGGGGTTGGGCACTGCCTGAGCTGATAGTTATAGCATTTTCTCCTCATTCCTCACGCCCGGAGAATTCCAAAGTGGTTTCTTCCTATCACGGTGAAGTCGACGACTGGTGAGTTCAGAGAACGTGTGATTTAAGTTTTGAGCAGTGATTAGCGCGGCGGTAAAGAGTGCGAAAGCTGATCGTTTTTCGTTTGGTGCCGTGATGAAATTAACTTTGTAGCTGATTTTGTTTTGCAACAGAACAAAACTAGTCAACTCTTTTTTTTTTTTTTTTTAATAGAATCTCTCTCTCTCTCTCTCTCTCTCTCTCTCGCTATCTCGCTCGCTCATCTTACTGCAAGAACTTTAGATCTGTAGCCAGTTCCTTTTGGTGACAATGCACTGCATGAAAATTTTGTAAAAAGAATATCTGAATTAGATAATGAAAAAAGAGACTTCCACGTGGCAGTGTTCGCTTCCTCTGGCTGTATAAGCATCATTAGGATCGTGTATTTTGAACGGATTGTAATTGTGGAATGGTGACAACGAAGGTCGTAATACACATGTTTCTGACCCAGGAAGCTGCAAGACCGATCGTTGTTTACCTTCTATAAAACTGTTAAAGCGTTTATGAATGAAATTATGACCCTGTAGGTAATCCAGAGAATAGAACTAGGTTATTTGTTGGTTGTAGTATATTTTGCCAAACAAATAAACTCACTTCTGTAAAGAAAACAAAAAAAATATATATTGATGAGGTAAGAACAGCTGTTGGTTAAAATATGGATGGGTTCTAATATATTGTCAGTCTTTTGATGCAATGCATTCAACCAGTTTTCAAATGGCATTTCAGCAACAGCGGATCTGCATTAAGCCCTTATTATATTTTTTGTTCTGGGTTGATTCAATGGGGAAGTCATGCATCAAATGGGACAAAACTATTGTAATAGAAGATGCAAAGCATATAAACGTACTCCCAGTTTATCCTGAATACGCGTGAGATATTTCATAAAGAGGAAAAACCGTTATGGGCCGTTAAAGCCGTTAGTAACGGCTATTCTGGTAATCATCGGCCACCATCTGTTATCCATAATGAACATACCTACAAATTTTCAGAAAGATCGACCACGTACTTTCTGAGATATTCTATAAAGAAGAAAACTGTTATGGGTTGTTATAGGCGTTAGTAACGGCTATAACGGTAAAATAAAACATCGGGCATCATCCGTGACCCATAATGAACATACCTACTAATTTTCAGAAAGATCGGCCAAGTACTTTCTGAGATATTCCATAAAAAAGAAAAACCGTTGTGGGCCGTTATAGCCGTTAATAACGGCTATAACTGTAAAACGAAACATCGGGCATGATCCGTGACCCATAATGAACATACCTACAAATTTTCAGAAAGATCGACCAAGTACCTTCTGAGATTTTCCATAAAGAACAAAACTGTTATGGGCCGTTATAGCCGTTAGTAACTGCTATAACAGTAAAATGACACATCGGGCATCATCTATGACCAATAATGAACATACCTACAAATTTTCAGAAAGATCAGCCAAGTACTTTCTGAGATATTCTATAAAGAAGAAAAACCGTTATGGGCATCATCCATGACCCATAATGAACATGCCTACAATTCAGAGAGATTGGCCAATAACTTTCTAAGATATTCCATAAAGAGGGAAAACCGTTATTGGCCGTTATGGTGGTTAGTAACGGTCATAACGGTAAAATAACACATCGGGCATCATCCATGACCCATAATGAACATGCCTACAAATTTTCAGAGAGATCGGCCAAGTACTTTCTAAGATATTCCATAAAGAGCGAAAACCGTTATTGGCCGTTATGGCCGTTAGTAACGGCCATAACGGTAAAATAACACATCGGGCATCATCCATGACCCATAATGAACATACCTACAAATTTTCAGAAAGATCGGCCCAGTAGTTTTGTCAGGAGCGAGTGGAACACATTTTGACCACGGACGGACGGAAGGACGGACGGACACACACACACACACACACACACACACACACACACACACACACACACACACACACACACACAGCATTTCTTCGTTCCCATTGTAAAGTACTCCCTGTTCTATAGGAACTGGGAGTACAAAAATGATGACAGCAAAAGCAATTGTGTGACCATGAATGTGCAGTCAGAAAAGACTTTGTAGAATACCATTGCAGATGAACAACATGAAGCTGCACTTTGTCAGGATACAAGAATTTGCTTTTGAAGGGGCGAAAGTTAATGGAGTGAAATGTTCATGGACGGACAGAAGTTTATTTTCAGGAGACATTTTAGCAAACGATGAAAGAATCTGTAGTGAGAAACCACAGCTGCAGAACGTCTCATCAGTAAATGAATGGTTTAAATATTTTTAGATACGTCACAAGGATGTAGCAGAGATGGCTAGAAATGATGAGAAGATGGAACAGATATATTTTTAGACAGAACCATTCCAAAGAAGTAATACCAGCTATTAATACAGATGTAAAGTGCCATTAGTCTACTTGATCTGGCGCTTTAATTGATGACTTATATCTATATTCTGTCAGGTTTGATGCTTAATGTTTGGTAAAATTTTTCAGTCATTTGTTTGATAACGGTGGCCATCCAGACGGTTGGAAAATATTAATAGTCTACCTCTTTAAAGAAAAAGAAGAAGAAAAAAAGATGCGAAGCATATAAACGTACTCCCAGTTTTCCAAACCGCTTATAAATCGGCCAAGTGCTTTGTGAGATAAGAAATGAAGGCAAAATAACGGTTTTAACGGTTATTTAACCGATGTACACTTTTGAAACTGGTATTTTAGTCCTCACTGGGCTAAAGCCTGTGTATATACCAAATTTCATCCAAATCGGACAATATGTCAAGAATAACGGTTTTTAACGGTCAGATTTTGAAACACTACATGGAAGTGCCATTTGTGTGTGATAACCTTTCTATATATAAAATTTCATTAAAACCCACCAATATATAAAAAAAATAACGGCAAAATAACGGTTTAACTGTTATATAACCGATATACATTTTTGAAACTGGTATTTTAGTCCTCACTGGGCTAAAGCCTGTGTACATATTAAATTTCATCCAAATCGGACAATATGTCAAGAATAACGGTTTTTAACGGTCAAATTTGGAAACACTATATAGAAGTGCCATTTGTGTGTGATAACCTTTCTATATACCAAATTTAATTAAAATCCACCTATATATAAGAAATAACGGCAGAATAACGGTTTTTAACGGTTGTTTAATCCATTTTCAGCATTACATCACTTACGTATGGACAGAGGCTCCGATTTGTCACAAGATCATCCAAACCGCTTATAAATTGTCCAAGTACTTTCTGAGATATTCCATAAAGAAGAAAAACCGTTACAGGCCGTTACAACCGTTAGTAACGGCTATAACGGGGCAAACTAAAACATCAGGCATCACCCGTGACCCATAATGAACATACCTGCTAATTTTCATAAAGGTCGGCCAAGTACTTTCTGAGATATTCCATAAAGAAGAAAAACCGTTACAGGCCGTTACGGCCGTTAGTAACGGTTATAACGGTAAACTAAAACATCGGGCATTATTCGTGACGCATAATGAACATAGCTACAAATTTTCAGAAAGATCGGCCAAGTACTTTCTGAGATATTCCATAAAGAAGAAAAACCGTTACAGGCCGTTACAGCCGTTAGTAACGGTTATAACGAGGTAAACTGAAACATCAGGCATCATCCGTGACCCATAATGAACGTACCTGCTCATTTTTACAAAGATCGGCCAAGTACTTTCTGAGATATTCCGTAAAGAAGAAAAACCGTTACAGGCCGTTACAGCCGTTAGTAACGGCTATAGCGGTAAACTAAAACATCGGGCATCATCCGTGGCCCATAATGAACATACCTACAAATTTTCAGAAAGATCGGCCCAGTAGTTTTGTCTGGAGCGAGTGGAACACATATTGACCACGGACACACAGACAGACAGACACACAGACACACAGACAGCATTTCTTCGTTCCCATTCTAAAGTACTCCCTGTTCTATAAGAACTGGGAGTACAAACAGAGTGAAGTGAATAACGCAGACAATTACAGAAGAAAATCAGAACGAAATATCAGTGGTACATTATAAAGTTCTGTTATCAATGACAGCTAAAAAAAAAAATGCATAATCATAAACCGTAATAGTGGTGAACATGAAGCTGGTTATTGTACAATATATAGTATGTTTATTTTGTAAGCAGTCGTCCAAAAATGATATGTACAAATTAAAAGCTGTGTATTGTATTTATAGAGTTCCAGAACACTTGTGATTCAGTTTCAAGAAAAACTTTATGCCCTGTGTTGCTAAAAAATGAAAGAAGAAAGCTGTACAGGTACTTCAAAAGTATGGAGGCCAACAGTGAAGTGAAAATGTTAAGAGTGAGAAGCGGAGCAAACTTTTCAAGTTTGTGCAAGAGATGCAAAGCAAGGGGACATATGCAGCCCCACCTTCTTTTTTTTTTTTTTTTTTTTTTTTTTTTTTTTTTTCTTTTTTTTTTCCCCGTTGTTGTTCATTAATGAGCGGGCTCAAGAAATGTTATTGAAAACTGACGTCAGGATGTATCTTTTGGCGCGATAAAGTCGTTGTTGTTGCATTTTGCTGATGATGTAATTTTGTATGAATAAAGGTAAGCAATACCAGTTCAGCCATTTTTGTGCCGCAGCAATGAGTCTGGAATTTGAACATGAATGAAATACTAATATTTTATCTTGTAAGAGTGGTTATCTCTCTCAACATGAAACATCGATTAAGAGGTAGTATAGAAAATGCATGTAAATGTCTCAATATTTTTCTTTACAACTATACTCAGCTTTCGTTTCGCTTGTCAAGATCTAGTGATAAGAGAAAACAGGGCAGTTCTGTTCATTTCACACATTTTGTGTGGATGTAATCTAATTCTTGTTATATACTAAAAACATCGTTTGACTCTGAAGTGCCAATTGTCCTGCACTATGTGGTGAAATATGAGCTTTTGAGAATGGCATTGAGATTGAATAGGCACATCTTTTTGTTCTGAAACGGTTTGTAAACGTGGATAATCATACATATATTGTATTATAAATCTGTTAAGATGAACGAGGATGGATAATAATAAACTGTCTTGCAAAGTATATGGATATACATATTTCATATGTCGGGCTATTTGGTTTGCCAAATTAAGTAAAATTCCTTACGGTCGGTACTAAATAAGACCACAATTTACCTGTCCTTAGATGTATGTTCCGCAATGTCTATTGATCCACTGGCCTTTTCTATGCATTACTGTGCATAATTTATGCCTCATTTTCATTATGATTATTTTCTTTTAATTTTGTTTGAAATCTGAAAGATGATAATTAAGCGAAATGGCTGGCACTCTTACCATTACGGCCTCATTTTAACCGACTTACGGATGTCAGTGGTTTAGTTACATTGCTACAAATTCAGAAACACTCTGTAGCCAGCAGTCTTTGCAGATGTGTCTCATTCAGGACAGGATTTTTCCTTCTGACAGTCCCCATGGGACCCTGAGTGGTTCGGCTGAACAGCACAAAACTG
The DNA here is from genome assembly GCA_033310375.1 of Conus canariensis. Classification (NCBI taxonomy): domain Eukaryota; kingdom Metazoa; phylum Mollusca; class Gastropoda; order Neogastropoda; family Conidae; genus Conus; species Conus canariensis. The sequence continues at coordinate 46,262,470 of CM065715.1, read as the reverse complement.
AAAAATTCAGTAGTTTAGCACTGAACGCTCTGCTCAGGGATACTACACTTCTCTCCCTGAGTTTAAGCTTAACGCAACTCACAAGCGACGCGTTTCGACCCAGCGAGCTTCTTCGGTTCACTGACGGCGGATGTTTTCATTTTATGCGCTTCGTATGAAACGACATCTGTTTCGCTTTTTTAATTTTGTCCGTTTTAAGCTTCGGGCTTTCAGTTTCACTACAACAGTTCACCTTCCATTGTCAGTCTTCTACAGCACCCTACTCCTGCCAGTCCCACTCCATTCCTCATTCTACCACCCACTCCCATCCCCCCCTCTCTCTCTCTCTCTCTCTCTCTCTCTCTCTCTCCCCTAGAAAAAGAAAAGAAGAGAGCCGTATGGGCGAAGTGGAAGGAGGGGTAGGGGTGGAGATTTATGTGAGTCACATTTGGAAGATGTGGTTTTAAGAGCTTTCCACCTGAGAGAAACGTGAACGTTCGCTTTCACACTTGACAACATCGTTGATCTCGTTCACAATAGTTTCCTGATGACGCAGAGCATGCAGAGGATCGTTGTTATCTATTGTCATGCATGCCAGCACCTTTCCCTTAGCCTCACCTCTCCTCTGGTCGCATATTTGCAGACGTGTGAAGTTTTGTTGGCCGTGCTTAAGACCTCTGTGACGCCCCCCCCCCCCCCCACCCCCACCCCCCCACCCCCATCTCCACCCCATCTCCACCCCCGTCTATCTTCACTGTAGGGCCAGGTCCTCTATACCAAGCAGCACAACCCCTGTCTCAAACTTCCCAGTGTGTTGGGTTGTAGATATTCAGGCGACCCAGTACGTTCAAGGTTGGAGCGTTCATGACATTTGCAGGATGGCATGTAATTTGGAATGATATGGTGAGAGACGTTTGTCAGGGTTATTTCTTTATCGTGTGTTATTTATCGTTCGTTGATACGTCAGGGTTATCTTTTTTATCACGAAGAACACGTTATTTCTCTCTCTCTCTCTCTCTCTCTCTCTCTCTCTCTCTCTCTCTCTCTCTCTCTCTCTCTCTCTCTCTCTCTCTCTCTCTTCTCTCCACATAAAGAAACGATGAGGAATTTCTTGAATTATGATAGTATCAACATGTTTACGAATTGTGTGTTTTTTTTACACACACGCGCGCGCGCGCGCGCACATACACACACGCGCGCACATACACAGGTCTGAGAGAGAGAGACAGAGACAGAAAGACAGACAGACAAACAGATAGACAGACAGACAGACAGACAGACAGACGGACGGACGGACGGACAAGCAGACATACAGAGAGAGAGAGAGAGAGAGAGAGAGAGAGAGAGAGAGAGAGAGAGAGAGAGAGAACACGAACAACATCGATTTCAACAACACAACAAAAACAACAACAACAGCAACAACAACAAACCATACAACCCTAACGGTTAATCTGCTTGCTCTGTCACTCAGATGCATCCAAGAGAGAGCATCCCCAACGTGGGCCGTAGGGCCAGAGGTCACAGGGCAACAACCTTCACCTTGAAAGGCAACAGCGTCAGCAGAACAACGACAACCACCACCACTGCGTCAGCCACCACCCAAAACGCTTCCAGCAGCAGCACCACCACCACCACCGCCGTCACCAGCAAACTGCATCCCCCCGAAACTGGTGACGTCTACAGCAACAACGGCCACGTCAGAGGAGCATGCGCGGAATGCGGCTGCGTGGAGCCGGACGAAGAGGGGGTGGTGGGGGCTGGTGAGGACTCTGTCCACTTCCACCACCCTCACCACCATCACCACTTCCACCACCACCCATACGGCCGAATCCTGCAGAGGCTTGCTCGTCGTCGTCAGGTCAGCCAGAAAGTGTTGGTTGCTGATGATGATGATGATGATGATGATGATGATGATGATGACGACGATAATGATGGTGATGGTGATAAGGATGGTGATGATGATGATGATGATGATGATGATGATGATGATGATGATGGTGAAGATGATGGTAAGAATGGTGATGCCGGTGATGATGAAAGTGACTATAAAGGTGTGAATGTTTCTTCATCTTGTAAGCCACAGGCAAAACAGCAGCAGGAGAGTTTATTGTTGTTGTTGTTGTTGTTGTTGTTGTTGTTGTTGTTGTTGTTGTTGTTGTTGTTGTTGTTGTTGTTGTTGTTGATGATGATGATGATGATGATAATGATGATGATGATGATGATGATGATTGTTGTTGTTGTTGTTTTTGTTGTTGTCCTCCTTCTTCTCCTCCTCCTCCTCCTCCTCCTTCTTCTTCGTAGTGACATTAGTCGCAGTAATAGTAGTAGTAGTAGTAGCGTAGTAGTCGTAGTTGAAGTGGTAGTAGTAGTAGCAGTAGTAGCAGAAGTAGTAATAGTAGTAGTGGTGGTGTTTGTGTTGATGGTGGTGGTAGTAGTAGTACTTGTAGTAGTAGTAGTAGTAGTATGAGGAGGAGGAAAAGGAGGAGGAGGAGGAGTTGTAGTTGTAGTAGTATTGAGAGTACTTACTTAGCGCCTATTCCTGATTAAGGACCAAGCTCCACGAGCTTTACACAACGGGCTGCCTCCCAGGATAGAGCCGGCCAAAGAGCTGCCTGCTGGCGCTACCTTCAGCTGTTTCCCGTGTCATTCAGTCGAATACCAGTCACTCAGTTTTTCATGCATTCTGCCGATTTTTTACAGACGATGCAGGCTATGTGTATATTTGTTATCCATACTAACGGCCGAAATAGTCTTCTTTTCGTAAGTTGGTAATGGGATTTTAAGTGTATGAAAGATATTATGCGTGCGTGTTCAAACGTAAACCCGCTTTATAATTTCCTTCGAAGGACTTTTGGAGATATGGTGTCAGAAACGCAACTTAACTCTGATGAAAAATTCCACTATACCAAAATGTCCTGGCGGAGACTCGAACCAGAAACTTCAGGATCACCAGGATCTTGAGTCCAACGCACTACCACTGAGCCATTCCATGTCATTTCAGGGACATAACTTCCACGTCGCTCATTTTGTCTCCTTGTCTTTGGCTTTCCCCGTCAGCGCCAATTTACAGTCGAAGGTTGCGATTTATGTCCCATTGGCCGGAGGCCCTCAAGGACAAAGTATAGTCGCAGACAGCAGTCTGCATTTTCGTGACAGTTGTTGTCGTTGCCAGTAGTGTGTCTGGTTCCGGATGGGGCTGTCTTCTGTCGCCCCCTCAGCTCTGGTTCCGTGTAAACTCCAGTTTACTTTGTGGTGTTGGTCGGCCGACGGGTGGGTGTCGGTTTGCTTTGCCTCTTTTCCCCACAGAAGGCCTGTCTTCAGAGCCACCAGATGGCCTTCTTCATGCGTGGGTGATGATGGTTCTGTGCCACGTCAGGCTGC
>CM065715.1:46224110-46254110 GCA_033310375.1 Conus canariensis | reverse complement strand
ACTGCGAACATAATTGGCCTACTCCACGTCAATACTACATACGCCGAGCGGGCACACGCTGATCTCCATGGAAACAAAACGCCGAACACTAACAGACATTTTTTTAATGCAAATTTATGAATGACATTTGAAAACAGATGCAACAACTTTGTTAAATATAAACTAATTAAATGTGTTTACAACATCATCATTATTCGCAGCAGTGTACTGAGTGAAAGCATAGACTTAGAGGATGTGACCTGGAAGCTTTCGTCAATGATAATGACCTTCACTTTGAACCCAAAGCGCATCCCTCATGGCTACCAGTACCAATGGCAGCTCATAACAAGTCCATCAACGGAAACCAGATTACAAGACTTGGACTGTAGCTTTTCATTTCTGTTCCTTAGGCATGCCAACGGTACCAGCACTAGTTAAACCACTCAGTCCAGCGACTGATTTTAAGTGAGAGCGGGGAAAATGGGTAAGGGAAATGGGCCAAGAGCAGACGACAAATCCGACTCCGGCCGGCGTTTTGTGACAGAGGAAGAAATCAACAAACACAACAAACGAAATGACAAGTGGCTGCTGATTGGAGGGAAAGCATACGATATCACGAACTTCGCCAAACGCCATCCAGGGGGAGCCAAAGTGATAAGCCATTATGCCGGAGAAGACGCGACTGTGAGTAAAACGAAGGAAGTTTAATGATGATGAAGATGGTGTTTAAAGCAATTAGTAGGCCTATCCTACTGCTGCTGCTATTGCTAACGCTGCTGCTGTAACTTGTACTACTGCTTCCATGACGCTTGCCCCCCCCCCCCCCCCCCCCCCCCCCCCCCCCCCCCCGTTTCTCATCATTATTTTATGTGATGATCGTGATTATATTAGTATTGCATTTTTAAGAAGTACTTTCTTGCTGGTGAGCTGCAGAAGCAGATTTTTTTTTCCTTTTGATGTTTTACTTTGTATTAAATCTCCAAAACTTGGAGGTATCAAGAATCAGTTGAGCTATAGTCACAAACAAAGCTAAACCTTGATCATTTACAGTCCCAGCCTATCACCTACCCTTAGTTTAATTAAGATATTTTACATTTAAAATGGATGGTGCTGGTGTGTGTAAATGTAGTGGGACCTAGGTACATGACACAAAAGCACTGGCATGGCCTTAAGCTATGGTTACAGTCTAAATGATAATGAATTCCAGTCACTGGCTGTAGTGGCAGAAACAAGCCTCCTAGCATGTGTATGGACTTCTACCTGAAATGGGGCACAGGTGCGAATTGGAAGTGATATTGTGTGCAAGGTGATGAGATTCATTTATCATTTGTGATCTGACACTAGACTAGTCAGCTGTTGATTTTATAGAGCTTGCTGTTACCACGAGGTTTTTAAGTCCTTTCCAAAGGTTGTCACAGTAACTCGTCCAACGTGAGGTGTACACTAGATGTGCTGGTATTAGTTTAGCACAAATTTTGGCATTTGATTTTTAAAACAGCCTCCACTAATCTGCATTTGTTTTTGTTTTTTTCATAAGAGTCTCAAAGTTATTGCTAAAACACTTATATACATACAACTGATCTCAACTCAAGATAGGGGCTTTGATTTTTTTTGTGATGGTACTGGTGCAGATTTTCAAGTTACACTGCAGGAATTCCACAGTCTAATTTGTGTTGCTGTTAGTGAAACTGATCACAGTACCGATGATGTGGTTGTCCAAGGTCCCTATAGTGTTTCTTTCTATTATGATATGCTTGGGTGACTGATCCCAGAGTGTATGCATCATACAGGAAAACTGTTTCCTACTTCTAGTCCTGGTAACTGCTGAGAACAGGACATTGGTAGGGTGGAGCATCATGTCCCAGCTGTTGTCCCATTTTGAAAGGTGATGGAGGCCATGCTGTAGTCAGGCTTGGTCTTGTCTGCTGTAGTCACCCTTCAGGCTGCAGTGTCATCTACAGTTTCATCAAGGCTGTCAGCTTCTGTCAAACTGTGACATGTCTACGATATGCCATGAGTAAGCAAGGACCCATTTAAGTGGCCAAGGCAGTAGTTTGTGGAGGAGGAACTTGTGATTCTTTTGATAAGAGGCTTTTGCAAAGTCCCTGATAAGAATATTAGTATGCTTTCCGTTGCTTAGGTTTATTCTTCCACAAACCGAAGGAGCTGGGTTTTGCATGACCACAGAAGCTGAACGTTGAGAGTGCAGCAGGTATTGAAGTGTTCATGACCTGAACTCATCACTGTGTGCTTCAACAGCTCACATGTATATGGCACACATTGTCATAGGAGACTGGCTGATAGGCTCCCCTTTCTGAAAGTGCATCCCTTCTACATAGTGGAACAACATCTGATGGCAGTGATGGCAGGAAGATGAGGATCAGAACTTGGGCTAGTTCTGCTGTAAGATCCTTCAGTATTCATTAGAATCCATCAGCTTTACACCAGGGGTATAGGTTTCTGATCAGCTTCCTCATTTTGCAAAAGTGTCCTTTTCTGTTTTCACTTTGAAATCTTCTGTATACTGTATACATTCTCTGAGGATTGACTGGAATTGACCATACAACAGTTTTGTTTATCACACAAACATGGATGTGCATGTGTACACACACACACACACATACACACACACACACACACACTCATACATGCACTCACAGAGAGAGGGAGAGAGAGAGGATATCTATATGGAAAAAAAAATGACAGACTAGTGAATTCCATGCATTCTACTGATAGCGCTGTTTGTGCATGTGTGTGAATAGCCCAGACACCTTTAAACAGTCACTAGTGGACCCCCCCCCCCCCCCACTCCTACTCCTGCTCCCTTCCCTCCATCCATGGGCAAAAAGCAAGAAAAACAAATACAAAATCTTTAAAAAAAATACCTTCATTTCAGTGATATTGGTGTTATGTTTATGTGCTTTTCAGGATGCCTGGACAGCATTCCATAGAGACAAAGACTTTGTATCCAAACACCTGGCATCTTTGTATGTTGGAGATGTGGTCAACTACAGCATTGTGAGTATGGTAGAGTTTACTGGATGATAATAATTGCCACCACCACTGCCCCCAACCCTAATATCCTTATGGCCTATTCTCCTGCCAACATTGTACCCATGCAAGCTCATATGCATGCTTGCACACATGCTAGAAGGCACCCCTGTAAGGTTGCGTGCATACATGCACACGCATACACACTCACACACACACAGAGATATATGCATGTACACTATAGCTCTTTAAATGTTCAGTATTGGCTTTTTCCCCCTAGGAAAATCATCCCAGGGAATTACAAAGGACAAGTCGCTTGTCACTTAGGTGACAAATTCCTTATCACTTTGATATAAATTAATACAAGCAGGTGTACAGTTGTTTTTTGTTTTTTTCTTACAACGATAAGGGACATATTCCTTTTCATCACTTTGATGCAAATAAATACCAACAGAAATACAGTATTACAACACTAACTTCAAACTTTAAGGAAATATGTTGAACATTTTATCTTAAAAATGTCTCAGGAAATCATGTTTTAATGAGATTGTTATTCATGTGATAATGTAAACATTCCTCTGCTTCCTCTGCCTCTTCCCTGTTTTCTTTTTACAACTGCTGCCTCGTTGCCAAGTGACCCAGGTGAACATTAGAGTTAGTAAAGTAATGTGTTTGATTGCGAGTACAGGGACAATGGGAGGAAATGGAAAACAACAGCAATGTCTGTCATGTTGTTCTGCATACAGTCAAGCCTTGAGGAGGATTTCCGAAAGCTGCGTGAGGTGGTGGAGAGGAATGGATGGCTGGAGGCAGACCCCCTGTATTTTGCCCTGCACATGGCCCATTTCATCCTCCTGGAGGTGCTCGCTGTGGGGGTGCTGTGGGGCTTTGGCACTGGCTGGCTGCCTTGGGTGACTGCACTGCTGCTGTTTGTGGTCTCACAGGTAACGGAGTGTCTGTGTGTCGGTGTGTTCCTGTGTGTGCACACGCGCATGTGAGTGTGTGTGGTGTGTGTGTGTGTGTGGTGTGTGTGTGTGTGTGTGTGTGTGTTGCAGGGATGTAAAAACTAAATGAAACAGGCTTTTTCATCAAGAGTACGAAGGGAGAACAGTTCACGTGCAGTGCATTACCATGGCGGTTTCGGAAAACTTGCTTTGGTGGGCCAGGTGTGACCACGGGCTGTGAGGTATGTCATCATTTGCCAGGAACATGAATCGGCACGGAGATTTTACAGCACACAGATGAAGAATTTGTAAAAACATGTCTGACTGGGAAAGGTTGGACAATGTTTTATTGTCAAATTGGATGATGCGTTGGATAGCAAGTTTTATTTTCTCTCCAGTCCCCTCTCACATCCCTGCTAGGGAGAGCTAGAGTGAGAGAGACAGAGAGCATATGCAGCATTTGTTTACTTACATACATGTGAGCAAATGTGTGATTGATTCTGATCACCTTGACACCTACTACACCCCTCCTCCCCTAAAAAGAAATTGAATTACATCATTCTTTGTCTTTGAGAGGAGAGAAAAGTTTGTGTATCGGTTTCCCCTGTGTGGTTGGGGCTCATCTCTTGATGAGTGTGTGCATAAGATGCATGTAAATGCATTATAATGTCACATTTTTGCATTAAAAGATGAAAACTGATTACTCAAATTGTTGTATTTCATGTCTGTAATACGTAAATCTATTCAGTAGCAGTCAGCTTTCATATAGCAAAAATGAATCTGGTTTGTTTCATCTGTTTCTTCTGTGTTTTTTTTTTTTTTTTTTTTTTTTTCTTGTTTTTTTTGTTTTGTTTTGTTTTGTTTATTTCATACCACTCATGTTACTGTCATTAGATTTATTGCTCATGTTTCTTTGAATGAACCAAGGCTACATGGAAAATGAAATTTTCTTTCCTTGTTTCACTCTACAGGGGTAAGTTAACTATTGGGTGGAGGCAATTATTTGAGTGATCAGATGATGATGCTTCTGTGGACTAAAGTGTTTGAAATATGAGTTCCCCTTTCACACACATACGCATGCATGCACGCACACATGCATGCATGCGTGAGAGTGCACACACACACTTGAACACATGTACACACACATGCGTGCATGTACACACAAACCGAGGTGTGCGTTCCATACACATAGTGTCAAAATATGGAGAGTAGTTGATTCTTCTGTTTATTTGGACACATGGTCATGTTGTTGCAGCCCCAGACAAGTTGACATTGTAGACTGAAAGAGTAAGCCTCATTCACATTGATGAGGTTTGGCTTGAACATAATGTACCACATTATAGATAGATTTTGTATGAGCCTAGGGATAATTCTAATCTTGTTAATACTTGTAATCGTTCTTCAGGATCATGATGAAAATGATCATGATGATGGGGATGACTATGATGTTGATTTCAGGCCCAAGCAGGTTGGAGCCAACATGACTATGGACACCACAGTGTGTTCAAGAGCACAAGGTGGAACCATGTTTTCCATCATATCATCATTGGATGGTTCAAGGTTTGCTTTTATTGATTCAACATTGTTGTCTATCGAAAAAAGTAAAAAAGTTTTAAGATGTTTCCTGTCTTTGGCAGTTATACTTGTTAATTTGGTAGGATAACTTATTTGGTGCTGTATCCAAAAGTATTTGTCGCAACATGCTTTGACAGCCACATGTTATAAAAGGCGAAAAAAAATGTACACCCACAAATTTATTTGCACATATTTGCCAACTACCATGGATTGCCATAGATTACTACTGAATTTACTGCATGCTATGAAGCAATATATTTATCCAAACCATTGTGAAAAATGTGAGTGTTGTTTTCTCAGCACAGCATCTGAACAGTGCAAGGCAGTCCACATTGTCATATATCCAATACCTCTTTCACAGATCCACATTCTTTTTGTCCACCAGTCATCAGCAGAACTTTTTAGAAAATGGATGATGCTAGAAAAATGTCAAAACCAGGAAGCAGTGGTAGGGGAGACAAATCCTTGTCAAGGATGGTGTTGCATCACCAATTTTCAAATAAATACTAGTTAAAGTATCTGTGCTCTACAGTTACGTTGATTAGCAAGTGTCATGCTCACTACAAAGATTGCCTGGATGGTTTTTCTGTAAAAATGGCAGACTGAACAGTTTAACTCGACAGCGGGAAAGCTCTCTCCACAAGGAAAATGCTGAGTCTGATCCTACGCCCGGACTTGTGTTGTTTTATCCTGCACGTTCATAGACCTAATTGCAACATGTCTCCTTGTTTGTTCTTTGTGCTCAGTATTGTCATTTCTGCTAGGCAATTTGGTGATGTAAGCAGCCTTCGTTTGGAGTTATGGGCCTGTAATCATTGCATCACGGGAGCAAGAGTTACCTTATTTGTTTATTATTTGAGATTGGACATAGATATGTGATGTAATGTCATGAATTTACATGGTTGAAGAGATGCACTTTTTTTTTCTCCGGACACAAATAACAATAACAAGCTGACTATAACATTTGAATATCGTAAAGAAACAAATTTCCCATCCTCAAACAAAAGTAAAAGAAACATTTGTAGTCCTTTAGATTAGACTATGATTTTGGTTGCAATACTACCCACAAAGTGCACCAGTTTCATCACAGATCATCCTCAATAAGCATATGAAAGCATGAAATACCTTTACAAAAAGATGCACCTACCGGTACAAACATTGATCAAAACAATGAAAGATATTGGGTTTTTTCCTTGAATAGTGACAGAAATAAAGAAGAAAAGGAATTAACAACTGGACAAAAGATTTTGCACAGTGTTTTTTTAATGCATTTTCCTGTGTTTGTACGTATGCAGCGTGTGTGTGTGTGTGTGTGTGTGTGTGTGTGTGTGTGTGTGTGTGTGTACATGAGCATACATTTTGTTATTCTATTATTGTTTTGTATGTTGAAAGCCACCATAGCCATCAAAATGACTTTCAGGTCAACTGGGTTATAAACAACATGAACTAAACTACTTAATTTCACCCCCCACCCCCACCGTCTTTTTTCCTTCTCTAATAAAAACAACCCCAACATCTTTTCCATGCAGGGTGCCTCCTCCCACTGGTGGAACTTCCGTCACTTCCAGCACCATGCCAAACCCAACCGCCTAGCCAAGGACCCGGACACACACATGGCCTTCCTCTTCCTGATGGGCGACCAGCTGCCCAGGGAATGGGGTGCCAAGAAGAAGGGCTTCATGCCCTATCATCTCCAGCACAACTACTTCTTCCTTCGTCAGTGTCTTCCACCTCCCCCTGTCTGTCTGTGTCCTTTGTAGTCTGGCGCACATCTGTTTCGCTGTTTGTCTGTTCGGTGTGGAGTGTTGGTGTGTTTTTTTAACTCTTTGTGGTTTTTTTTTTTCTCTCTCTCTTTTTAAAATTGTTTGTATGCATCAGTGTGTGCGTTTTGTGTGTGTATGTGTTTTGTAGTGTGTGTGTGTGTGTGTATGTGTGTGCGCGCACGGGTGTGTGCAGGTACACATTAATGTGTATATGAGTATGTATATGTATTGAAACAAGAATGTATGCTGTTTGGATAATCTTATGCATTTGAATTATTATGCTCTGTCAAAGCTCTGTCTGTGTAGATTGGAGGTATGCACCTTGTTTTTTTCATTTATATTTTTGATATGATATCAGTAGATTGAAATCTGAACAAAAGTGATGAAGAAGTTCTGGGAGTAGTATGACATCTGCACCAATGTCAAAATGTTGTTCATAAAGCAACTGAAGTGTACCTGAAAGTTATTATTTCATGTTTGATCCATTAACATGCTTCTGTAGATTCTTGAAGTTGTTGCAATTGTTTTGTGTAGAGAGCAGCTCCAGGTGCGTTGATTAAAAATGCTGTTGTTACAGTGGGTCCACCCTTGCTGCTTCCAGTTTACTTCCATTATGAAATCCTCTACTTTTGCATCAAGCGACGGGATTATTTGGTGAGACATAATGCCAGCTGTAGTGAAAGTCTGTGTATTAAAAGCTAGAAAATGGGCTTGCTCTGTTTGTTTAAGTGGCATAACGTGCATCCTTGTTATCCAAGACCTGTACGTAAAGCTGTATCCAGCACACTTGTTATCCAAGACCTGTACGTAAAGCTGTATCCAGCATACTTGTTATCCAAGACCTGTACGTAAAGCTGTATCCAGCATACTTGTTATCCAAGACCTGTACGTAAAGCTGTATCCAGCATACTTGTTATCCAAGACCTGTACGTAAAGCTGTATCCAGCATACTTGTTATCCAAGACCTGTACGTAAAGCTGTATCCAGCATACTTGTTATCCAAGACCTGTACGTAAAGCTGTATCCAGCATACTTGTTATCCAAGACCTGTACGTTAAGCTGTATCCAGCATATTTGTTATCCAAGACCTGTACGTAAAGCTGTATCCAGCATCCTTGTTATCCAAGACCTGTACGTAAAGCTGTATCCAGCATCCTTGTTATCCAAGACCTGTACGTAAAGCTGTATCCAGCATCCTTGTTATCCAAGACCTGTACGTAAAGCTGTATCCAGCATCCTTGTTATCCAAGACCTGTACGTAAAGCTGTATCCAGCATACTTGTTATCCAAGACCTGTACGTAAAGCTGTATCCAGCATATTTATTATCCAAGACCTGTACGTAAAGCTGTATCCAGCATATTTGTTATCCAAGACCTGTTGTAAAGCTGTATCCAGCATATTTATTATCCAAGACCTGTACGTAAAGCTGTATCCAGCATACTTGTTATCCAAGACCTGTACGTAAAGCTGTATCCAGCATATTTATTATCCAAGACCTGTTCGTAAAGCTGTATCCAGCACACTTGTTATCCAAGACCTGTACGTAAAGCTGTATCCAGCACACTTGTTATCCAAGACCTGTACGTTAAGCTGTATCCAGCATACTTGTTATCCAAGACCTGTACGTAAAGCTGTATCCAGCATACTTGATATCCAAGACCTGTACGTTAAGCTGTATCCAGCATACTTGTTATCCAAGACCTGTACGTAAGCTGTATCCAGCATACTTGTTATCCAAGACCTGTACGTAAAGCTGTATCCAGCAACTTGTTATCCAAGACCTGTACGTTAAGCTGTATCCAGCATACTTGTTATCCAAGACCTGTACGTAAAGCTGTATCCAGCATACTTGTTATCCAAGACCTGTACGTAAAGCTGTATCCAGCATACTTGTATATCCAAGACCTGTACGTTAAGCTGTATCCAGCATACTTGTTATCCAAGACCTGTACGTAAAGCTGTATCCAGCATACTTGTTATCCAAGACCTGTACGTAAAGCTGTATCCAGCATACTTGTTATCCAAGACCTGTACGTAAAGCTGTATCCAGCATACTTGTTATCCAAGACCTGTACGTAAAGCTGTATCCAGCATATTTGTTATCCAAGACCTGTACGTAAAGCTGTATCCAGCATCCTTGTTATCCAAGACCTGTACTAAAGCTGTATCAGCATGTATCCAGCTGTACGTAAAGCTGTATCCAGCATCCTTGTTATCCAAGACCTGTACGTAAGCTGTATCCAGCATCTTGTTATCCAAGACCTGTACGTAAGCTGTATCCAGCATATTGTTATCCAAGACCTGTACGTAAAGCTGTATCCAGCAATCTTGTTATCCAAGACCTGTACGTAAAGCTGTATCCAGCATACTTGTTATCCAAGACCTGTACGTAAAGCTGTATCCAGCATATTTTATCCAAGACCTGTACGTAAAGCTGTATCCAGCATATTGTTATCCAAGACCTGTACGTAAAGCTGTATCCAGCATATTTATTATCCAAGACCTGTACGTAAAGCTGTATCCAGCATACTTGTTATCCAAGACCTGTACGTAAAGCTGTATCCAGCACTACTTGTTATCCAAGACCTGTACGTTAAGCTGTATCCAGCATACTTGTTATCCAAGACCTGTACGTAAAGCTGTATCCAGCATACTTGTTATCCAAGACCTGTACGTTAAAGCTGTATCCAGCATACTTGTTATCCAAGACCTGTACGTAAAGCTGTATCCAGCATACTTGTTATCCAAGACCTGTACGTAAAGCTGTATCCAGCATACTTGTTATCCAAGACCTGTACGTAAGCTGTATCCAGCATACTTGTTATCCAAGACCTGTACGTAAAGCTGTATCCAGCATACTTGTTATCCAAGACCTGTACGTAAAGCTGTATCCAGCATACTTGTTATCCAAGACCTGTACGTAAAGCTGTATCCAGCAACTTGTTATCCAAGACCTGTACGTAAAGCTGTATCCAGCATATTGTTATCCAAGACCTGTACGTAAAGCTGTATCCAGCATACTTGTTATCCAAGACCTGTACGTAAAGCTGTATCCAGCATATTTGTTATCCAAGACCTGTACGTAAAGCTGTATCCAGCATATTGTTATCCAAGACCTGTACGTAAAGCTGTATCCAGCATCACTTGTTATCCAAGACCTGTACGTAAAGCTGTATCCAGCATATTTGTTATCCAGACCTGTACGTAAAGCTGTATCCAGCATATTTATTATCCAAGACCTGTACGTAAAGCTGTATCCAGCATATTGTTATCCAAGACCTGTACGTAAAGCTGTATCCAGCATATTTTTATCCAAGACCTGTACGTAAAGCTGTATCCAGCATACTTGTTATCCAAGACCTGTACGTAAAGCTGTATCCAGCATACTTGTTATCCAAGACCTGTACGTAAAGCTGTATCCAGCATACTTGTTATCCAAGACCTGTACGTAAAGCTGTATCCAGCATACTTGTTATCCAAGACCTGTACATAAAGCTGTATCCAGCATACTTGTTATCCAAGACCTGTACGTAAAGCTGTATCCAGCATACTTGTTATCCAAGACCTGTACGTAAAGCTGTATCCAGCATATTTATTATCCAAGACCTGTACGTAAAGCTGTATCCAGCATATTTATTATCCAAGACCTGTACGTAAAGCTGTAGCCAGCATATTTATTATCCAAGACCTGTACATAAAGCTGTATCCAGCATATTTGTTATCCAAGACCTGTTCGTAAAGCTGTAGCCAGCATATTTATTATCCAAGACCTGTACATAAAGCTGTATCCAGCATATTTGTTATCCAAGACCTGTATGTCAAGCTGTATCCACACTGGGTCTGTCACAGTTCAAGTGCCAGCAGTCTGTAAGGAGCTGTTCGAATCAGGGCACCATGTCGTCACTCTCCACAAGATGTTTTACTTGAGCTGAAGCAATCTGCTGTTATTCAGTGATGAATTTTATGATTCAGTACATGCAGAAATACTATGCTGCGAAATGTTCACAAGAAGTTTTGTTTCACTGCGTGTACTCTTGAGTCTCTGTGAATGTTTTAGACCTCAGTATAAGGTTATTACAAGTACAGAAATCAAAACTAAAGCCACTGTGATTATGATCACTAGGCAAGAAGGCAATACATATGAGAAGGACTTTTTTTTTTTTTTTTTAAATAGTCTGTGGCAGTGAATATGATGCAAAAAATGGGAGATCAATTTTGTTGAAGTCAGTGTCTCTAGCAAGCACACAAAATTTTGATGGTGTCAAAGAGCCCAGTAACCATGCCTCCAATATACATCAATGGAGTTGAGCCCAGGATGCAAGAGTGCAGGATACCCGCAGTAATGTGCCTGGTACTTCCCACACTTTTGTAAGGTATGAAGGGCACAGATCACATGCTGTTGAAACAGTTTTTTTGCTATGATGATTTTTTTTTAGCACTGTTGAATGAAATTAATGGTGATTATTTGTTTAATTCCCAGTCCCATGAAAAGTTAGCAAAACTTGCTACATCAAAAAATATTTCGAAGATAAAATGATGAAATATCTAAAGCTAATGTATGATATTATATGTGTACATATCTGTATCTGTATCTATACATATGTATATATATATAAATATTTATATATATATATATATATACACATATATATATAGAGAGAGGGGGGGATGGGGATGGGGGGAGGCTCATTGCAACTGCTTGGTCGTTGTTAGTCAGTGAAGGAGTCTACGCAGTTACAAGGGAAGCAGACCTGCCCAGATGGCTTGGGCATTCAGTGACTCAAAATGCGTGCTGAGTCTTCTGATGGATTGTTTTAATGGACAGTATAATGGAAGTGGTGCAGAAAACATAAGTTAACCAGTTGCAGTATATGTGAAAAGTAAAACAACAGTCGTCTGCATGCAATTGTGACTACATGGGACGACAAAGACAGTGGAGATGACCCTAATTTAGATCTTGATGGTGAGGATATTGAAATCTTCTCAGTGTTCATGCATTTTGCGGCTGAGACAAAAGCAGATCATCCACAGCCATTGGCATCTTGTGTTTGGGTCAGTTCACCAGGCTACAGAAGATCTTGTTATTGTTGGTCTCTCCTGTCCGCCACAAACTTAATGAATAAAGTCTCAAAGGATCACTTGATCTGTCATCTATCAACAGATGTTTTTGACTGTTTCTCACACCTCTTCTCTACATATCAAAGTGTAAGATATGTATGATGCTACATCACAACTTTAATCTCTTCTTTAGGCAAAGGAAACATTTCTTGACATTGTTTTGTGTTGCTGATGTTGCCTTGCACTGTGTTGATCTAGGATTTCCTGCTGGGCATAGGATTCTTCGTGCGTCTGTTCACCATCTTCTCCCCATTTCTGGGAGCCTGGGGAACCTTTGTTTTCTACATGCTGGCCAGGTGAGTGTTATTTGATGTGATTCAAACTGTGGTTTTTAAGGCAATTTAATATGAGCTGAACGGCATCAAAAGTCTCATTAGTACAAGCTTATGAATTGAAGTAAAATCGTCTCAGATTCAGAGGTCCTTCTCTTATGGTGGCTTTCTAAATTGATATTCACACCACTTCCGTGCGTACGTTGAGTGTGTGTGTGAAGGATTTGGTGCAAGCAGATTCCTTTCTGAGTTTGAGGGACTGGATGGACTGTGCTCCAGAAGCAATACTCACTAAGTCTGATTCTGGAGCTAAGTAATTATTGTCATTGTCTGAGGATTTAGTCATCACTGTTTTTAACAGAAAGACTGTAATAACAACCACTGAATTATTCAGAAGCGATGTAGGGCCACCCTAGGCACATAGTATTATGGCAACTTGACATCCACTGCCATCTCTTTGTAGACCGTTGATAATGAGACTACAACACACAAGTGTAAATGTAGCTGTTGCATGGGAGAACAGGGAAAGATGCTGCTTGACAAACATGATATTATTTTTGCATTTTCAAGTTGAAAATGCATCACTACTTAGGCAGAAGCTCATAATTATGTGGAATGAATAAAGAAAAATCCCAGTTCAGTGAAATGTAGTAATAGCAGCCAGATTAAGAGTTGTGAAGGTAGAAAAGCAGGCTCGATTATTTGCAGACAACAGAAAATGAACGAGGGACTTCATGTCACACGAACTGTAACATGACAGTGCAATAGTAAAAGAACTTTCACTGAATGTTGATTTTTGACAGGACTATGGATGCTAATCTTTTTTTTTGAGTTTTTTGATAGGACTATATAGTTGATTTCTGAAGGAATCTGCAGCAGTGGTCTGTTTCATATTTGCAGTGTATGCATGTGTATTCCTTACTGATGCTGATAACTGGTCTTCAACACTTTGTATGTTGTAGGCAGGGAATCTGCCTGCTCAATGTGTTGGAGGTACTGTCATTTAGCAGCATTTTAGGGTGGATATATTTAATTAAATGATACCTTCTAGATAAAGATTCTGTCCCTTTTTCTGGAAAGTTTGTTCCATGTACCTAGTATGGATTTACCTTTCAACAAGCATCTCTCATATTAAAACTGTTTGGATACAGGCAGCATGTGAAGGTCTGTTCACAGGTTGTGCACACTCACACAAGGTCAACAGTCCATGCTGATGTGTACGTTCCCCCACTTTTTTTGTGTCAGACTCTCGCTCATGTCTCATCAACAAACAACCAGTCAGACAAAACAAAAGAGAGTTCCCCCTTTTAATAAACAAATAAACTTTTTACACTATTTACATACAAATTCTTTCTACTTTGTTTCACAGAATTAATCAGACATAATTTTCAAATTAAAAGCTTCAACTTCACGGCACAAAAAATAAGAATTTTCTTTCAAAGTTTGCACCCACAGTGCCACACACACAAAAAATGATCATTTCCATAACCAATGTTCCTTGTCCTTACTGACCAATAACATTATTTCCTAGTTTCCAGTCTCTACAACCTCTCATCGACTTAAAAAAACAAACCACAAACTGCCTGTGCCCTCTCAACAGAACAGACTATAGCCCTTCTGTATATGGGGAGAAAGTTCCTGAAAGAAGAAGAAAAATCATATCATTCTTTACCTAAAGAGTATTCATCCTCTTTTTTTTTAATCTTTTTAGATTATTCATCATGGTTTACCTGACGGTTTCTCAATATGGGCCAGACAGACTTCAATTTACGGACTCACACGACACCTGTGTCTTTAAGAAAGAAAGAAAAAAGAAAAAAAAAAACCACCACCTATGAGGCATGCATTCTTGCAGAGCTTTGCTAACTCTAAAGCCCTGTCAACCAGTCTTTTTTTTCTCTCCACTTCAGCTAGCTGTCCTACAGGTAAAAAATCTTTTGAAAAAAAGTTTCAATACTACATCCGCCAAAGATGAACAAATGAATCACAAGACAAAACATGACACATTTCGAGCTCTTAGGTCTTCTTCAGGTAAGATAAACAACACTCGGGACAACAACAATGAAGAATAAGCAGTCACTTATCTTGTCAAATTCAGTGCAAGATGGGCGTTGAATCATGTCTTTCTGTTTGTCCATATCTGTCTGCCAACCTGTTTCTCCTTCTCTCCCATCAACTCCTTCCTGCCACCTTCATTTGTCTCCCCAGCACTCTTAGACTCAAAGGAGGGAAAAACCTCAAGCAAACAAACTAAAAAATGACATTAAGCAGCTTTCAGTGCCTAAAGTCCTTCACTGTTTGAAACAGATTCTCAACAACAACAAAAAAAAACACTTTTTTTAAGAGAAAAGTGTCCAGTACTTGGGGAAAATCCCCAAAGTGAAGTCATGTGTGCAAAGTTATCAAGGAAAAGCTCCATGCTATTATATGCCTGAAGTAAATGGCTAATGGATGCTCAAGTTGAAATCATAATATGACCCCTTCCACTCCTGCTACAAATCTTCAAAGGCCCCAACCCAGAGTTGCCCAGCATGGGTGTGTCTCTTTCCCACATACCATGTTTCCTCTTTTTTTTTTTTTTTTTGATGCCTAACCATTGCAAACTTTTGTGTTTTTCCTACAGGGTTGTAGAGAGCCACTGGTTCGTGTGGTGCACGCAGATGAGCCACCTGCCCAATGAGATCAAGCGCGACCCTGGGCATGAGGACTGGGTCACCCTGCAGTTGACCACTACCTGCAACGTGCAGCCTGGACTGTTCCTGGACTGGTTCTCTGGGCACCTCAACTACCAGATAGAGCACCAGTATGTAAGCTGACTTCAGCGCTCAGTATCAGTCTCTTACAGTGCACCAGTATGTAAGCTGACTTCAGCGCTCAGTATCAGTCTCTTACAGTGCACCAGTATGTAAGCTGACTTCAGCGCTCAGTATCAGTCTCCTCTAAAGCACCAGTATGTAAGCTGACTTCAGCGCTCAGTAAGAGACTCCTACAGAGCACCAGTACGTAAGCTGACTTCAGCTCTCAGTATCAGTCTCTTACAGTGCACCAGTATGTAAGCTGACTTCAGCTCTCAGTATCAGTCTCTTACAGTGCACCAGTATGTAAGCTGACTTCAGCTCTCAGTATCAGTCTCCTACAGTGCACCAGTATGTAATCTGACTTCAGCGCACAGTATCAGTGTCCTCTAAAGCACCAGTATGTAAGCTGCGTCATACAGTATCAGTGTCCTACAGAGCACCAGTATGTAAGCTGACTTCAGCTCTCAGTATCAGTGTCCTATAGAGCACCAGTACGTAAGCTGACTCAGCCCTTAGTATCAGTCGCCTGAGGGTGTGCAAGACTGTGGCGCAGAAACTTGTAAGCACATACTGGTGTATTTAACTGTTTTCAGAAGAATAAGGGATTAGGGAATCTAGAACAGATGTAAGAAATATCGACAAGTACTGGCCTCTAGAAAGAAATGGAATATGAAGTTGCAACAGCAACAAAAAAAGATTGGTTGGGGAACCCCGAAAAACTGGGTTCTGTCTCTTGTAAAGGGTGAGATATGCAAGAGAAAACATCTTTGTTACCCTAAATATCAATGTCCTGGAAACTGTAGGTTAAAAAGATGAGAAAACAAACTACTCTAAACTGTGTGTTTCCTATAGAAGGGTTGAGTTAATACTGATTTTTGCTTTGTATTTTTTTCATCATCTGTGATCTCTTTATGGTCTGCTCCCACATGGAGCGCACTGGCCACCATGCACACAGCCACACCTGTGACTGTCTCTTTGTGGCCCAAGACAAGCAGTCCACAGGGAGCAGTCTGTATTTTTTTTTTAATGATTTTTTTAATAACACTTTTTTCAAATTCAGCACAACGTAATACCATGCAGTGCTAAGAAAAGCATCTCAATGCAAGCATTACATGCACAAAAACATCACACAATATAGATACAATGCAAAATAAAATTCAAATGATGCAAAAGAATGCACAATAACACAGTGTTATACTAAAACACAATACTTACAGTACCGTACACACACAACACAAACCAGCACAGAATAGTAAGATGCAGTGTAACAAAACACAACAATAGAACACAGAGCAATACAATACAGTATAGGACAGTACACTATGTTTTTTGGTTGTTGTTTTTTTTATCCAAACATATACATATACTGCTTGCAATTTAGGAAATCATATTCGTTATGACATCAGAGCACATTGCATTTCATACAGTCTCGAAGAAGATAAATCTGCAAGAATTATGTCTAAGATATCAAGTATACCAGTCAAGGAAGAAGCAGAAGAAAACAGAGAGAAAAGGAGAGGGGGCAGGGGTATATATAAAGATGGACAGATACAAATATATAAAAAGAGACAGAGGAATGGTCTGGATGTCAGAAGCCATCATTTCACATTTTACATACATTTTTTACCCTTCATTTTATAAGACTTGAAAGAATGTTAAAAAATTGGGGGAAAAAAATTAGAAAAGGACCTCGATATTAACAAGCATTGAAAAAAAAAAAGCTCGATTTTCACATTTCACAATTTTCTAAATACTATAGCAGATCTAAGATTACATATACTTAGTCACTAGAAACCAGTGCAATATATGAGAGCCATTTGACAGAGAAATCATCATGAGGGAGTAATCAATATTAGGCCAGTATGAGGCAGCCCACGTGAGGAAAGATGACACTGTTGCAGAGTTGCTTTCAGTGGTGTTCAGGGAAAAGAAATAATGTTGCTATGGTAAATCTGATTGTGTTCACTTTCTGTAGTATTAAGTTGTTGTTGTTTTTTGTGGCTGCCTGTTTTAACTTGGTAAAGCTCTTCCCACTCATCCAGTTAATGTCCGATATCATTATGCTTTATTTTTGCAGAGAAGAGGTGCAAGATCATAGTCCTGTGTATAAAGACCCTGATGGGAGGAAAAAAACATTAAGAAAGGATAACCCCTTTATGGTTAGCTGTGGTATAAAGCTGCTGAAAATGAACATATGAAGGACCTATGCTGTTGCAGCCTCTTCCCACTGATGCCCAGACATCACTTCCATAAGGTGGCTCCCCTTGTTCGCTCCTTGTGTGAAAAGCACAACCTTCACTACCGCTGTAAACCTGTCTTCACTGCTTGGGCAGATGTTGTCAGGTAAATGTCTTACAGCTTTCTTCCCAGTGAAAACAACAACAAATGATCAAGTAAAGCAACACAACTAATCGATTATGCTTTGGCAGTCAGGAACTTCTTGCAGTTTTCAGATGCTGTAAGGTTTGCCTGATATGGGCAGATATCTTGCCAAGGCATCCCTCAGCCTCCACCTGAGATAATCTTGAGGTTACAGTGGAGGATAGATGCCTCAGAGACGGATGGACAAAACCATGGAAGGATTAATTTTTATATACAAATCCTGGACAATGTAAAGGATTTACTGGATATAAAACCTGTAGTCTGCTACTCACAAGTGACTGCAGAGAGCTGTGAAGGTTTCTGACTGCCAAAACAAGTCATGATACTTCTTTGACCTGCCATGAGACAGAAATAATGATGACTACAGAAACAGGGACAGACAGATTGCAGGTATCTTGTTTAGGATTCAGATCATGTCCTTGTTTGTCGAGAAATAGTATGTCCTGTGTTGCTGCTAGCTGAGCTGCAAGAGTGATCTTATGATGAAGACACAGAAGCTGAAACTGAGTTCATCCTTTGCCAGGTCTAGTTTTATGTCTCAGCTGCAATATGTCATTGTCTGTAGTTCAGTGGTGTGTTGTTGCAGAATCTTGCCCATTTGTTGAAGAGGAAATTATCTCATTTCTCTTTCTCTAGATGGAGATGGAGCCTAAGTGGATATGTTAAACAATGTGATTCTTTGTTCTCAAGGTTTTCAGAACAGCTGAACCTTCCAGTAAAGATTCCCTCCATGTAGAGACATTCTACTGGAACAGCTTTGTCTCTGTGCATCTAGTTTTACCTCTGGAAAGACATCCTTCCTTTAAAAACCCAATCTTTAAGGATTTTTTCTTCAGGTCTTTACTGTGAGGTTCTACTGGATTCATTGAGGTTATTAGGAAGGCGAAGGCACTGTAGTCTAGAGGGGGACACTTCCTTCTTCAGGTTCTGTGACAAGTGATCAGTGCCATCAGCAGAGGGCATAGTAGGTTATACAAGTATACTAAAGTAGAATAGTCTTCACTGGACACACCCACAGTTTTTCAGCAGCAGTGCTGTCTCTGCTGTCAATGGCACCATGGTGACCTGAACCCTGCTGGATTCCAGCAGACTGGGGACTTGGTCAGGTACATACTGAGCCTGGGTGCAGCCTCCAGTATGGGATAGTTATGATGACCCATGTAGCAGTAATGATGCAGTAGACATGGAAGTTAGGGCAGCCCAGGATCATTAGGGTCTTGCCTGAACATTTCATGCTCATCGAAGTCTGTTTTTTTCTTTCATTTCTGTTGATCAATGACAATTATTTACTAATGTCTAACTGCACTACAGTGTTCAAAATTATTACTTTCAAATGTGTCATCTTCTTTAGTATAAGTTTATAATGTGTTACACCTGTAATCTACTTACATGGCATCACTTTTATGCATGTATAAATCACTTATTCAGGATTAAATGCTGCTGTGCTGGGACCCTATTATAATTTTGAAGGAAAATATCATGTTCCAATATTATAAGGTGAGTTTAGAGTAGCACATGCAAATTCTGTGCCTTGGCTGCCTCTGTTTTTGACTAAAGTTCAAGCTGTGTGTTGAAAGTTATGTGTGATGTACGTATTATCCCTTTCTGTCAACAAATTGTGATGATGCAGATAATTGTCACTTGTTTCTTTTATTTTTCAGATCTTTGCGAAGGTCAGGGGAGATCTGGTATGAAGCATATTATAACTGACACCCAATCATTGGATCTTCGACCATATTCTTACACATGTTTTACATATTTGTATTGTATCACCACAGCCAATCATACTTGCTGTCTTGATTGTATAAATGTATTTATAACAGCACTGAGATTTTTTGCTTAACAGGCTGATCATTAGAAACTTTGTTAGGCATTGCATGTGGTGCAAGCTGAACAAACATGAGTTGTCAGGACAGAGACAACGTTATTGCCAAAATAGCTGATTTATATTTTGCCTCAGTTGAAAGACTCCATGATTTGCATCACACTTAGGGGTAGCAGAAGCAGTAGATAATTTTTTCAGTTTACTTGTTGGTGTTGCCCTTTTTTTTTTTTTTTATCACTGACTGTTGAACTGATCACCTGCACAAAGAACAGTTTGTGCCGTGTTAAGTAGAGTGCTGAGTAGAGTCAGTCTTTCATGTTAAAAGTCAAGGCAGATCTGCTTTCATTGGTTGTCGGTGCCAGGTGGCATCAGGAATCAACGTCTGCTTGTTTTTTCCTTGGACTGATAAGCAGATTGATTTTTGTTTTTGTAACAAGTTGTTTTTGTTATGT
Source organism: Conus canariensis (assembly GCA_033310375.1). Classification (NCBI taxonomy): domain Eukaryota; kingdom Metazoa; phylum Mollusca; class Gastropoda; order Neogastropoda; family Conidae; genus Conus; species Conus canariensis. The sequence goes on along the minus strand of CM065715.1, from coordinate 46,234,010 downwards.
AACATATGTTATTGTACCAAACATACACAGAGAAAAATGTTCAAGCATTGAAATGAATTGAAAGATTATACATGTTACTCTTCTAAAACACACACATGCATGCATGCAAGCGTGTATGTACGCACCCAAGCACGCATGCACACAAAAGAGTTACACTGAGACTGTTACAGAGTTGTTCAGATGCTGAGAAGAAAAGTTGCATTTTGTGTGGAACAAATCAGCCAACTAAGTATGGAAGTGTTCATACGTTTTGAAGAATGAAGCAGTACACATGTTGTATTTGCAGTGGAAAAACAACACACACACTAAACACAGTCGTGTAAGTATTCATTAAATTGGAACTATTCAAATGTTATGTATGTGATACTTGTAGAAAAAAAAGGACAAAAAGTAAAAGAGATGGAAGGAGAATATAAAAGAAGTTTGAATGTTGAGAACTAAAATTGTACATAAATTACACTTGTTTTAAAATAATTTTTTAAAAAAGGAAAGAGAAAAAACATTGTACATTGATCCAAGTGTTCGTAAGATAAAAAATTAAAGCGATTTAGATGTTATGCTTGCCAAAAAATAAGATAAATAAAAATGGACTGAAGAATAGTATATCTTGTGCATGTAATTAGATACTCTGACAGAAATTTCATAAGGTTTATACCAGCGGACGCATTATACACTTACAAACTTTCACAAGTTGAGAAGAAATGGAAGCATTACACAATGTGCGACAGTTATTATTGTGAATAAGTCGGCTACTATTTGTCCTTGGGTTTTATACTGCAATGATGAAAATCCTGTTTCCCTTCACAAAACCAACACATAGATAGATTATATATATCTGTAGTAGCTGATGACATCAGACAGTCACATATGATTATATTACATAGAGTATTTTTTAAATCTTGAAATTACTCAGAAAGAAAACCTTTTGTACACGTAAATTGTACATGTCAGGTTCATGAAATCAAATAATGTAAATGTTGAACAGATGAGAGGAAAAATAATACCGATGTCAGCTCACTGTGGGGAGTTTTGGTGTGTGTGTGTGTGTGTGTGTGTGTGTGTGTGTGTGGTGGTGGTGGTTGTTATTGTTGTTGTTTTGTTTTTTGTTTTTCAAGGTCTGTGAACATGTTATTCTGAAAACGATGTGTACTAAACTGACAAGTGCTCATGAAATCAATTCTTTGAAAAGAAGATATAATTATGGAAGATGTGTCATTATATATTAAAGAAAAGTTACACTCACAGATATATTTCGCATAAATAGATAAACAAGTCTGTAAACATTAAAAGTTGTGAGTTGTAGGATAGTTGAGGTAGCGGTCATTAAAACTGTAACACTGTCACTCAAAATTAAATATTTATAGATCTGTGCCTTAGGAGCAGCCACATTTGAAAACAAGATTTCTTTTCTTTTCTATGAAGAGGTCAACTTGGGAAAGTTTGTTGAACATCTTTTTATGTGAATCAAAAGCAATAAGCAGTATGATGAACAAATCATTTTGTTTATCTCCTGCGCTTTCATCTTTCTCGAAGGCCATATTTTGCAGGCTCTCTCTCTCTCTCTCTCTCTCTCTCTCTCTCTCTCTCTCTCTCTCTGTATATATTGCTCTGTCTGACTGTCTATCTGTTTCTCTCTTCCTCTCTCTCTCTGTATGTATGTAAATATTGTTATCTCTGTCTTTCTGCATGTCTGTCTGTCTGTCTGTCTTTCTCTGCATGTATTTGTTGTTCTCTCTCTCTCTCTCTGTCTGTCTGTCTGTTTCTTTTTTCTCTCTCTCTCTATACTCTCTCTCTCTCTCTCTCTCTCTCTCTGTGTCTCTCTCTCTGCATATAGATAAGCTGTTTTATCTTTCAGAGTATTTTCTTGTCTTTTGGTCAAAATCTTAGTAGTATCCACAATGACATGGATATTTCTTTTTTTTTTCTTTTTTTTTTTTGGGGGGGGGACCCCTGTGCCTCCTTTGATTAGCCACTCATTTTGGGTGCAGGCCTAATGCCACAGGTTTTCATCAAACAGTCATGGTTCTGGTTCTGGTGTTTAGTTTTGTTGGGTTTTTTTAATTTTTGTGTTTTGAAATGCATTCTGTGTTAAAGTACCAAAGCACTGATTTATTAATTAATTGTTTATGATGATAAAGGGTGATGTTCTGTGATTCTTTGTATATAAAAATAGAAAGTCCACGTAATTTTTTTCATTTCAGTGTGCCAAGTGAAATGTGTCTATAAGAGGGAGGAAAATGTCTCAGTTTTCCACAGAAAATCAAAATAGTTGCAATTTTACACATATGAACTTAGATCTTGACTTGTCAGTCTTATAAACATCTTGCCAAGTTGTCGCCTGCCCACTCAGATGTATCAAAGAGTCAGTTTGAAGGTAGATGTATAGTGTGTGTATGCATGCGTTTCTGTGTTTGCTTATATGTGTATGTGTATGTGTATGTAAGTGATTGAGAGAGAGAGAGACAGCTCTGTCTGTGTGGGTGTGGGTGTGTGTGCAGTTTCATTTAAAGAATGCCACACAATACAGAAAACTTTAGATCTAGACTTCAGATGTGAATGCAAACACACACACACACACACATGCACACACACACACACACACACACACACACACACACACATGCATGCGCGCGCACACACACACACACACACACACACACACACACACACATGCATGCATGCATGCATGCGCTTCAGTGCATATGTTAATGTTTAAACAAGTTTAATTCAAATCTAGTGTTCTAAAATGCTTAACTTGCCACTATATTGTGCAATTGCCAAGCTGTTTGAATTTCTGTGCACCAAGATTTAAACTTTTTTTTTTTTCAGCATTCATTTTACTCATATTCTTTACTTGTATGTGACATATATCTTTGTTATCTATCGTGTAGGACCATTCAACATCAGAAAGCACTCAGTGGTTGATTAATTTAAAACCTACGCAGGAATTGCATGTAAAATGTTGACTTGAAAAACACGTTGCAATGAAAACATCGAACCACCAAAGTGTGTTTTTAGAATATTCGCTTAGAATTTTCAACGACTTGTATATATATATATAAAAAAAAAAAAAGAAACAATGAAAAGTTGGCTAAGTATGATTTTTTTTTTTTTACTGGTCTTTGTGTTTGGTGCTCATGTATTTATGGAAACATGAAGAAAGCATTTATGTGATTCCCTTTTACATGATATAAGTGTGAGTTGAATGCAAGCAGTTATGATAACAAAGGTAGGAAATAGTGTGTGTCAAGAAATTTGAAGTACTGTAAATGCATTTTGTAATTTGTTTGTTTCCATTTCTATTTTAGAATGAATTTTTACCCCAGCATGATTTATATTGACTACTTTATAATAATACAGGGCAAAGAACTTTTTGAAAAAAAAAATTATTACACTTGTGAAGGGGAACAAGCCATCTACTTCCTTAATTTTTGATTATTATACTTTTCATGACTTGTGGTGGCTTTTTTCCCCAGTGGCTTTGAGTTTATTGCTTTACGCTGTTTTGTTATATCATTGGTCCTTTGAATTGTATTTCCTAGCAGTTTGGTGATATAAGGCAACTTCTTTTACATTGTTGGTAATATTGAATATTTAGAAATAATGTTTCGATAGCTGTTTTCAGCATTTATTCAAGGCAGTTCTGTTCTGTCGTCCTGTTCATAGGTCTACTGGTGGAGCTTACTTTTAGTCTCACCACAGCAGTATTTCAGTCCTGCACGATCAAAATTGTTTTGTCTTGTTTGTGTGACAATTATTTCTGTGTGTGTAGTGTGTATACATAACTATTATTGTTTATGTAAGAAATTGGAGGAGCAGTATAGTTTGTTTTACTCATGAATTCAGTATTAAATGCTTCCATTTTATTGGTTTATGGGTGTGCATTGTATTTATTGCCATTACATTCTAGTCTGTAACGCATTTTTTTTTTACAAGATTCTAGTTGTCAGACTTTTTTTACAAGATTCAGTTGTCACCGCATTTTTTTTTTACAAGATTTTAGTTAAGTTGTCACCGCATTTTTTTTTTTTACAAGATTCTAGTCTGTCACCGCACTTTTTTTTTACAAGATTTTAGTCTGTCACCGCATTTTTTTTACAAGATTCTAGTCTGTCACCGCACTTTTTTTTTACAAGATTCTAGTCTGTCACCGCACTTTTTTTTTACAAGATTCTAGTCTGTCACCGCACTTTTTTATTACAAGATTTTAGTCTGTCACCGCACTTTTTTTTTTTTACAAGATTCTAGTCTGTCACCGCACTTTTTAAAAATATTGTTTTTTTTACAAATGAGATTTTTTTACAGATTTTAGTCTGTCACCGCACTTTTTTTTTTTTTTACAAGATTCTAGTCTGTCACCGCACTTTTTTTTTTACAAGATTTAGTCTGTCACCGCACTTTTTTTTTTTTACAAGATTCTAGTCTGTCACCGCACTTTTTTTTTTTTACAAGATTTAGTCTGTCACCGCACTTTTTTTTTTACAAGATTCTAGTCTGTCACCGCACTTTTTTTTTTTTTACAAGATTCTAGTCTGTCACCGCACTTTTTTTTTTTACAAGATTTTAGTCTGTCACCGCACTTTTTTTTTTACAAGATTCTAGTCTGTCACCGCACTTTTTTTTTTACAAGATTCTAGTCTGTCACCGCACTGTTTTTTCTTTTACAAGATTCTAGTCTGTCACCGCACTTTTTTTTTTACAAGATTCTAGTCTGTCACCGCACTTTTTTTTTTTACAAGATTCTAGTCTGTCACCGCACTTTTTTTTACAAGATTTTAGTCTGTCACCGCACTTTTTTTTTTTACAAGATTCTAGTCTGTCACCGCACTTTTTTTTTTTTTACAAGATTCTAGTCTGTCACCGCACTTTTTTTTTTACAAGATTCTAGTCTGTCACCGCACTTTTTTTTACAAGATTCTAGTCTGTCACCGCATTTTTTTTTTTTTACAAGATTCTAGTCTGTCACCGCACTTTTTTTTTTACAAGATTCTAGTCTGTCACCGCACTTTTTTTTTTTTACAAGATTCTAGTCTGTCACCACACTTTTTTTTTTTACAAGATTCTAGTCTGTCACCGCACTTTTTTTTTACAAGATTCTAGTCTGTCACCGCACTTTTTTTTTTACAAGATTCTAGTCTGTCACCGCATTTTTTTTTTTACAAGATTCTAGTCTGTCACCGCACTTTTTTTTTTTACAAGATTCTAGTCTGTCACTGCACTTTTTTTTTTTTACAAGATTCTAGTCTGTCACCGCACTTTTTTTTTTTTTACAAGATTCTAGTCTGTCACCGCACTTTTTTTTTACAAGATTCTAGTCTGTCACCGCACTTTTTTTTTTTTTACAAGATTCTAGTCTGTCACCGCATTTTTTTTTTTTACAAGATTTAGTCTGTCACCGCACTTTTTTTTTTACAAGATTCTAGTCTGTCACCGCACTTTTTTTTTTTACAAGATTCTAGTCTGTCACCGCACTTTTTTTTACAAGATTTTAGTCTGTCACCGCACTTTTTTTTTTACAAGATTCTAGTCTGTCACCGCATTTTTTTTTTTTTACAAGATTCTAGTCTATCACCGCACTTTTTTTTTTTTACAAGATTTTAGTCTGTCACCGCTTTTTTTTTTTTACAAGATTCTAGTCTGTCACCGCACTTTTTTTTTTTACCAGATTCTAGTCTGTCACCGCACTTTTTTTTTTTACCAGATTCTAGTCTGTCACCGCTTTTTTTTTTTTTTACAAGATTTTAGTCTGTCACCGCATTTTTTTTTTTTTACAAGATTCTAGTCTGTCACCGCATTTTTTTTTTTTTACAAGATTTTAGTCTGTCACCGCATTTTTTTTTTACAAGATTCTAGTCTGTCACCGCACTTTTTTTTACAAGATTTTAGTCTGTCACCGCACTTTTTCTTTACTAAGATGTTACTTGTTGGGTTCATGTGTAACCTTGTATGTTTAGCAAGGCAAATGAATCTTTTTGTATTTGGGGTGTGTAGTCAAATGAGTTATTGTGAATATGAAACTAAGATTCACGTCATTTTTATTATTGTCATGTTTTATATGTTTGAATTTTCTTTCTTGAAAACTTGTATCATCATCACAAAATGTTAGATACTTTTTTTTTTTAACTTGAGTGCATTATGTAGGCATAACTGCCATTTGAGGAACATGTTCATTCAATCTCCATGCTCCAGCAATAAGCAGTTGTCGTCAGAGAGGGGAATACTAGGTGGAGTCTTGCGCATGTTGGATTTGAAAAGGTGTATCTGAACACAACCAGCATGGCTGCATCTGTGCAGTGTAATCACTGTGTTTTTTCATAATAACCTGCGATTGCTCTTTATGAATAGCCAGTTCTGTGGCCAAAACAAGATGAGTCTGGGTGTTGCTGTATATGCATGAGCCAGAACAAGCAGCACTGGAGTATTATCTCGGTGTAAAAAAGATGAGAGATGGCAAAGACAAAAAGAAGTGTTGATTTTGTTGTTTTGTTTTATTTTGAACAGTGTCCTGTAAATTTGCACCAGTTTTGGGGTAACATATTGCCAGACATTCCATGGGGAACTGTGACAGACTTTCTGCATTTTCTCTTTAACTTTCATGCAAGTTAGAGGGAGCTTACTTGGTCCATTTTACGCCCATTACGCAGATGGATGTCAGGCACACCAGTACATTATTCATGATCCATTTCAACACAAGAGAGATAACTACCCTCAAGTTTGGCGAATCATTTCACTGTAGTCGTCTCTCTTTTAGTTACATTTTAGTTCATGGGAAGCACAAGGGAGGGACAATGTATGCAGACACTTACATCCCAACTCGCCCATAACTTTTAAAATGGGAAAATTGTCTATGACACGTAGTGTGTGATACCCATTACACCTCCTTGTTAAGTGTTGAAATTTGCATGACATGAGACAAAGCCAGTTCAGAAGACTGTTTAAAAGGCTTTATTCAGAGAGATTCTTCCACACATAATTTTTAAGTTTTTGAAAGAGATCCGTGTGTTTCATCTGATATGATCAGTACATGACTAATAAGGAAATGAGAAGCCATCTGAGGAAGGAAGAATCTCCTCACCTTTACATCATCTTGTTTTTTTTTTTTCTTTTTAACTGGATTATAGACCTGATTAGCCAGTGTGGTCAGCTAGACATCAAGCAACATGACGTGAATGTATGTTATGCTGTGCATTTGTTGATGACATTGGACGTGTGGAACTTCCATACTTAATTGCAAGTGCAGACTTTTTATTGTACGACTCCTTTGATAAAGGGAGATTACTGGAATGCTCAGAGAAGACTGAAAAGCTATGACAACGACAGGGCAGACTTATCCCCTTTTGGTCCGTGGTCAGCATTTAGTTTGGTTTGCATTGCTGACTGATACTATCAGGAAATGGCAGTGCATGACCCCCATTCATCAATCAATAGGTCGGTTTTGTTTGCTGTGATCTGTGTTGCCCTCAGTGCATTTGTTTGTTTGTTAGTTAGTCGATTGATTGGTTTTTCTTCATGTATTGTTTGTTAGTTGGTTGGTTTCTCTGCATGTATATGGATGTTATTCCTTTTTAAGCGTTATTCCTATTCAACAATTTGCTTCAGTCAGATTTAAAACTTGTCATTTATTATTTCCATTTTTTTTCCCATCAATTTATTATTAATGAATGTTGTAATTATGATGTTTTGCATTCGCTCACAATGATCTTTAAATTTGTAGCTTGCATATCCATTTAGCAAAAAAAAAAAAAAAAAGAAAAGGAAAAAAAGAAACTTGATAATACCTCAAAGTTAAACTTTGATGCCTTTCACATATCATGTATTTATTTACTGTGCAGTTTAATATATATGTTGTTTTCACTTTGCTGTGATCTGCATTCCCTGTTTGCTTATTTTTGATGTTGTAGATTTTTTTTACTTATGTAAGGATGTTATTTCTTTGTAAATAGTATCCCATTCAAACAATCTTCATTAATTTCATTAATATTCAAAAATTGTCATTTGTTTAATGTAGTTTATTACAATTCTTCATTTTCATTTATTTGTTATTTATCACATGGGGCAATTGCATTGGCTCACATTGAACTATAAATTTGTAGCTGGTACAACTATTTAGTGGAAGAGAATTTTGATAATACCTCACAATTTTACAAACTCTTCATGTTTAACAAATCTGCATTTATTTACCTTGCAGTCTTATATGAATGTCAAGCTGATGTAGAACAGCCTGAATAAAATTTTTCACCTTCTGTGGATTTTGTCAGTTGTTTGTGTATGAGAGAAAGTGTGTGAATCCATTTGCATAAATCTTTTATGTTTCTATGTTTACAGAATCTGTGCATATGCTCATACCCTTCTGGGGAGTGTGTGTGGATGGATATTGTGTTTTCACGTGCACTGCCCAAGACTATCATGTAATTAGGGTGTAAGAGGTTGTATAAACAGCCTCTCATTTCATGGCTGAGCACTTCATCTTCATCAGCCTACCTATTTTGGGGCTCGTACCTTAGCTAGGTCAGTCCACAGCAATACAGACTGGCAAACAGCTCAAGCAAAACATATCAGAGCAATTACAAGAAATGGTTTGAAACCTCCTTGTGAAGGTTAGTTTCAAAGCAATTCTAATAAGAAATTTCATTGGTTCTGCAAGACAATCTGGACATACAGATTGTTCTGTGATCTGTTTCGTCCGGATTGTCTTCCTGAACCAGTAAGTTTGTTTTTTTTCAAATCTCCTCATGAAGGAAAAGGCTAAGCAAGGGCAAAAAGACAAGAGAACTAGACCAGAGAGGTAGGAAAGAAGACTGTAATTCTCCAGGTTAAAAGATAACAGAACTGGACCAGAGAGGTAGAAAAGAAGACTGTAATTCTCCAGGTCAGAAGACAAGAGAAACTGGACCAGAGAGGTATGAAAGAAAACTGCAATTCTCAGGTTAAAAGATAAGAGAACTGGACCAGAAAGAAGACTGTAATTCTCCAGGTTAAAAGACAAGAAAACTGGACCAAAGAGGTAGGAATGAAGACTGTAATTCTCCAGGTTAAAAGACAAGAGAACTGGACCAAAGAGTAGGAAAGAAGACTGTAATTCTCCCAGGTTAAAAGACAAGAGAACTGGACCAAAGAGGTAGGAAAGAAGACTATAATTCTCCAGGTTAAAAGACAAGAGAACTGGACCAAAGAGGTAGGAAAGAAGACTGTAATTCTCCAGGTTAAAAGACAAGAGAACTGGACCAAAGAGGTAGGAAAGAAGACTGTAATTCTCCAGGTTAAAAGACAAGAGAACTGGACCAAAGAGGTAGGAAAGAAGACTGTAATTCTCCAGGTTAAAAGACAAGAGAACTGGACCAAAGAGGTAGGAAAGAAGACTGTAATTCTCCAGGTTAAAAGACAAGAGAACTGGACCAAAGAGGTAGGAAAGAAGACTGTAATTCTCCAGGTTAAAAGACAAGAGAACTGGACCAAAGAGGTAGGAAAGAAGACTGTAATTCTCCAGGTTTGTCGTGTGGTTCCCATTCCACACTGTCCTGGCAAGTAGGGACGGGATAATTATCACGACATTCTCTTTTACAAAACGTCAGGCTGCAGTAGCATCTGATCTTTATATCATCAGTCGTAGAGAAGGTTTCAGCATTCGGCACGGCCAAAAATTCCTCATGATCTTGGTATGGTCAGCAGTGAACCATATTACCACTATCACTAGAAGGGCACTTGCCAGACAATGGGCCCTAGGCCGTTTTTATTATTTTCAGCCAGGAAGTAATAGATAGTAGATATGGACATAAAGACTCATTTCGTTTTGTATATATATATATATATATATTCATTCCATTATAAACAAAGCTTGCTCTTATGTCTTAGATCGAAGAAATAGGGGGAGATAAGCATTCATATTTGCAGTGGTAGATC
>CM065715.1:46211610-46219110 GCA_033310375.1 Conus canariensis | reverse complement strand
TAGAGAGAGAGAGACAGAGAGAGACAGAGAGAGAGAGAGACAGAGAGAGAGAGACAGAGAGAAGAGACAGAGAGAGAGAGAGAGAGAGAGAGAGAGAGAGAGAGAGAGAGAGAGAGATGCTCCTATGAATACGTCCTTTTTTCAATGAAGGAAAACTGGATTAAGAATCGGCTGGCTTCAGTGTTTTCACTTTTTAAAAAATGGAGGTGTAAAGAAAGTTAAACAAAAAGGTAAACGCTTAGCATGCAGAAAATATCGAATTCTTAAAGCTGATCGTAGGTACACTACACTACACACACACACACACACACACACACACACACACACACACACACACACACACACACACACACACACACACACCCACACACAGGGCAGACAGACAGACAGACTCAAAAGACAGATAGAGACAGACAGACAGACAGACAGATAGACAGACAGACGACGGACAGACAGAAACATAGACAAAGAGACAGAGATTCCTACCAGTACATCTGTCTCGATCTCTTCTCTCTCTCTCTCTCTCTCTCTCTCTCCCCTCTCTCCTCTCTCTCTCTCTCTCTCTCACAGACGTTCCCCACAGCCGAGTCCAGGTGCTCAAACCGCGGTTCCCTCTTCCCCCCCATCCCCACCCCGGGCCCACGCGGCAGTCACAGCGACATGTCGACGTCCAAGGAAAACGGAGAGGCAGCAGCCGCGGTGGGGGCCAGCAGACCCAACACCCAGGGCGGCCCCAGGGTGCTCTTCAGCCGGGAACACACCGTCATGGAGGAGAAGGACGACGACCGCCGACACATCTACACCGCGTACAGCCACTCCCGCCTCAAGTCCCGGGGCGAGGACAAAGCCAGGCATCGCCAGTTCCCCACCCGCAGCCTGGCGGATCTGTCCGAGGAAGAACGCAGCCGCCGGACGATGCAGTGCTCCCTGTGTGAAGGCTGCTTCGTGGAGCCCAAGGTGTTCTGCTGCACCCGCCTCTGCAAGAAATGCCTGCAGGGCCACATCGACATTTCGGAGCTGGACAGCAAAGTCGTCTGCCTGGTGTGCCGCGGGGAGGTGGAGGTGCCGGACAAGAAGCAGCCCCGGGACACGTGGGCGGACCAGTTCCGCACCGACTTCTTCCTTCAGAGGCTGCAGGAGGTCTCGCAGCAGCTGAAGGACAAGCACGACTGCTACGTCTGCGAGAGTTCCAAGAACAAGAAGACAGTGTCCACCATCTATTGCTTCGACTGCGACACGTACTTCTGCGAATCCTGCAACGACATGCATCTGCAGCTGCGGGGGCTGACGTCTCACTGCACGGCGGCGTTGGACTGTCTGCAGCCCCGAGACATCATGTCCCGCCGCCGTGTGTTCTGTGAGAAGCACCGGGACAGGTACATTGAGCGCTTCTGTGGCAAGTGCGATGCCTTGCTGTGTCACGACTGCGTGGAGGAGAAACCACAGAAAGTGCCCCGTCTTCCCTACCCAGCAGGTAAATGCGGTTGTGTCACTTACTGCGCGCGGGTTCTTTATCCCAGCTTTGAGTTCATGTTGTTTACAGCTCCGCCGAACGCAGAGGAGCAGGGTAGAATGAGGCCTTGGGGGAGAGAGGGAGGGAGAGGGGCATATCAGGGGTGTTAAAACCGATTCGATGTTTATTTGCTGTTAAGGAAAATCGATATCGATAAACCGGTTTACTTCAAACTTGCTCAAACGCCTTTAAAACTAGATCAGTATTCTACAATATCGAGGTTATCCGTATTTGTTGCTGTTCGTCCGTGTGCTTGTCTGACAATATTCGAGATTTGAAAAGGCTGTGCAAGTCTTGAATACGTGTTAATTTGTATTTGTTCACTTCTCCATTTGTTGCTGTGTAGATGTGTCCAGTACGGGGTATATAGTCAAGCTAGGAACATTTTTTTTTTTTTTTTTGCTTTTTTTGTTGCTTTTTTGGTGGTGGTGGTGGTGGGGGGGGGGGGGGGGTCTTGTTTGTTCTGTGTGCTCTGTGCTACCATATCTACTAGGCGATGCGGGGTCGTAAGCAGCATTCGTTTGGAGTTATGGGCCTGTAATTATTTCATCATACTTGTTTGTTATTTACTGTTTACCATTCCCTGCCTCATTTAAAATTTCCTTTCATCAACAGCTCAGATCGTCAAATGAAAAAAAAAAAGACACCTCTTTTAGTAACTCAAAAATCACACTCGGTGGAACATCCTGTGAACAATGTCTGTATGGAGTTGGCTTTTGAGTGGTGAAGTCCATTGTGGGTGGAAATCCCAACACTAGCTGTACATGGTCCAAAGGGAGTGGATCATTATGTTGTATGTATCTCATTTTTTTATTTTCCTCGCCCACTCACCGTCACCATCACCACCACCTCCACCACCGCCACCCCACACCACCCAACACCCAATTTATGACGAAGATCGCTGCAACAACTACCACCTCAACAATATTTTTAATGTATCTTTGAAGTAAGAAAGAGCGCAGTCTAGTAAGAGAGAGAAAACGTGGAATATGCTTGATACGCGCATGCAACACAAGTTGACTATGATCCCGACAAGAAAAACTGCGACGGATAGAAAAATGGCATTCACACTGACATTGGTGCCTTAGCCGAAGATATACCAGATGATGACTTTGGCACCGACAGCCAATGCTGACAATACGACTATAACTGGCATTGGCATGTACAGACAGAAGAACACAGGCACTATTAGTCTTTGACACAGAAAATGACAGTGACATCTTGTGCGTGCCGATAGTGGCTGGCACTGGTAGTGAAACTGATATGGACAGCATGTGGAGCTAAAAAGTCGATGGCACTGACAATGACACTACTAACTATGAATGCCAGCGCATTGGGTTTGACGTGATATTCCGACTGTGCAGATGGCGCAAGAGTCATACTGATGATGTCTGTCAAGTGCAGATGGTGCAAGACATTGGCACTGAGAGTCACACCGATGACATGTGCTGATGGGTTTTTTTTGTGTGGCATCAGTTATCGGATCAAAGGAGCACCTAAGGCAGTGATTTCTTTTTTTTTCCCCTAAGGACGAAATCCACCTCTTCATTTTTTGGTGCTTCACACTGTCCTCTTCATCTGCCAAAAAAACCCAAAAGCAGAAAAAAAAAACGAAAGTAATTTCCACTACTAGCTTTCTTTCTTTTTTTCTGTCTTTCTTGTTTTTTCTCCAAGCAGTCCCTTACACACCATGCGTAATACCATTGGCACTGAGAGTCACACTGATGACATGTGCAGATGGTGCAAGACATTGGCACTGAGAGTCACACCGATGTCTGAAATGTGCAGATGGTGCAAGACATGTGGCCCTGGAGAGTCATACTGATGTCTGACATGTGCAGATGGTGCAAGACAATGTGGCCCTGGAGAGGCAACTGCTGAATGTCATGGAAAATGTGGCGCAGATGTGTGCAAGACATGTGGCCCTGGAGAGTCATACTGATGTCTGACATGTGCAGACGGTGCAAGACATTGGCCCGGGAGAGTCATACTGATGTCTGAAAATGTGCAGACAGGTGCAAGACATTGGGCCCTGAGAGTCACACTGATGTCTGACATGTGCAGACGGTGCAAGACATGGGCCCTGAGAGTCAACTGATGTCTGACATGTGCAGACTGGTGCAAGACATTGTGGCCCTGAGAGTCACACTGATGTCTGACATGTGCAGACAGGTGCAAGACATTGGGCCCTGAGAGTCACACCGATGTCTGACATGTGCAGACGGTGCAAGACAATTGGCCCTGGAGAGTCATACGATGTCTGAATGTGCAGATGGTGCAAGACATGTGGCCCTGGAGAGCATACTGATGTCTGACATGTGCAGACGTGCAAGACATTGGGCCCTGAGAGCATACTGATGTTTGACATGTGCAGATCGGTGCAAGACAATGTGGCCCTGAGAGTCATACTGATGTCTGACTATGTGCAGACGGTGCACGACAGGCATTGTGGCTGACATGGAGAGGGCACGAATCACTGATCGGATGTCTGACATGTGCAGAAGTGCACGACATTGGCCCTGAGAGTCACAGTGATGTCTGACATGTGCAGATGGTGCAAGACATTGGGCACTGGAGTCACATGATGTCTGACATGTGCAGAGTGCAACGACATTGTGCACTGGACAGTGATTACATCAGATGTGCGACATGTGCAGAGTACAGGTGTTGCAGTCATTGGGCACACATGAGAGTCACAGTGATGTTTGACATGTGCAGACGGTGCAAGACATTGGCCTGAGTCACACTGATGTCTGATATGTGCAGATGGTGCACGACATTGGCACTGAGTCACAGTGATGTCTGAATGTGCAGATGGTGCAAGACATTGGCCCTGAGAGTCATACTGATGTCTGACATGTGCAGATCGTGGCACTGACACTGGTATTGACATTGACTGCTCACATACGTAGATGACAGAGAATGACACCTGCGATTACTTGACGTAACGTCTCACCTGGCTTGTAGGTGCAAACTATTGTTATAACTGTTGTTGTTGTTGTTGTTATATTCTTCTTATTATTTTACTCTTTCGTCATCGTCGTCATCATTATCATCATCATCATCATCATTATTATTGTTGTTGTTGTTGTCGTTGTTGTTGTTGTTGTCGTCGTCGTTGTCCTCGTCGCCATCGTCGTCGTCATCATCATCATCATCATAAATGACAATGATGATGAAGACCATGAACAAAACTACAATAATTATTATCACCATTAACATTGTTACTATAATTAAGAATGTTTAATGCGTCAAATTAAATAAATGCTCCGGGCATTTAAAGTTAACAAATAAACACTTCAAACTACGCAACAAATAAAAAGAGAACAAACAGCAAGACACCAATCACTTTCCCGCGATCAAATCCTCGCAGCATGTCTTACCGTATCACTGGTCTGCGATCACTGTCTTCCTCCATCTAACAATCCACCATGTCCTTTCAAATAGATTCATTACTGATCGACTGACCCAAAAATACATTCCCCACAACCATGTGCATAGCACAACACTCCAGAACACCAGCACATAGTAGTTTCATTAGGAGGGGAAAGAAAAGGTTTTTAGGTTTAAAATGAAGGAGTGCGAAGAGCAGAGTATCTGAAGTTGATGAGGAAGTCTAAACGAAAAGGTTCAATGCCGAAAAGACAATAACAGTGCCAGACAGTGACAAAATAGCCAACATGTACAGACAGTGGTTAACAGAACACACTGACAGTGCCACTGTCGCCGAGACTGATACCTGACACTGACACTGACACATATACCTATCATGTGCAGATTGCGGTACTGACATGACTCTAACAATGTCACTGCATTAATGCCTGATATGTAAATGCAAATTAGAATAGCGCCTGATTCTGACATCATGCCATATGACGTGCAGATACTGGCATTGACACTGTCACTGTCACCTAATGTATACGCAAGGTCCTGACATTGTTACCAAGATTTATCCCTGACAGGCAGATAGAAGCTGACACTGACCAAAAAGAAAAACAACCAAGAAAATTAAAAAATTGAAAAGAACATTGTTACTAACATTTAACCCTGACATATGCAGATAGAATATGACACTGACCAAAAATAAACAAACAGACAAACAAACAAACAAACAAACAAAAAAAAAGAAGAAGAGAGAGAGAGAGAGAGAGAGAGAGAGAGGAGAGAGAGAGAGAGAGAGAGAGAGAGAGAGAGAGAAAAGAAGAAAAAAAAACATCACTGATGCTTGCACTTTGCAGATCGCGACCGACAGGCGTCGGGTGGTAGAAAGTCTGAAGTACGAATTTGACGCCTCCATTCGTCGAGCCGAAGAGGAAGATGAATTACTGCGCGATCGGGGATCCAGAATGCAGAATCGAGTGTCCCAGAGAAAGGAAGAAATCGAGACTGCTTTCAGTCGCATTGAAAAGGCGGTAAGCCGAGCATGGTTTCAGCGATTAAAGTGGTAGCAATTACTTAACAGCAAGAGCAGCAGCAGCAGCAGGAATAGTAATAGCAGAAGTGGTAGCAACAGCGGTTGCGGCCGCCGATGCAGCAGAAGTAGCAGAGGTAGCAGCAGAAGTAGTAGTAGCAAAAGTAGTGGCTGCAGCAGCAACAGCAGTAGAGTAGCAGCAGTAGCAACAACAGAAGTAGAAGTAATTGTAGTAGAAGTAATGTTGGTGGTTATAGTATCAACTGCAGCAGCAGCAGCAATAATAATAATGATAGCAGCAACAGCAGCAGCAGCACATGAGCAGCAGCAGCAGCGGTGATGGTAGCAATAGAAACAGTAGTCGTCGTTGTCGACGTTGGAGCCGTGGTAGTAGCAGCAGCAGCAGCAGCAGCAGCAGTAGTAGTAGTAGTAGTAGTAGTATAAGCAGTAGTAGTAGTAGTGGTGGTGGTGGTGGTAGTGGTGGTTGTAGTAGTAGTAGGAGGAGGAGGAACTGGAGGAGGAGTAGGATAAGCAGTTGTTGTTGTTGTTGCAGCAGCTGCTGCTGATGTTGTTACTGTATAGTAGTTGTTGTTTTGGGTGTTGTTGTTGTTGTGCTGCTGCTGCTGCTGTATAGTAGTTGGTGGTGGTGGTGGTGCTGTTACGGTTGGACATTTTTGCAGCTGACATAGCTGATGACTGTTCCTGTAGTAACTAAACGAACAACACAGAGGAACCAGTCAGGGTGGATGTCTCTTCAGCAGATATGGTTGACTACCATTGGCGTAAAAGTTACCTCCCCTCCCTTCCTCCTCTCCAAGATGCATTGGTTACAGCCTCACTATGAATAAAGAGCACAAATAACGAATAAGAATATTCTTCTGAATAAAGAAACACCAACACACACACACACCACACACACACAACACACACACACACACACACACACACACACACACACACACACACAGAGAACATCACTCTGATTAAAGAATGCAAAGAATAAACAAGAACATTTCTCTGAACAACAAAGACAATAAATCAGAACATAGCTCTGAAAGGAGTACCCAAATAGTTTCAGAGTGAAGTGACTGCAGGCGGAAATTGAAGCTACCTTAAAAGAAAATTTATCACGCCGCCGAACGAAAGAAACAAACAAATTACAAGACAAACACGACGCGTTTCGACTTATTCATGCAAGGCACACAACATTCAAGACGATGAAAACGAAGAAAAAAAAACAACACTTATCTACTCAAATTGGGCGCAAAAACAAAAAAAAGAACACTCACAATTGTTTTGGAGCTTATTAGTTTCATCATCTTTTTGTGCCCAATTTAAGGAGATCAGTGATTGTTGTTCGTGCTTCGTTTTCGTTGTCTTGAATGTTGTCTGTCTTACCAAAGACCAAAGGGCCGAAACGCGTCGTATTTGTCTTGTAAATTGTTTCGTTCCAGCGGCATAGATAGTAGTTTTTCTTCTAACAGTAAACGAATGACAAATAAGAACATCTTTGTGAATAACAAAAACCTCAAATAACCAAATAAAACATCTCTCTGAACAAAAGAACCCAACTCAA
>CM065715.1:46199110-46209110 GCA_033310375.1 Conus canariensis | reverse complement strand
ACAGCAGCAGCAGCAACAGAAGTAGGGTTACCAATTATAGTAAGAATAACAACAGCAGCAGCGATAGCAGCAGAAGCAGGTTACCAATTATAGTAAGAAAACAACAGCAGCAGCAGCAACAGAAGTAGGGTTACCAATTATAGTAAGAATAACAACAGCAGCAGCGATAGCAGCAGAAGCAGGGTTACCAATTATAGTAAGAATAACAACAGCAGCAGCGATAGCAGCAGAAGCAGGTTACCAATTAGTAAGAATAACAACAGCAGCAGCAGCACAGAAGTAGGGTTACCATTATAGTAAGAATAACAACAGCACAACAGCAACAGAAGTAGGTACCAATAAGTAGAATAACAACAGCAGCAGCAGCAACAGAAGTAAGGTTACAATTATAGTAAGAATAACAACAGCAGCAACAGCAACAGAAGTAGGGTTACCATTATAGTAAGAATAACAACAGCAGCACAGCAACAGAAGTAGGGTTACCATATAGTAAGAATAACAACAGCAGCAGCAGCACAGAAGCAGGTATCAATAACAAAACAACAACAACAACATAGTAGCAGCAGCAGCAGCAGGCTACTTCAATCGTACATAAACATGATCAGCAGCAGCAGCAGCAGCAGCACCGGTAGCAGCAGCAGCAGCGGTAGAGTTACCAATAGTAGTAACAGTAGCAGCAGCAGCGCTACTTTTAATCGTAACAGCAGCAACAGCAGCAGCAGCAGCGCTGCTTATAATCGTAACATCATCATTATGAGTAGCAGCAACAACAGCAGCAGTAGCAGCGGCGTTACTTTTAAATATAACATCGAGCTCCTCCTCCTACTCCTCCTCCTCTTCGTCATCATCATCATCATCAGCAGCAGCAGCAGCAGCAGCAGCAGCAGCAGCACTTTTAATAGTAACAGCACCACTGTATCCAGTGGGACCAGCACACTACAGGTGCAGGTCTACGCTCTGGCACCATGCAGTTGAGATTCGATTTGTTGATAGCGAGTCATAAACAAGAAGTGTCTAGAAGCCACTTTGGTGTTCAGATATTCGGGGAACGAAGATGAAGTAAATATGCCATAGGCTCTCAGCTCTCAGTGATCCCTGCTTTTAACATAAGGTGCCATCGCGTCAGCCTTGGGCTCTTTTGTATGGGAGTGTCTTGGCAGAGACTTACTATTGTCAGAAGTACCACTGGTGGGGATGGACTTTGCCCTCTGGACGAATAATGCAAGGGACTGTACCCGTCTTCCCCCGCTCTCTCTCTCTCTCTCTTTCTCTCTCTCTCTCTCTCTCTCTCTCTCTCTCTCTCTCTCACACACACACACACACACACACACACACACACACACACACACGTACACACACACGTACACACACACACACACACACACACACACACACACACACACACACACACACACACACACACACACACACACCTATTCATCCACACCCCTACTTCCCCACCACTGGCAAAGCTTTTCTTTCTGAGTTTGAATATTCTCTGACCAATGAATCCAGGCCGCCTCGAGCTCAGACACAGACCCTGCCTCTTTAGACGATCTCTTCATGTCCACAAGACCACTTTCAGACGTGCACTCTCAACTGAATGAGAAAAGATCATTTTCTGACGACGTTCTTCTGCCACTAATTTTTTTTCCCTAGACACGGTAAAGTACAGTTAAGAGCCTCGTGAAAACTTATTACCCTTAGCCCCCTCTTCCCATCTGCCTTTACCATCTCCCACAAACACCTCCTTGGTTTTTCTGACCTTCTTCTAGCCGACAGCCGGTGAGAAACCCCCAGGTCTGGAAGGCTGGTTTGAGTGCTGATGGCTTTGACTTACACTCTCAGGCTTAAAGTCCCCTGTTTTCGACTTGTTTGGTTTATTTCTTAGCGTTCATTCCATGCTTAAAGTCACCACCTTCCTCATTCTAATCTTCTTCCTTTCTTCCTTTGCCCTCGTTCTATGTGCAAAGGAATTCAGGAGATTTGACAGTGGCTTCTCTAACACCCATCTCAATCCCTCTATCCATGCAGCGCTATACTTCGCCTCTTATTTGCGATGATGTATATGTGATTAAATAGTAACTCTTCCCTCTTACCATTACGTTTTAAAACTTACACTGACGCTGTCCAGTCTTATAGATTAGCCGCCTTCTTGGGAAGTTGGCTTGGATGTATTGCAGTGAGGTCACGCACGTGGTCATTGCTATTGAATCTTGTCCTGGGACTAGATCCAGACATTGTGTCTACACTGACTTATGTTTGAACTGGACTGGAACCCAGATCCATGCACGAGTCCAGAACCCAGATCCATGCATGATCTACACCAGTAAGTCCCCATGAGAATGTTCATGAGGTAAAAGGTAAAAGTAGGGTAAGAGAAGGAGATGCAGGTTGCGTAGGGAGGGCATCAATCCTATAATGGAAAAAAAGATAATACTAATGA
This sequence comes from Conus canariensis, assembly GCA_033310375.1. NCBI lineage: Eukaryota > Metazoa > Mollusca > Gastropoda > Neogastropoda > Conidae > Conus > Conus canariensis. The sequence continues at coordinate 46,206,664 of CM065715.1, read as the reverse complement.
ACAGTACTGTGGTGATGACACAGCTGGGCCTGCGGATGGCGGAGGACAAGGAGTCTCCCAGCGTGAAGGACATGCTGCTGTTGGACAACAACATCCTGCTGGTGACGGACAACAGCAACAAGTGCCTCAAAGCCTTGGTCCCCGGCCAGGAGCCCGGGGGACACCGCTCCCTGCAGCTGCCCCTTAAGACACGGCCATGGGGCGTCACCCTCACCCAGCCAAACGTGGTGGCCGTGTCCGGGCATCAATGCCTCTACATCATCACCGTGGTGAGTGTGTGTGTGTGTGTGTGTGTGTGTGTGTGTGTGTGTGTGTGTGTGTGTGTGTGTGTGTGTGTTGTTTGGGGGGGGGGGGAGATGATAAGAATAAGAATGATGAGGTTCAGGATGATGAGGATGAGTATAATGAGGATCAAGATGATGAGGATGAAAAAAGTTCGGACCAGAATGAGAATGAGAATGGTAACGATCAGAACGATTAGGTTGAGAATGCTGAGGATCAGGATGAGTAGGATGGAAGGGATGAGCATCAGGATGATGAGGATAAGAATGATAAGGACTAGAATAATGAGAATGATCATGATCAGAACGATTAGGTTGAGAATGTTGAGGATCAAAATGATTGGGATCAGAATGATGAGGATTATGATGAGGAGGATGAAATGATAAGAACCAGAATAATGAAAATAAAAATGATAACGATCAGGATGATAAGGCTGAGAATGATGAGGATCAACATGAATCTATTGGAATGATGAGGATCAGGATGATGAGGATAAGAATGATAAGGACCAGAATAATGAGAATGAGAATGATCACGATCAGAACGATTGGGTTGAGAATGATGAGGATCAGGAAGAATAGGATGAGAATGATGAGGATCAGGATGATGAGGATGGCAATGATGAGGATCAGGATGATTAGGATGAGAATGATGAGGATCAGGATGATGAGGATCAGGATGATGAGGATGAGAATGATGAGGATCAGGATGATGAGGATGAGAATGATGAGGATCAGGATCATCAGGATGATGATGATGATGATGATGATGATGATGATGATGATGATGATGATGATGATGATGATGAGAAAGATAAGAATGTGAAATGGTTGAGAATGATAAGGAACAGAATAATGCGGACGGGATGACCCATCCTAGACTGACACGCATGAAGACATGTGTCTTCTTCCTGCATGAAGACAAACAGCCAAAGGGTTTCAGGTCCGCACCAATGTTAGCGACCATGCATCTATCTGACACCGTTGGATTCGCATCCGCATCGCTCAGACTGAAAGTTTCGTGTTCCAATCAATGGGCAGGGGCTGGTTGGCCCAGTGGGGAAAGGCGCCAGACCCTAATTCCATTGTCTTGGGTTCGATTGCCACTCCCAAAGCCAGTTTGGAAGAGGTTTTCTGTGAAGAGTCAAAAACCAGACTCCCATTCACTCCTGGTCCATTGGATGAGGCTTGAAATCCGTGCATGTAGGCATACATAAAAAGTGTGCATGCTCGTTAAATCCGGTACCACTATTTGGAGAAGTTTGGACCATCATATGTCTGTGGGATGGGTGAAACAGAACATGAAACATTCACATTATTAGTCCCGTGTGTAGGCACCATCCTCGAAGACGGGCTATGGCTACCTTCATGATGGAGTTGAAAACAGTGTCACACGCAAAAATCTCACCAAAGGTAAACCTTGGAATTCTATCTGGGAGCGAAGAAAGAAAGGAAGGAAGATAGAAAGAGAAAGAAAGAATGAAAGAAAGAATGAATGAAAGAAAGAAAGAAGCAAGAGAGAAGAACAGAAAGAAATTTAAAAAAAGAAAGGAAGGAAGATAGACAGAAAGAAAGGAAGAAAGAAAGAAACAAGAGAGAAGAACAGAAAGAAAGAGAAAAGAAATAAAAAAGAAAGGAAGAAAGAAAGACAAAAAGAAAGAAAGTGAAAGAAAGGATGAAAGATAAAACGAAAGAAAGGAAGTAAGAAACTTAGAGAGAAAAAAACGAATGGGTTTTGCTGTTTTTACGTATGTTTGTATGTAAAATGTGACAGCCACAATAACAAAGTGTTGTCACAAATAACTTACATATGACGTTAAGAATGGGTTTGTTTTTAACCTGAACAGGCTCCGAGGGGCCGACTGGTAATACAAGTGAAACTATTAAACTCGTCATTCAGATACACCATGGGTTTCTTGATCCATTCTCTTTCTGCATTCCCAGATGTAATCAGGCCATTGTCATGCCCCATTCTTTGCTCTATCTCCGGCCCATCTGCTCGAAACCATCTCTCCTTTTCCTATTTGCCCAAAGCCCACACTCCAGGTCCCCCCTTCAGTCCAAACATCAAATACATATCTGTGTCAAATAATGTGTTTGCTTGCTCGCTCTGTTTGAGTTGGACAAGGTTTCATTCCTGTGAGGTCATGCCCGTTATGTGAGCCCGTGGAATGTCTAGTGTGCGAGCTGTTTTGGTTTATTGACATCATCAACGTATGATTATCCACGAGTTATCCTTATCATTGTGTTCCTAGATTTCTGCCAAAGGGTGTTTGTTCACGAGTGCACCCGACTCAAATATAGATAAGATTTTTTCTCGTCTTTCTTCTCTTGTCTTCTTTCTATTTCGTGTTTTTTTTCCCTGTGTTTTTGTCGATGTTTGTTTTACTTGTTTGGTCTTTTTTCACTTTTCAGTTTTGTACCAACATGGTGTCCGCTGTGGCAGTACTGTCGGCTGGGTTATGAAAAAGTCGACTTGGTTTCTTTCTTTTGTCTCGTCCGTTCTGTCTTTCCTCTCTTCCTTCCTTCCTTCCTTCCTTCCTTCCTTCCTTCCTTCATTCATTCATTCACTCATTCATTCATTCCTTCCTTCCTTTGTTTTTTCTTTTTTCCCCTCCATCTTTGTGCTCTTCAATCTTTGGTTTCCCCTCCTCATCATTTCCTCTCTTCTGTCATGCTTCCCCGCTTTCTTTTTCTTTCATTCTTTATTCTTCCCCTTTCTTACTTCTTTTCTCCCTTCTTTGCTTGCCGTCTTCTTTCTTTGCTCTAAACTTTCCTAGCTTCCTCTCTTTCCTCCATTTCTCTTCTTCGCTCTCACCCTGCTCTTCCTTCCTTCCTTTCTTGTCTTCATTCCCTCTTTGCTTTTCCCTCTTCCTGTCTTTCTTTCTTTCTTTTCTTTCTTTTTTCATTATTCCATTTCATGTGTCTTTATTTCTTCCAGATTTCTTTGCTCTCGTTCGTTCTTTATTTCATTTGTTCTTTCTTTCTCTCTTTATTCATACCTTTGCTCTCTTCTTTTCTTCCTTTCTTCTGTTCTTCCTGCCTTCAATTCTTTCTTTCTATATTTTTTTTCTCTTTTCTTTTTCTATCCTTTTCCCTTTTTCTTACATTTTCCCTTATCCATTTTTTTATCCTTTCTTCATTCCTTTCCTTTCCTTCCTTCTTTCTTTTCTCTTTCCGCTTGGGTTTTCTTTCTCTATCTTCCCTCGCTGTTCTGTTGTGTGTTATTGTGTTCATTTTCTTCAGTCTGAGCAAGCCCTCACCCTGCAGACGACGGTGCGGACACGGAAGGACTACTGGTCCATCACCTCGCTCAGTCCCATCAACGTGGCCGGCGCCTGCAAGTTCCCGCCCTCCGTGGACATCGTGGACATCACGGGACGGCGGCTGCGTACCATCGAGGGGGAACGGAACGGCGTCACCATCTTCAGGCAGCCGTACTTCCTGACCTCGCTGAACGGCAACATCCTCATGACGGATCGTCTGGACCGCACCCTGATATGCCTGGATCAGGCTGGAGAGGTACGTCTGGGATGCCTTGGCAGGAGAGTTTGTTGTAGGACAGGCTGAAGGCAAGACTGATCTTCGAGAAGCACAGTGTTATGACCTACTTTGGCGGCAATGTCTTCGTGACGTACCGCCAGATCGGCCGCCTTGATCCGCCTGGATCATACTGGAGAGGTACACCTTGATGCCTTAGCCGGAGAGTTTGTTGTGGGACGGGGCTGGGATGAAGTCTGACCTTCAAGAAGTCCAATTTTGAGAATCATTGTCTTCATGATGAATTTTCAGGTCGGTACCTGATTTGCCTGGATCAGGCTGGAGAGGTACACCCTTGATGCCTTAGCTGGGGAGTTTGTTGTAGGACAGGCTGAAAGGAATACTGATCTTCCAGAAGCCCGATGTTGTGACCTGTACTGGTTTCATTGTCCTAACGATGAATCGTCAGATCGGTATCTGATTTGTCTGGATCCAAATAAAGAGGTACACCCTTGGTGCCTAGGCAAGGGGAGTTTGTTGCGGGACGGGACTGGAAGGAACATGATCTTCCAAAAGCCCAATGTTGTGTCCTACACTGGCGGCGTTAACCTCATGATGAATCATCAAGTCGGTACGTGATTTGCCTGGATTAGACTGGAGAGGTACACCCTTGATGCCTGAGCTGGCGAGTTTGTTGTAGGATGGGACCGGGAAGAACGTTGACCTTCACGAAGTCCAAGTTTGTGACCTACACTGGCGCCATTGTCCTCGTGATGAATTGTCAGGTCGGTACCTGATCTGCCCGGATCAGGCTGGAGAGGTACACCCTTGATACCTTAGTTGTGGAGTTTGTTGTAGGACAGGCTGAAAGGAAGGCTGATCTTCGAGAAGTCCAATTTTGTTACCTAAACTGGCGGAATTGTCCTCATGATGAATCGTCAGGTCGGTACCTGATTTTCCTGCATTAGGCTGGAGATGTACACCCTTGATGCCTTAATTGGGGAGTTTGTTGTAGGACGGGACTGGAAGGAAGACTGATCTTCAGAAAGTCCACTTTAGTGACCAACACTGGCGGCAATGTCTTCGTGATGATTGATCAGATCGACACTCTGTGATTTGCCTGGATCAGACTGGAGATGTACACCCCTGTGATGAGTTTCCTTGTAGCATTGAGAGAGAATGTCAGGAAGACCGCATGGGAACGAAAAGGGATGGACGGGAGAGGGTGAGACAGGGGAAGTGAAAGCAGGCAGACTGATCTTCAAGAAACTGCATTTGAATTATCCAATTCTGTTCACGATCTCCTCTCTCTCTCTCTCTCTCTCTCTCTCTCTCTCTCTCTCTCTCTCTCTCTCTGTGTGTGTGTGTGTGTGTGTGTGTGTGTGTGTGTGTGTGTGTGTGTGTGTGTGTGTGTGTGTGTGTGTGTGTGTGTGTGTAAGAGAGACAGACAGACAGACAGAGATGGGAGGGGAAGGGTGCTGGTGGAATGGAATGGTTGGCTTGACACGAAATAAAACGTGATTACACAGCACCTTAAAATCACCGACCGAAAGCGATACTAACCATCATCATATCCTATATGTGACTATGTCGGGAATACATGTACACTGTGAAGATATTTGGTCCATCCAGTTAGTTTAAGGCGTCGTGTTACATGAGGTACATGGCTAATATATTGGGGACAAAATGCTATCCATTCATAGAGGGATTCACACATTTGTTCTGAACTTTTTGGTGATGTGGCGCAATATTTGGTTCTCTCTCTCTCTCTCTCTCTCTCTCTCTCTCTCTCTCTCTCTCTCTCTCTCTCTCTCTCTCTCTCTCTCATATTTGCATGTTTTATCTCTCTAATTATCTATCTATCTATCTATTTACCTATTTATCTATCTATCTACCTATCTATCTGTCTGCCTCTCTACCTATAGATATAGATAGATAGATAGATAGATAGATAGATAGATATAGATATCCATAATAATAATAATAATGGTTTCTTATATAGCGCTTAATCAAACGAATTTCTCTAAGCGCTTTACAAAGTCATACTACATTCACCCTTCTCATATACAATAATACACCTTACACCCAACTACAAATACTATTACTACAATAACTAACAAATCCTAATCCTACGAATGTGACATTCACTTATTTTTCAAATATCACTACAAAAACTTAATCCTATAACGTTCAATCATACAACAAATACATATAATAGAGAACATACACATACGCTACATTTGAAAGGCCAGACGGCTATGAGTTAGGTTGTACCCCCCCCCCCCCCCTCCCCACAGCGTTGACTAATTATGAAAAATAGATGGGTTTTAAGTTTAGACTTGAAAGAAGAGATAGAATCTGAATGTCTGAGAGAGTCTGGCAGTCTGTTCCACGTTGCTGGAGCTTGAAAAGAGAAAGATCTTTCACCAGTAGTAGCCCTGAAGCGAGTCATTCGCAGAAGGCGGTCGTCAGCACAGGAGCGTAGTTGTCGAGAGGGGGTGTAGATTTTAAGGAGATCTGAGAGATAAGAAGGTTTCAAAGAGAGCAGAGAAAGTGAGAGTTGAGATTTTGTACGAGATACGGTTTGAGACAGATAGCCAGTGACGAGAGTGGAGTAGAGGCGAAATGTGATCATATTTTCCTGCTCTACAGACGACTCGGGCTGCATGATTTTGGATTCGCTGTAATTTTTCTATCACGTATTTTGGAAGGCCGGCCAAAGTGAGTTGCAGTAATCTATTCTAGATAAGACAAATGCACAAATGAGAGTTTTTGTAGCATCTGTAGAGAGAAGGTGACGTACAGAGCTGATTCTTCTTAGTTCTAAATAGGCAATCTTGCAAATATTTGAAACCTGTTTCTCAAAGGAGAGGGACTGGTCAAGTATGACCCCTAGACTGCGGACAGAGGTGGAGACAGAGACAGTACAGTCATTGATAGTGACAGTTGAAGGCAGAGAAGGATGGTTAGGCTGTTTTGTCACGAACATGAGTTCCGTCTTGTCGTCGTTTAGTTGTAGTTTGTTGGTTGTCATCCAGTCCTTCAGGTCTGCAATGCAGCCCCGCGTCCGAGAAATCAGCGAGTCAATTTCAGCAATGGGAGCCGACTGATGAAGCTGAGTATCGTCAGCAAAGCTCTCATGCGACATGGCGTGACCACTGATGACGTCAGACACAGGACTAGCATACAGCACAAAAAGGACTGGCCCCAGTACAGAACCCTGAGGCACACCGTACCTAAGAGGAGAACTGTCTGAGTATCTTCCCTGTACACACACTGAGTCCGTCCAGTCAAGTAAGAGATAATCCAGTCGAGAGCTGTGTCTTTGAATCCAAAGGAAGTTTGAAGCCGTGAGAACAAAATATTATGATCGATCGTGTCAAATGCTGCGGAGTGGTCTAACATCGCTAATAAGGAAACATTCCCATCGTCAAGCCCGCAGAGGAGGTCATTGACTATACGGAGGAGTGCTGTCTCACAACTATGGCCTTGTCTGTAAGCAGATTGATGAGGATTCAAAAGGTGATTCTTTTCGAGATGTTCTCGAATTTGTTCCAAAACGATCTTCTCCAATAATTTTGATAGAAATGACAAATTTGATACAGGCCGATAATTCTTTAAAGCATTTTTATCTAATAAAGGTTTCTTGATCAATGGACGTACCACTGCGGACCGGAAGATTTCAGGAACGTGACCAGAGGACAAAGAGGTATTGATAACATGAGTAAGATGGGGTAGGACATCATCAATGCACTGAAAGAGCAAGTTAGTGGGGATGGCATCAAGTTCACAT
>CM065715.1:46191610-46194110 GCA_033310375.1 Conus canariensis | reverse complement strand
AAAATCAAAAGCAGCCCCCAGTGCTGTCAGTACATCCTACTTGCCTAGTTTTATGCTATAAGAGTTAATAGTTTGGCCCCCATGTCATGAATTGCTTTTGTTGTTTGTTTCTTTTTCAAGATTTGAACTTTCTTTCAGGACATTACCCTTTTCCAGGATATGACCTTTCTTTAAGGATATGACCTTTTTCCAGGATGTGACCTTTCTTTTAGGACATGACCTTTTCCAGGATATGACCTTTCTTTAAGGATATGACCTTTCTTTTAGGACATGACCTTTTTTTTCCAGGATATGACCTTTCTTTCAGGACATTACCTTTTTCCATGATGTGACCTTTCTTTTAGGATATGACCTTTTGTCCAGGATGTGAACTTTCTTTTAGGATATGACCTTTTTCGAGGCTGTAGCCTTTCTTTCAAGACATAACTTTTTTCCAGGATGTGACTTTCTTTTAGGATATGACCTTTCTCAAGGATGTGACCTTTTTTTCTAGGACATGACCTTTTCTTCAGTATGCGACCTTTCCTCCAGGATAATGACCTGTCTTTTAGACCATAAGCTTTTTTCAGGATGGGAGTTTTTCTCCCATACGAGTTTGACAAGCCTGAAAAGGCTGTGTGTGTGGTCGGTTGGGATATTAATAGAAAAAGAGAGTTTTTTTCAAGTGTATACAGGCGAGAAAATGACACGTGCGCTGATGTATCCATCATGGTTTTTACTTTATTGTTGTGGCAGCCTGAATGTTATGGATTGCATTGGTCTGATGTGAGCTGTGATGCTTGTTTATGTGTAGGACGCGGGTTGTCCAACAATCTCTAGAGACCCAAGCACACCTGTAAATAAAGGCATGGTTATTATTGTGCAGTGTGTGGTGTGTAAGACATTTGATGTGCGCAAGTGAGAGAATTTTGAAATATGAGAGAGAGAGACAGAGACAGACAGACAGACACACACACACACACACACACACACACACACACACACCACGCACGCACGCACACACACACACACACACACACACACACGCACGCACACGCACACACACACAGATGGAGATGGAAATGGAAAATGGTTTATTCAGGTTAGGCCATAGCCCCTATATACAACGGCACTTTAACGACGCAAAGAAGTGAGAGACAGACAGACAGACAGAGACAGACAGACAGAGAGGAGCTGATGATTTCCACAAGAACCTGCAAATACATCTGCGAGACATTGTCTCTCTCTACAGAACACCCCCCCCCTTCCCCCCCCCCCTCCCAGGGGGAAATAATCACGATTCTGAGTGCAGTGCTGATCGGATGATTAACAGAGCGAATTTCCAGAAGAAGAAACAGATCACAGTTCCAGTCTGTCAGCATCTTGCCGTCAATGGGTTTAGAGATGACTCTGGCAGCATGCCATTCTGAGTACAGGGGAACAAAGAGAGGTCATCTTGCGAAGCAGGGAGCAAGAAACATTTCACTGACACATGCAGTTACACTGCCTTCCTTGTGAATGATCGGTAGAACTCCGCAATGTTACCCCCCAAAAAATACACTGGTCGAATTTTGACCGCTTTTTGAATAAGTATGTTCTATTTATTAAATATGTCAAGGTCTGTAGTTCAGCTGTTCTGCTTATCTTTTAATCGGCAATTAACAAAATATTGAACAAAAAATTATTGATGTATGTAATGCGAATTTGATAGCTGAACACATTTTATTTCATTGTCGAGTAATAAGACCTTTTTTTTCTTGGTGGAAGTGGTTATTAATATTAAAATCATTATTACTTCTTTTAAAAAAAATAAAATAAAACAAATTCTCATTTCAGAATGTTTCACTCTAATGTTCTACTAAAAAAAAAAAAAAACTAAAAAAAAAACTAGTCAGTCATCTGTTACACAGTCTAGTGGGTCGTTTCTTGTTTATCCCACCACTTCCCTCCTTCGCCCCCCCCCCCCCTCCCCCCCTTCCCCCCTCCTTTCTTTTCTGAAAATCGTTGATCTACTAACTACACGATAACGTTTGAATTTACATGGAGTCTAAAATCATCTACGCAGTTGAAAAGACTACATAATATAAATGAACCAGCTAACCAAGCAACCAAGGCTGGATTCGTGCAATCCAGTGTTGATACTAGCTATCACCGAGAGTTCTGTAACTAAAAGCAGACCACGCATCCTGCAGACCTAATCAGAGAACAGCTGCCCAAGTCCATGCCATTGTCTTTAGGATGCAAAGGGCGCCCGTGCTCATTCCACGTTTTCTTCTTTAGTCTTGAAGGTTAAAGTGAAAAAGGTTAGAGGGCCCCTTAGTCACATGGTTAGAGGGTTTGCCTTTGGAGCTGACGGTCTTGAGTTCGAACAAGTGGTCTGGCAGTGAATCGGTATCTGATTCAGATCAGGGCAGTTTTAGAGGCCAATTATCAGATGAATACTATGGTCGTTTTGCACAGGGATGTGTGTGTGCGTGTTGTGTGTGTGTGTGTGTGTGTGTGTGTGTGTGTGTGTGTGTGT
>CM065715.1:46184110-46186610 GCA_033310375.1 Conus canariensis | reverse complement strand
GTGGGCAATGTTGTCATTGCAGTGGTGGGCAATGTTGTCACTGCAGTTGTAGGCAATTGGTGTCATTGCAGTGGTGGGCAATGTTGTCACTGCAGTGGTGGGCAATTTGTTGTCACTTGCAGTTGTAGGCAATGTTGTCACTGCAGTGGTAGGCAATGTTGTCACTGCAGTGGTAGGAATGTTGTCATGCAGTGTAGGCAATGTTGTCACTGCAGTGGAGGCATTCATTGTTGTCACTACAGTGGTGGGCAATGTTGTCACTGCAGTGTAGACAATGTTGTCACTGCATGGCAGGCATGTTGTACTGCATTGGTGTGGGCAAGTTGTAAGTTGCGAGTAAACCTCTGGTACCATAAATGGCCGTTTTTGCTAGCCATTTGGGTACTGGCGCTAATATTGGTATATGGATCTCTGGACTGAGCAGGGCAGTGTTAATTTCGATCATTATGATGGTATAGCTATTGCTGTGTGTGTGTGTGTGTGTGTGTGTGTGCGTGCGTGTGCGCTGCGTGCGTGTGCTGTGTGTGTGTGTGTGTGTGTGTGTGCGCGCTCGCGCGCGCGTGCTAACGTGCATGTGTGTGTATGGTAGTGGTGTGTGGCTCATGCCGTCTACACCAAGGCAGTGTGTCCGCTGGAGGTATCCTCAAAACGACATTATTGAGTGTTGGTACTGGACCGCCTAGGCGTGTCATACTGAGTGGTGTGGAGACAGTGTGGCTGAAAGAACACAAGAGATGGGACATATTGTTTATAGCCCAGCCGACAACCGGGGCCAGTCAAGGCCAAAACGGTAGGACAGCATCATCTCCCCCCCCCCCCCCCCACACACACATTCTTCCTCCACCACCACAACTCCTCTCCCTGCTAACAAAGGAAATTATAGAGAGATTTGACAGTGAAACAAACAAATGAAATAAAAGCAAATACAAAAATATTTCAAAACTAAGCCCCCCTTACCTCCCCTCCCTGCTTTTTTTTTTTTTTAAACTGAGCTACCTTTTTTATTTTTTGTTTTGTTTTGGTTTCTTTTGTTTTTGTTTTGTTGTTGTTTTTGACCGAAGTGACTAGCGTAAATCATAAATCCTAGTGTTACAGATCCGCGAAGCGCACCTGGCATTGACAATTCCAACGTACTATCGTTTTCGTCTTCATTATGAGGACAACAACAACAACAACGCTGATAACTTAAGAATACAATAAACAACCAATCGCACGACTAAACAAAAGACACTTAGGAATATTCTAAATTCGGACGCTCAGAGTGACGTCATCGCCCCAAACTGTCCTATGCACGACCGACAAGTGAATTTCTCCGCGACAGAATGTCCTTTATGGGGCCTGTCTTTCCGTTTGCCATTTATAGGCTAATACTGTGACTTCACCGTCTGGCTCCCCGAACACCCAGGGACGTTGTTGGTCGCCACAAGAACAAAGGGCAACAGTGTGGGGGCGGGCGGGCGTAGGCTGAACAGGGAAACGGTGTTAGGACGAAAGCGTGGCTGTGTGTTCCTTGTGAGGAGAACACGGACGGAGCACTTGCATAGTTTGTCGGTCACTGGGCCGCTGGAAGGGCATCGTTCGGTCAAAAGATTCTCTGGCAAATTCAGATCGACGGAAGAGAACAACGCGGACGGAACTGAATTCGTTCAGCGTTTGTCTATTCACTAAAGGAATAAGAAATACATGCAGGATTCAAGGAGAAAAAAACCAGAGTGTGTGTGTGTGTGTGGGAGGGGGGGGGGAGGGGGGAGGGAAGGGGGCGATGCAGGTGAGGGTGGGGCAAAAGGGAGGGAGGGGAGGTGGAGGGAGGAGATACGTGGCTGATGACTGTCACCCCAGGAGTGAATGAGGGTGGGTGTGGGGGGAAACTGGGAGATGGGGTACGGGGGGGAGGGGGATGTTTCCGGTTCCAACCCTACCTGGCCCCAAACCGGAAAATAAACTGAAAGCTTTCAACCACAACAATAAAAAAAAATCACAATCGTTATCCTCATCTTCATCAATCAGCTTTTTTTTTTTAAGGCATCAAATTCTGTGGCATTTCATGCCCTGCCCTCATGGTGCACATCTGAGCCCTTGATGAGTTCGTGATGAGGTACCGGTATCAGAAAAGTTCATGGAGACTGTTATTGGATGGACGTGGTGGCGCCGACCGGGAGCGGGACTACCACTCACGCGAGCTTCTCGACTAGGCAATTATTATTGTCAGTGGGTGGCTTAGCAGGTGGCGTCTTGCGTATGTTTGATCAGAACAGGCGCGAATGAACTTCACTTAAGTGACTCGGCAGTTGTGCAGTGTCTCTTCTGGTAGGTTGCCCTATGACGACTTAACATTGAGTACGAGATGCGTACCATGAGGAGGTAATATGGGCGGCTTGGGGGATAAGGCCACTGAGACAGCGAAAAAAAAGGAAGAAGCTGTGGATGACGTGGACATTGATTCATTAACATCAGAAACATTGACTCATTAACACACATATTAAGTTTGAATGAAATACAC
>CM065715.1:46144110-46151610 GCA_033310375.1 Conus canariensis | reverse complement strand
CAAAGATTGCTTTGTAAACATTCAAAACACCAGAATTCAGGGCGTATCAAGTCCCGTAATAACACTTCACTGACTTGACTGAACACTGTTGGGATTTGAATGTTGTACTCTGAGTGTTATTTCTTCCTTACATCCCCCCCTCCCCCCCCCCGAATCCCCCCCCCCCCCCCCACCCCTCACTCCCAGCGGCATTATTCCCTTGTCGTTCATTCCTTCCACCATCCAGACAGAAACACCCATGGCCATACTATCATACCCCCAGCGCTTTGGGGGGGAAGGCAATCGTTTCCAGGTCATGCTGAATCTACCCACCAGAGGAGACGCTGCACGGTTGCCGAATCACTTCAGCGGCGTTCAGTGGTGCCTGTTCTGATCCAACATCCGCAGGACACTACCACCTACTGAGCCCCCTACTGACGACAATGGCCGCTTAATCACAGAGCTAATGAGAATACGCCCCCCCCTCCCACCCCACCCACCCCCCACCCCCACCCCACCCTGCCTCCCCCGCCCTTCGAAAGGCACCACAATGTTCGCCCAATGGCTGTTACCATACATTTGCTATGCCGACAATTTCGAGGTAAAACCACAACCGGAATGGACGAGGAGAGGAAATCTCGAAAGAAGGGCATGAAGTCCACAGAATTTGAGAGTGTTTATTTCAGATTGGTAACCAGTGATGAAAACGATGAAGATGATGCTGTGAATTTGGATCTTGGTCAGAGATTACATGACATAGTTGTGTTTTACGCCTCCTTTGATCCTGGCGTCAGCCAGGCCCAAGAGATACATATATAATATATATATATATATATATATATATATATATATATATACCTGAAGTTCTGGTCAGGAAATGTGAACAACACCCTCAGAGATGCAGTCATGAAGTGAATGACACTAAATTGTCTAATTCCAGTCTTCCCATTTAAGCCTGCAATACACCCAGTTCAGGTGTTGTGTGTGTGTGTGTGTGTGTGTGTGTGTGTGTGTGTGTGTGTGTGTGTGTGTGTGTGTGTGTGTGTTGCTATTGTTGTTGTTGTTGTTGTTGTTGTTGTTTTTCGTAAAATACTTAACTGATCCATTTCTTTCATTGAATAAATATGTGCTGAATTTCTAAGGCATAGTAAATGAAAGAGACCTAAAAGTGGGATAGATCCTGAAGCAATTATCAGAGGATGTTTTGAATCAAAAGCCAAAAAGAAACTTTAAGCTCTCATAGCTGACGGTATCGGCACTCCAATGTGTGATAATCTGGCATCAGAAACAATCCTGCGCTATTCAGCCATGTTGACTCAGTCCTTTGAGGCTTCTGGCTGACCATTGAGAGTAGAGGTGTCAGCCCTGATATGACCTGTCATATGACAGTCAGGCTGTAAAGAAAATGACGTGGGGGTCAGCAGAGGTTCTCTGTGTATAGAGTTTGTGAGTGTGTGTGCGTGGCGGAGGGGGGGGGTGGTTGTTGGTGTTGTTGTTGTTGTTGTTATTGTTGGTGGTGGTGTTGTTGTTTTGGTGAAGGGCGAGACAGGAGAATATGTCTACGTCATCTTCCTCTATCCCTCAAGCGGCTTTGCTTGCATGCCGCTCACTCTGGCTCCCCAAAACACAGCCACACCAAATGCAAAGGGAGCATAGTTAGCATCATGTCCTCTTGAGGCAACCCACCAGAGGAGATACTGCACTGCTGCCAAATCACTTCAGTGTTGTTCTGTGGTCCCTGCTCTGGACCCGTTTGCGAAGGGCATTACCAACTTAGCCCCCTACCTAAGATAACTGTTAGTCGCGGAGCCAGCGTAAGTGAGCATCTCCCGCCTGAGTACGCCGTAATTTCCGTCCAACCACAGTCCCCATCAACTTGCCGATTCTAATGACAAACGCACAAAGTCATTACGGACACATACGTGAAGAGAAATCGAAGCTTTCATGCGAGAGCAGAACATGAACAGCCACAGAGTTTGAAACTTTTTTTTTTTTTAATTTATTAGCAAGGAAGATCTGAATGATGGTATGGAGTTAAGTTCCGTTCTGATCAGAGACTACCTGACAGGGCTGTACTTTACGCTTCTTTACATAATCCATCTTGCTTTCAACCAGGCCCGAGAGGTATACACACCTGCAGTGCTAGGTCAAGAAATTCGAGCAACACTCTCAAAGATGCATCTGTGAGAGGATGAAACTTGATTGCGTTGTCCCAGTCTTCCTATTCCAGCACAAAGTACAGTCAACTCTGATAACAGCTGGTTGGGCTGAAAAGAACACACACACACACACACACACACACACACACACACACACACTCAGACACACACACACACACACACACACACACACACATGCTTGAAATGGGGTTCGAACCCAGGGCGTCCCAGCCCGCTGTCTGTGACGCTAACCACTGCGCCACGGGGGCTTGTCTGGTGTAAAGAGTTTGTGTGTTATGTAATTTCATCGCCACAACGGATTTATTTCTCTATGGGAAACCTGAGCAGTTGATCTCAGCACAGAGCTCGTCAACATGCAGGCCGGCGCCGAGTTTATTTACCTTCAGTCAGGGAGCTTATGTCTTCACCCGTGTCCCGTTTGTTGGTTTGCTTGTCTGACAGCAAGATTACACAAAAACCTGTTGAACCAATTTGAACCAAACTTGGCAGAGAAATAAATGGTGACCCAAAGAAATTACCATTTAAACTTCGTGGCATACTGACAAAACCATAATTCTTCGTGCCCCGTAGACAAAATGAAAAGATCTTCGTGGTCCAAAGACAAAATCATTATAAAAAAAAAATCCGTGACCCAAAGACAAAACCATTTTTTGAAAAATGATTGCGGCCCAAATACAAAACCAGTAAAAAGAAAATTGGCCCAAAGACAAAAACATGAAATCTTTGTGGCCCAAATACCAAACCATAAAAAATCACGGTCCAAGGACAAAGCTGTACAAAAAATCGTGGCCCAAAACAAATCCATAAAACGTTTGTGCCCAAAGACAAAACCATAACGTCTTCGTGGCCTAAAGACAAAACCATAACGTCTTCGTGGCCTAAAGACAAAACCATAACGTCTTCGTGGCCTAAAGACAAAACTATAACGTCTTCGTGGCCTAAAGACAAAACCATAACGTCTTCGTGGCTTAAAGACAAAATCATTATCACAAGTGGCGCAAGGAAAAAGCCCTATGAAATCACCCTGGCCCATAAGACAAAACCATAAAATCTTCGTGATCCAAAGACAAAATCACAAAATCTTCGTGACTCAAAGACAAAACCATAAAATCTTCGTGACCTAAAGACAAAACCATAAAATCTTCGTGACCTAAAGACTAAACCATAAAATCTTCGTGACCCAAAGACTAAACCATAAAATCTTCGTGACCCAAAGACAAAACCATAAAATCTTCGTGACTCAAAGACAAACCCATAAAATCTTCGTGACCTAAAGACTAAACCATAAAATCTTCGTGACCCAAAGACAAAACCATAGAATCTTCATGACCCAAAGACTAAACCATAAAAACTTCGTGACCCAAAGACAAGACCATAAATTCCACGTGCGGATCCGTTGCCGATCCAGACCAAAGTGCGATCCGAGATCCGTTCAGGAAGGTTATTACAAATTTTGCACAACACATGAACACTGTGCCGTTACTGTGCACAAAGCAACGTAAAGTAAAGTAACGTTTTCATGGAATATCAAAACTGTCTGGAAGTGTAAAATAAATTTTTAAAAAACTGACGTGTTGAAATTTCCATATCCTATCAAACACTGAAGGACATAGGAAGTAATTCGTTCTTTCCATACCTGCACCCGAATTGACAGGAAAAAATATCGTGTCGTTTTAGAAGTGACTCTGCTCGCAGACGTTTCCTTCAAAAAGCTAGCCTGACGACTGTTTTCGACTCTGATAGAGATCTGTTTTCTCCTGTGTGCCTTCATTTTTTCCTCCCTCCCTTTCTCTCTCTCTCTCTCTCTCTCTCTCTCTCTCTCTCTCTCTCTCTCTCTCTCTCTTCTCTCTGTTTACTTTTTAAAGAGGATTTGGTCCATGATTTTTATAATAGATGATTCCTTTGTCGACGTGGATTGTTTCACGTGCATGCTGCATTCTGGGCCTCGGTTTTTAATGAGAATCGAAAGGCTAGGACCATGACCAACACTTTGACGTCTCTTGGAAAATGAAACACGACCCAGATGATACTCGATTTACTGACTCAAGATTCTTTCGGTGTGAGTGTGTACGTGCGGTGCGTGCGTGTTGTTGTTGTTGTTGTTGTTGTTGTTAGTTGTGCGCACGCGAGCATGTGTGCGTGCGTGCGTCTTGTGCAAGCATGCCTCTCTCTCCTCTCTCTCTCTCTCTCTCTCTCTCTCTCTCTCTCTCTCTCTCTCTCTCTCCTCTCTCTCTTGCCTCGCCATGTTCAAATTGAACGCCATTGATATTACTGAAATAAAGTTTGGCAACAAATGTATGTATAGCTTTATATCATAGGTGTGTGAACCATGCGAAAGCGAGACTCATTGTCTCATTTAGTTGCAACAGAAGCGAATATGTGTACATTGTACGACATTAAAGGCATGAAGAAAAGACCTTGCCAGCATTTGACATCAGGTAGTAGATCAAAACACTGTAATCTCATCGCTCGTTAAATATAAAATCGAGGCAGAAACAAAAAAAAAAGGTTACGATTCAAAAGCTAAGTCTCAAATTCTGTGGCCCTTCGTGCCCTGCTGTCATGGTGACCTCAGTATCAATATACCCTCCACGTCTATGGCCTTGATTTGATTTCGTCGGGATCACTGCACTGGTGTCGGCGAATTCATGGGAGCTGTCGTTGGAGTGCTCACTAAGCATGTACTGTCGTCAGTAGTGTGCTTAGTACGTGGTTGTCCTACGTATGTTGGATCAGAACAGGCACCAACGAACACCACGAAAGTGAATCTGGTGCGATGCAGTGTCTCCTCCGGTGGGTGGCCTCTTGACGACTTGACATTGACTATTCCCTGTGGATTGCCGGTGCCGGGGTGCGGCGGGCCGGGCTTGGCGGACGGGGTGTCGGAAATGAGTGGCGTGGTGCAATGCCGCTGAGGTGACACAGAAGATGGGACAGCAAAAAAAAAATAAATAAATAAATAAATCAAAAAGCTGGATCAATATTCAAAGAGCAATTGAAATTCTCAAAAAAAAAATTCTCATAGTTTTATTGTGAAAAAATATTCAAGTTTCATCAATGATCCACACAACGGTTCTCCGGATGGTAGTGCCAACAGGACTGAGTGGTGTCGCTCTGGCATTTCGAATGCGGAGTATCTTGTGTGTGGTGGTAATATTCGTCTTGTATCGTCAGTGAAATCAGATGAAATTGTAACCCTCTTGACCCAAGGACTGTTTAGAAGATGACAGTGAAATGAGTCAAAGTCTCTCTCTCTCTCTCTCTCTCTCCTCTCTCTCTCTCTCTCTCTGTGTGTGTGTGTGTGTGTGTGTGTGTGTGTGTGTGTGTGTGTGTGTGTGTGTGTGTGTTCCCACCTATTATATATATATATATATATAGAGAGAGAGAGAGAGAGAGAGAGAGAGAGAGGGGAGGTATACACACACACACACACACACCACACACACACACACACACACACATATGTATATATGAGTGTGTATGTGTGTGTGTGTGTGTGTGTGTGTGTGTGTGTGTGTGTGTGTGTGTGTGTGTGGTAAATGTTTGCGAGGATTAGTAAGAGGAGATCGGATTTATTTTGTAAACTAGATTGCACACCATAGGAATCAATGTAAAATGCTTTACAACCCTAGTAACAATTTTTTTTCTACGTTTTTTGTGTCTTTTTATCGCAGCAAACACAAGTCCATGGCAGTGGAAGCGGCCATCATCATTCTTCTGACGCTGACTGTGACGTCACAGGGGTCACGTGATGGCGATCTTCTGCACGCGGCATGTGAAGAGGCCTGCCAGAAATGGGAAGACCTCCGACATCAGTCAGTACCGCTGCTAGTTGACATCCGACCATGAATGCTGGATGGATGGATAGATGACGTGTGTGTGTGTGTGTGTGTGTGTGTGTGTGTGTGTGTGTGTGTGTGTGTGTGTGTGTGTCTGTCTGTCTGTCTGTCTGTCTGTCTGTCTGTCTGTGCAAGCGCGCGTATGTGTGTGTGTGTGGGGGGGGGGGGGGGGGGGGGTATCTGTGTGTATGTGTGTGTGTTGTGTGTGTGTGTGTGTGCGTGTTTGTTCTCTCTCTGTGTGTGTGTGTGTGTGTGTGTGTGTGTGTGTGTGTGTGTGTGTGTGTGTGTGTGTTGGGTACAAAATTTCTGCGAGGAAAGGTATTTGGCATTTGCTTTACTTTCTACCTGGAAACAAATACATCGGCACCTGCCTTCAACATTTGCAATTTGTCAGTCCCGCTGCATCCGCTAAATACTTCTGACTTGTGAAGTAGGAGTCCAGTGACTTAAATCTGGGATTTTTCTTCTGAAAAAAAAAGAATGTTGTTATCATGAAGGATTTTCTTAGTATTCCTTTTGACTTATTGTCCCCTTACGCAGTTTTTTTTTTATGCATGTTTATTTCTTTCTTTCGGTTTTCAGACAAATGTCAGCGTATTGTCTTACTCATAACTATTACCTTTCCCTTAGTGAGTGCTAACGTTTGTCTTTCTGAGACACATTACTGTTGAGCAATGATCCATTCTGGGGGACTTCTGTTATGCAGAAGTTTTGCCTGTGGATAATTATGGGCAAGCCTAGTTATCTTTTTTTTTTAACAAAGCGAAACACGTTGCATGCAAGCCAGCAACATCAGATTTACACAGCAGTCACAAGAGAAGCTTTACTATGTACTGCCATGGGAGGTTGAAGGCATCAAAACCGAACCCTGATGTCCTTGATGTCTGTTCAGGACGCGGAATAAAGCTCCACATTGACTTCTGTGGAAGAACATTGGTTTAAAAGACAAAGCTTGCGTTTAATAACGAAGGGGCATGAGAAGGAATCCTCCAGTGAGAGACTTGTAGATTTTGTTTTCTTTCCAAGTGGAGGTCAGCAAGGTTAATGAACTGCAACTGTTTCGTTCTGCTCAAACTCATTAGGTGTGTTCCTGAATCCATTTTAACCGCTGGTGAGAGACACGTGTAGGCTTGTATACGCAAGAACGAAACTTCCCCGAAATCATGTAGAGTCTTCAGCCTTTAGGAAAAGCGTCAAGACAAAAGCTAACACATAGATAATCAAACAAACTCGTGAACGCTAACCGAAAAAGAATAACAATTTGGATAAATGACAAGATGAGATTTATCTCAAAATAGAACATACAAATGCAAAAAAAAAAAAAAAGAAAAAAAAAAAAAGAGCGGTAGTTTTAGGGCCAGCAAAAGGAAACAATAATCTATAGGGATAGACAAAATACACGTTTGAAATTCCAGACACCATTTCCCAAGCACGAGGGACTTGCAAGTTGATGCAGCACATGCAAAAAATTGAAATTAAGATTAAAAAAAAAAAACCAGGCT
>CM065715.1:46119110-46134110 GCA_033310375.1 Conus canariensis | reverse complement strand
TCTCTCTCACTATCTCTGTCTCTCGCTCTCTCTCTCTCTCTCTCTCTCTCTCTCTCTCTCTAAGTACTGTATTTTCCTCCCTTTGTGTCACGTCCGTCTGTCTGTCCGTCTGTCAGTCTGTCTGTCTATCTATCTGTCTGTCTGTCTGTCTGTCTGTCTGTCTGTCTCTATTTCTCTCTCTCTCTCTCTCTCTTTCTCTCTCTCTCTCTCTCTCTCTCTCTCTCTCTCTCTCTCTCTCTCTCTCTCGGTGTGTGTGTGTGTGTGTGTGTGTGTGTGTGTGTGTGTGTGTGTGTGTGTGGTTCATACGATCACCCTTGTCGATAAACACCACGGAATTGTAGTTCCAAGGCTTATGGCTGGAATACCAGCGGCGTCAGAGGACACCAAGGAAAGGTGAAGACGATCCCTCCTGCAGAATCAACGGTCTTGGAGATAACAACCCCACGTCACAGTTGTCCGACTCTAAACTGATCTGTCCATCTTCTTCTTCTTCTTCTTCTTCTTCTTCTTCTTCTTCTTCTTCTTCTTCTTCTTCTTCTGCGGTCGATTTATTTTCGTCAGATCTACAATCCTGTCGCAATGATGAAATCCACGATCTTGTCAAGGTCTTGACGGCTGCCCCCAAAGCCGCATCTGCAGTTCTGCACCCTCTGGCCAGGTTTAACGCCGTAGAACATCATGGGCTGGACAGTGTTGAAGGATGTGTTCACGGGTCTGAGATCCAGTGCCACACGGACATTCGTCTGTGTGGGCAATCTTAATTCGCGTGAGGTGGCTCAGCAGTCGGCAGTGGCCAGTTCTCAGTCTGAAGAGGACTGTTTGCTGGTATATCTGGAGCCGATGGATTGGATCAGCACCACTGTCTGCACCCAGCCTTCTCTTCCACTGGTTTTGGTATAGGTTGTAGATGATAGTTTTGGCCCCTCTGTAGGTCACCGGGTGGCTGAACTGCTCCATATTGCTGCCTGCCTTGGACAGAGCGTCAGCCTTCTCATTCCCAGTGATCCCACAGTGGAATGGAATCCACTGTAGTACAATAGTGTGTCCATATTCTGAAGGACATTGTCCCAACATCACTGAGGATCTCCCCGATCAACCACCAGGAGCAAACAACAGACAATGACAGATGATAAACAGCAGCCACTGGTTAAGTGATTAGTGTCATGAGTTAATGACTGGGAGTTCGTGAAGTTGAACCCCAGTTTGGAGCTTTTATGCCTGACTAGAGCTGAGCGATGTTGTGGACTCAAATGGACTCACAAGAGGTACGGATCTATACAGCTGAGATTTAGAGTGTAGCTGAAATATCCTGAGAGATAGATAGACAGACAGACAGACAGACAGACAGGTAGATAGATAGACAGTCAGACAGACAGGCGGGCGGACGGACGGACGGATCGATCGATCGATAGATAGATAGATAGATCGACAACTGGAAGATAGATAGATAGGCAATTGGAAAACGGATAGATAGATGATAGATAGATAGATAGATAGATAGATAGATAGATAGATAGATAGATAGATAGATAGATAGATAGAAAGAAAAAAGACAGACAGAGAAACACAGATGGATGGTGTAGATAGTAGATAGATAGATAGATAGATAGATAGATAGATAGATAGATAGACAGCCAGCCAGAGACATAGATAGATAGATAGATAGATAGATAGATAGATAGATAGATAGATAGATAGATAGATAGAAAAGAGACAGGTAGACAGACTGACAGACAGAGAAACACAGATAGATGGGTAAATAGACAGATACACAGATAGGTAGATACACAGACCGATAGACAGACAGACAGACAGAGACATGGGTAGATAGATAGATAGATAGGTAGCTATATAGGTAGGTAGCTATATAGATACATAGACAGATATATAGACAGACTTACAGGCAGCCAGATAGATAGATTGATTGATTGATAGATAGATCGGTTAGATTTACGATTAGATCACAACAGATAGATAGATAGACAGACAAATAGATAGATAGATAGATAGATAGATAGATAGATAGATAGATAGATAGATAGATAGATAGATAGATAGATAGATAGACAGAAAAACTAATAAGTAGATAGATGTACAGAAAAAGTGAGTGAAAGGAAACATATAGTACAAGCGCTCTGATTTAGTCTCACACCAAAACAAAGTCCCTAGAAAGAAGAAAAATATACACCCGAAGGTGTAAGTGGGACCCAGAGAAGTACTGTTCTCAACTGCCGAACAAACCGGCCGGGAGCAATCCTGCACCACCTTGGAAGCCTGCACTGTGTTCACATAGGGTGCATGCACGCACAGGGCATTCCATTGAGACGTCAAGGGACATAATTGCTCCCAGGCAGATGCCATTCTGTAATGGCCACTGGATGTGACGCTACAGAACCTCCACGGGGGCGTTCCCTTGGGTGTACCAGCCCTTATTTCATGACTGCAGAGCCCACCGGCGAAAAAAGCCACCGTTAAGCAACTGCCGCGTGCATCCCACAGCCCCACTCGAAGCTGTTCCACTGACAGTTGAAGACAGCACAACTCCAGACACGGCCAAGCTTTCGCCATGAGGTCTTACGTGCCCTCTGAAGAGACACCTCAACAGGCTTGATGAAATCAAAACACCATTGTCTCAACCTCTATGGCCCCTTTTGTCTTGCTGTCACGATTACTTCAGTTTGGATTTTCCATCAGAAGCTGCGGTAGCTGTCTTTGGCGTGGCCAGAAGCAAGAGAAATGCCGATGGACGGTTGGCGTGGCAGTCTGCATTCCATGGAACAGTGATAGGGACAGAGCAGAATGGAGTAGTGATGGTAGAGGATGAGGATCAGCTCGTCAAATCCATTATTGTCTCCTGCCAAGACTTCATAGCAAGTGTTGGCTTGCATGTATTGAATCTGAACAGGCACGACGTAATCACCAGAGAAACATAATGAAAATGAGGGTCTCCTTTGGTGCATATCTCTACGGCGACTAGATATGATTGGCTTCCTGCAAATTTCTGGTACATGGACCGCTACAGAATGAGCCTGGGTGTCTATGAGAGAGTCAAAATGAGCAGCAAATTTGAAAGAACAACAAAAAGAAGAAGCAAATTTGAAACAACAACAACAAGAAAACAAAAACAAACAAGTATGAAATGAATGCAGAAAACAGAAATAAGTACGGAAGGATTGAACAGTGTCATGCAGTTGGATTCCTCTCATCATTTGCAGTGCCATAGAAATGGTGTCTCTTTTGCAGATTCACTGTCCTCTCTTATTTGCCCACATCCTGACGCTGCACACAAAACTTGTGAGGATTTTGTCCCACAACAGTTGCAGACAAAAAATAGTGTTGTTTGTGTTTTTCTTTTTCGCGAATTCTCAGTTGCCGCCAAAAGGACCGTACAACAGGTGCAGACAAAAATACTGTTGTTTGGATTTTTTTTGCAATTCTCAGTTACCGCCAAAAGGACCGTTGCTCTCTGTATGTATGTATGTTTGTCAGTTCAACCATGAGTTAATCTGACAATAAATTGGTTTCAGTCAGTCAGCATGTATGTATGTACGTACGTCCGTGTGTATGTATGTACGTGCGTACATACATACGTATGTATGGATGTATGTATAACTCACTTGATGATAAAATAGCTTCTTTGGGCGATGTTGTTTTTAAGTTATTAGCTGCGTTTTAAAAGGCATATTCTACAAGCCGTTACTTTTTTTTGTCATGTTACTCGGTGTGATGTGAGAGAACCATCGTGTCTAGGGCATCTCCATTTTTTGTCCTCCTGTTTATATGCAGAAGGGGCGTTTTCTAACGGTCTCTTATTCCTTCGCGTGTCACACTATTATTATCAATAGAAGAAATATTTTCATCGGACCCTGACTTTATCACGTTGAAGTAGGTCAGGGGAGTGGAGTTTTTTTTTCTTCTTTTTTTCACATTTTTGACTTTCTTTTCATTCAGTTGTAGGCGAAAGGTCTTAAATTATCTTTACGTCGCGCGTTTACAGACAAAATGAGCGATTTTTAGTGGCCATTATGATACAGGTCAAGGAACATTCCTGATACTTTTTTTAAATTGTCTTTGTTGAAATGTAATGAGTGGTTTCCAGTTATCTTGACATTTAATCAGACAATCGCAGATACAGGAAACTAATTCCAGTAGCTTTGGCCTTTAATATCACATGATTGCGGGAAAGGGAGTGCTTTGTAGAAAGTTTAAGGAGCACTTGCCAGCAGTCTATAGAATATCAGTCACACAATTTTTCACTCATTCCTTCGAGTTTTCACGATGGGTGCATGCTATGTGTATATACGTCATGTATATCAACGGCCAAACTGGTCCTCTCTTCAAAACCTTACTGATGGGATTTCACATGTGTGCCCAATGTTATGCGTGTCTTCACATAATGGATTGTGTCACACAGTTGCACATACAAGGAGCACTTTCCAGTGACCTTTATGGAAGAGGATTCACTGCGCGTGGGCTAATCCTGATACTCTACGCCACATCTACAAAGCCATGATTTCACCTAGGCTGGATATGTTGTTATGTGAATGAATAAAAGAAACGACCACATTTTGGAAGAGGAACTCATGAACAAGACGCGTTGAAGATGCCTGACCTGTGCATTCACCGAATGCGTCAATAAGACGCTTTATGTCATACAATTGCCGTTAAAAGGAGTGCTTTAGAGTCGATCTTCACTTTATGTTACACAGCTAAAGACATAAATGATAGGGTGGGCTGTTCAAAAAAAAATCTTATTGAACTGAGGCTCTTAAACGAAATATGACTTGATCGATTGAGTTGCAGATAGACGAAGACCTTCCCAACGACAATGACGCCTTTCTTGGTCTGCTTGGCGACTGTGCTGTGCCTCACCCCTGCCTCCGTACTGTCTCACAGCAACGCAGGGGAGTGTCGGACGAAATGCCTCCGCTACCACGTGTAAGCAACAAAAACTGATTTTGAAAATTAAAGACGCAAACACACTGGAAATGGGAGCAACATGTACTCGTAGTTGATCATTTGTTTTTAATTTTGAAATTTTCATTTTCTTTTTTCTTAGATATTAAAACAGATTGCTGTATGAATGAAATCAGGCCAGAAAGAACACGCGCGCGCACACACACACACACACACACACACACACACACACACACACACACACACACACACGCACACGCACGCACACACAAACACACACACACACACACAGAGAGAGAGAGAGAGAGAGAGAGAGAGAGAGAGAGAGAGAGAAGAGAACAATGGTCAGAGTATATTATACTTACTTAATGCATAATACGAAACAGACGAGAAAATGACTAACAAATCCTCTTTGAAAAGAGCAAATAATCAGATTAGTTTTTCTTTATGTTTGTAACATACGATAATGTATGTCTTGTCGGTCGCAAAACTTGGCCAATATTGTAGTGGACCATAGCTGCCGGTGCAAGAAACTGTTGTTGGTCCACTGTTACCTTTTGTCCTTTTTTGCATGCATATGGGTAGGGACCTAACAACACACACACACACACACACACACACACACACACACACACACACACACACACACACACACACACAGAGAGAAAGATTGAAACAAATGGTTATAAGAACTTAGTTACACGCATCTCTGAACACCTGGTTGACATCCGTCACCACCGACCCAAACCCATTGCCCTACATCTTAACCACTCCCAACACAACATCAACTATGTGAAAGTCTTGGCACTTTTGCAATCACACAGTGACAACTTCGAACGCACTACACGAGAGACCCATCTCATTGCCAAACTTGGTACGCTAAAGCCCCAAGGCATCAACATCCAACAGTAACACAAATATACATGCTCACCACTTCAACACCAGTCGGCTATATCTTCCACCAACACATACATACATATACACATCCTACACACCGCCACCATACCGCCCACTACCCACTTCATACAGAAGTTGCAGTCACCCTCCATTTATCTTATTTATTCTATTTTATTTCATTTTATTTTATTTTATTTTTCAATTCATTTTTTTAATTCATATTTTTATTTATTCATTTATTATTATCATCATTATTATTACTATTATTTGTTGTTATTATCATTATTTTTTTTTCTTATTTTTTTTAAATTTCATTTTGTTTATTTAAAACGTACACCAAACTTTATTAGCATTCCCCATACCCCTACATACAACTACCCACACATAACTACTATCATCACCATCACCACCCATTAAAGTAGTTTATTTGTTTACTGATTGATGGGGGGGGGGGGGGGGCTTTTTTGTTTAGTTTTGTTTTGTTTTTATGTATTTACTTTCATTTCAATTTTTTATTTTTTCGCCACTAGGCACTGTTATCAATCCATCTTTATTCACAACCGTCACTAACATATCATACTGTTATACAGAACAAGCTACAAACCCCATTGTTTCACCCCCTCCCTCCCCCCCCTCCCCCCCCCCCCACCCCCACTATTTCCTCTCCCATGATCCCCTCCTAAGTGGCCCCGTTTCCATCCGGTGGCCATTTTGAACGCGTAGCGACCATGAGCAGCTAAGTGTTTTCACTGTCCTAAATGTTATTTGTTTTCGCCTGAAGAAGACCCAGGAAGTCGAAATTCATTGTGTATTGTCCTATGCTATGTTTGTCTATGTCCTTGGCGGTTACTAACCCCCTCTCTTTCTAAATTGTTCTTATGAATTCACGTACGTACTGACATTGTTTATGTTCAAACAAATGTTTATGTTGTGTTATGGTAATAGCAAATAGAAGCTTTCTTCGTAAAAGAAATCCCCAGCCGGGCAGAGAGATATAAATAGTAACACATAAACAAGGAAGATAACTTTTATTTTCTCATGCTGAAACAGTCACATGCCCGTTACTTTACTAATTCGGTTTAATTCACGCACCATTGTATTTTGCTTTGTAAATCTCTCGGTTGTGCAGGGTTTTAATGTGGGACTGGAATGACAAATTCATAAGGAATAACAACTCACCTCAACTGAGCCATGGCAATACAAAAACAGCAAACAGTCAATCGTCACATCTCGCACAGGACTTCTGTACATCATGTCAAAATTAAAAAACACATGGGAAAGCGAACGCACCCTTGGAATATTGGCCAGCGACATACGTTATAAAAAAAAATTGCCAGGGGATCTCGCCGTCGGGTCAGCACACCGCCATTATAATAATGCAAGTCTTGTAATGTTATCAACGAGCAGGCCACTCTGCTGACCAACCAAGGAGACTACGAGTTACCTCTCCTCGTGAAGACGTCTGTATCAGGCAGGTTCATCTTCGGAACTGATTCCTTCCAGCCACACAGAGAGCAAGAGATTGACACACATAGTGCAATTTGTGCTGATACTGCATGACTACACTTAGCCAGACGGTTTTGTGTGTGTGTGTGTGTGTGGGCCTAGTTTTAAAAGAACACCATTGTTAGACACACGTCTTCAGTGAGCACCATTGCTGGTCCTAGAGCAAGAGGAGATGTGTGTCATCTTCGGATGACAGTAGGTATGGCTTCTGACATGCTGAGGGCCAATAGTGTGTATGGCGTCAAGCTGGGGACAGATACACAATCCAGTTCAAAGTGATTCACATTTTGTGTCACGTCAACACACACAGTATGTGTGTGTGTGTGTGTGTGTGTGTGTGTGTGTGTGTGTGTGTGTGTGTGTGTGTGTGTGTGTGTGTGTGTGTGTGTTATTTTCAGTGGATTACTTTTTATAGTGCTTCACATGATTTTGAGTTATGCGTACTTCATTGTTTCATCACGGTACCAACCTTGCCTTCCTTCTTTGTTTTTTTAAGTAAACACACACACACACACACACACACACACACACACACACACACACACACACACACCACGCACGCACGCACGCACGCACCACGCACACACGCGCACACACACACACACACACACACACACACACACACACACACACACACACTACAACACGGGGGGAAAACACCGATTTTCAGCATCTAAGACCCTGAAACTA
Organism: Conus canariensis; assembly: GCA_033310375.1. Classification (NCBI taxonomy): domain Eukaryota; kingdom Metazoa; phylum Mollusca; class Gastropoda; order Neogastropoda; family Conidae; genus Conus; species Conus canariensis. The sequence goes on along the minus strand of CM065715.1, from coordinate 46,126,100 downwards.
AGTCCATCGTGTGTGTGTGTGTATGTGTGTGTGTGTGTGTGTGTGTGTGTGTGTGTGTGTGTGTGTGTGTGTGTGTGTGTGTGTGTGTTTGTGCTTGTGTGTGTGCGTGCGCTCGTGTTTGTGTGTGTGTGTGTGTATGTGTGTGTGTGTGTATGTGTGTGTGTGTGTGTGTGTGTGTGTGTGTGTGTGTGTGTGTGTGTGTGTGTGTGTGTGTTTCTGCGCGTGCGCGCGCAAGCAGAAAAAAAACTCTATCTTTTGATCTATCTATCTATCTTCTTTCAAACAGGAGCGGGTACCGGTGTGCGCTGCAAAACCGGTGTATCCCACCGCATGATGATGATGCCAAAGAAGAGTGTTATGCAAGCTGCATGTCACCCTACTACCAATGCCCCTCAGTGTGTGAGGAACATTACAACAACATCACAGGTCAGTGTCCTTGATTCACTTATTGCTTCCTTTCTACAGGAAACGTTTGCATTGTTGTTGTTGATGTTGCTGCCGCTGCTGCCGCTGCTGCTACTGCCACTGCTGCTGCTGATGCTGCTGATACTGCTTTTGCTGCTGCTGCTGCTGCTGCTGCTACTACTACTACTGATGCTGTTGCTGCTGCTGATGCTGCTGTTGCCGCTGCTGCATGCTGCTGCTGCTGGTGTTTCTGTCATTGCTGCTGATGTTTCGCACTTTTCAAAAGATATTTGCACTTAATGAAGATTTAATGGTTTACCCTTTTCATGTGATGATTGGCGAGGATGAAGATGATTAAGACGAAGCTATGGAGTCTTGTTCTGGTAAAAGACTGCACCGACAAGGCCGTACTCCATGCTTATTTGGTAAAAGACTGCACGACAAGTCTGTACTCCATGCTTATTTGGTAAAAGACTGCACGACCAGGCCGTACTCCATGCTTCTTTTCATAACGCCTCTTGGCATCTCAAGGCCTGGGAAGGCCAGTAAATATAACCGACACTGTCAGAAACCAGCATGTGGATGAAACTCGACAATGTGGTTCCAGTCTTACCAGCTGAGCCCATAGCGAACACATCGGACCGGTCAGGTCGGAGAAGAATCCCACAAATAAATGGATCTGATGGGAGTCGAACCCCCGACCTTCCGACCTGGAATTGGTGATGTTAGCACTGAACCTCAGCGACTGTTACGATATACAAATTTGCCTTCATTCTCCTTTTCCTCCTCTTTGATCCTCTTACTATTCTCTATATTCGTTTTCCTTCCCACCTCCTCCTGTTTCTGCTCTTCCCCCTTTTAAGCCCAGTCTTATATTTTAAAAGGTGAAGAAGCTCTGTGGTGCATTCCATGTCATGACTCACTCACAGTGATATATGTTCTTTTAGAGTGTTGGGATTTGCCTGCTGTGAGACGTAAACATTTTGCAGCAGACTCAATGAAAACCTTGGTCAGTAATGTCCCACCTGATGTGATCTTTGAGTTTCTGAAAGAGATGAACATTTTTCATCTGATTCAAGATTTTACGGAAGAAAGAGTTTTAACGAAGTTTCCGGTGTATTTGCAGAAGGTGTATTTTGAAGGGTTTTGTGAATGGGGTTTTTTGTAAGGTTTTTTTTTTTTAATGACTTGAGAGTTGACTTTGACGCGATGAGAGCCCTGAGATGGCCCTTTGCGGTCGGCTGGGCTGTAAGGAACAATACTTACTTACTCCTGCTCTTTCTCCTTATTTCAATGCTTTCTTTTTCATTCAGTCCCTTCACTCTCCTTCCTTCATGCTCTAAATCACTCTCCTTCCTTCATGCTCTAAATCTCTCTCCTTCCTTCATGCTCTAAATCTCTCTCCTTCCTTCATGCTCTAAATCTCTCTCCTTCCTTCATGCTCTAAATCTCTCTCCTTCCTTCATGCTCTAAATCTCTCTCCTTCCTTCATGCTCTAAATCTCTCTCCTTCCTTCATGCTCTAAATCTCTCTCCTTCCTTCATGCTCTAAATCTCTCTCCTTCCTTCATGCTCTAAATCACTCTCCTTCCTTCATGCTCTAAATCTCTCTCCTTCCTTCATGCTCTAAATCTCTCTCCTTCCTTCATGCTCTAAATCTCTCTCCTTCCTTCATGCTCTAAATCTCTCTCCTTCCTTCATGCTCTAAATCTCTCTCCTTCCTTCATGCTCTAAATCTCTCTCCTTCCTTCATGCTCTAAATCACTCTCCTTCCTTCATGCTCTAAATCTCTCTCCTTCCTTCATGCTCTAAATCTCTCTCCTTACCTCTTCCCTTCTTACTGAGTTCTTGTTTCTTTGTGTGGATTGTGACCTGGATGTTATGTAGGTCAGTTTTGTTCGGTATATCAGCGGGGGACTGCGTCCCTTAGGAGTTCCAAGTAAAGGGCAATTTACAGACCTCATACACGTGCTCAGCATTGATGGGCTGACAATGTATCATTTCCGAACAGTGAACACTCTGTTGGCATATTTTCGACTTCTCTTACATCCTGTTTGAAACCACAAGCGTGGGTGTACTTTCCTTCTATGGTAATTATGTTAAGTTACTTTTTGGCTTCATGTTCTGTTCCAGCTTGTTCACATTTCCTTCTTCTGTCCTCCGTTGGCTAGAGGCATTTAGATTGCGAAATTTTCCCTCATCGTGGTGGGAACGCCACAGAATTTAAGTTGTGTGTCTCTGTTCGGTACAGTGGTTGGACTGCAGAACTGAAGCGCAGCATGCTAAGGAGTCTCACCCACGACTCCAGACAGACATAACAAAAGGTTCCCACATGGTGTCACTGAACAGTTTAATGTTTATACCCCCACTTCCTCTTCTTCATCTTCTCCACTCCCCTTCCTGATTTCAGAGATTATGATTTTTTTGGCAAGTCGTTGTTCTAATGACAGAGGCATCGTTTGCCTGCACATGTTCTCCGTCGCCGCTGATCTGATCCATATAATTGTTGCTGCCAGAGTAACCTAACATTGCAGTGGACATGATATAAACGTATACAGGGACGGTTTCTGCAAACAAGCAATCGTCCTGCAGTCGGTGGCTGAAAACGCAATGACAGAAGGGTGAGATGCTAGTCTGTTCCACTGAAGCTATAGGCCCTTTCCTTTTGATAATTTATTGATTCGTGCAGACTGGCCTAGTGGACAAAGATTCAAAGACCCTGGGTTCAATGCCCGCTTGACACACTCGGGTCAAAGGAGATTTTTTCTTTGAAGTCGGCATCTGCACAGTCTCTATTCCCTTTGGACTCCTTAAGATGAGACTCGAATTCTTTCCACTGACTCATTCATTTGGAAAAAAAAAACTTGTACAGACTTTGATTCTGCTTGTTCTTCATAAGAGAGAAGGCCATGGTGTCCATGTGGGATGGATGGTTAAATGATACCAGTAAAAAAAGAAAGAAGTACAAAATAATGAGTCACGTATAGTGTTTAGTGCTTACAGATCATCTGTAAAGACGAAAAGTCGCTACCTCAGTGCAGGAATGGAAAACGGTCACATATATACAAACATATGAAAATTTTCGTGATTAACCTCGGAGTTCTAGAAGTGAAACGACGAAGAAGATAAATGTGGTCGGTGGTGGGGTTGCTTCGTCATGATCCTCAGAGACTGTGACGACGCCTTGGAAATCATGCTGGAACCAGCCCTCTTCGATACTTACCACCTCCCCCTCCACGCATTGCCCCCCCCTCCCCCCTCCACTTACCTCCTCCTGTCCCTTCACACACCTGTTCCGTTCCTCTTCACCCCCAGCCGGATTCCCACCACGTTGTCTGCATCGTCAGTCTGATTAGTTTTCTGCAACGTTGGAAAATCAGAAACTGACGTCTAGACAGTAGTGTGGTGACACAATCTGATTCTTACGTTCTGCCATTTTGGGGATAAAGGGGAATAACTGTCGCTGACTTATCTTCAGTCTTTTCTGTATCCTACGTACAGCAGCTCTCGTACTGCAAGATGGAAATTAATGGTCGAGGTAGCCAACACTGTGTGGGGCTCACTGTTGGACGAAGCGGAGATCATGTCCGGGATACCGAAGGTGGGCCTTGCGTTCCGTCCTTCTTCCTTCCTGTCCAATGGTGGTAGCGGCTGGTGACGTCACTCTTGAACCTTCCTTGACAGCCAGACACGAATTCACTTTGTCCTGATTCATGCCCCGGTGGTTTGCAGTGTCAGATGGCCTGAGCGCTGTTGTCTGCTGGATGAAGATGATGCCACAATGTTCTGCTGTTTATATGGCCACTCCACCGAATATCATTCTTCGTTTTGAATTAATCTTTTCTTCTTTTCTACCTCTTCTTCTCCTTCTTATTTTTGCTCCTCCTCCTCCTCCTCCTCTTTTTCTTCTTCTTCTTCTTCTTCTTCTTCCTCGTCTTCTTCTTCTTCCTCCTCCTCCTCCTCTCCCTCCTCCTCCTCCTCCTCCTCCACCTCTTCTTTTCTTCTTCTTCTTCTTCTTCTTCTTCCTTCTTCTTCTTCTTCTTCATTCTTCTTCCTTCTTCTTCTTCTTCTTCTTCTTCTTCTTCTTCTTCTTCTTCTTCTTCTTCTTCTTCTTCTTCGCATTCTTCGCATTCTTCTTCTTCTTCGCATTCTTCTTCTTCGCATTCTTCTTCTTCTTCTTCGCATTCTTCGCATTCTTCTTCTTCGCATTCTTCTTCGCATTCTTCTTCGCATTCTTCTTCGCATTCTTCTTCGCATTCTTCTTCGCATTCTTCTTCGCATTCTTCGCATTCATTCTTTCGCATTCTTCTTCGCATTCTTCTTCTTCGCATTCTTCGCATTCTTCTTCTTCGCATTCTTCTTCTTCGCTTTCTTTGCATTCTTCTTCTTCGCACTCTTCTTCTCATTCTTCTTCCTCTTCGCATTCTTCTTCGCATTCTTCGCATTCTTCTTCGCACTCTTCTTCTTCTTCTGCTTCTTCTTCTTCTTCTTCTTCTTCTTCTTCTTCTTCTTCTTCTTCTTCTTCTTCTTCTTCTTCGCATTCTTCTTCTTCGCATTCTTCTTCTTCGCATTCTTCTTCTTCGCATTCTTCTTCTCGCATTCTCTTCTTCTTCTTCGCATTCTTCTTCCGCATTTCTTCTTCTTTCTTTTTCTTCGCATTCTTCTTCTTCTTCTTCTTCTTCTTCTTTTTTTTTCTTCTTCTTCTTCTCAATGTATTCCGTCTCTTCCTTCTCCTGCTATCCATCTTGCTTTTTCTTCATTGTTTTCTTTCCTCTTTGCTTTGTTTATTCTTGTATATTTTCTTTTTCGTTGTTTCTGATTTAAACTTGTGGTAGATATGGTTTACGTAATATAACTTCTGTGTTTCTCCTCTTCCTCCTCCTCTTTCATTATGATCGTTATCACCTTTCTCTTCTCTTCTTCTTCTTCTTCTTCTTCTTCTTCTTCTTCTTCTTCTTCTTCTTCTTCTTCGCATTCTTCTTCTTCGCATTCTTCTTCGCATTCTTCGCATTCTTCTTCTTCGCATTCTTCGCATTCTTCTTCTTCGCATTCTTCTTCTTCGCATTCTTCGCATTCTTCTTCTTCGCATTCTTTGCATTCTTCGCATTCTGCTTCTTATTATTCTTCTTCGCATTCTTCTCCTTCTTCTTCTTCGCATTCTTCTTCTTCGCATTCTTCTTCGCATTCTTCTTTGCTTCTTCTTCGCATTCTTCTTCTCTTCGCATTCTCTTCTTCTCTTCTTCTTCTTCTTCTTCTTACGCATTCTTCTTCATTCTCTTCTTTCTTCTTCTCTTCTCTTCTTCTTCTTCTTCTTCTTCTTCTTCTTCTTCGCATTCTTCTTCGCTTCTTCTTTGCATTCTTCTTCGCATTCTTCTTCTTCGCATTCTTCTTCTTCTTCCATTCTTCATTCTCTTCTTCTCTTCTTCTTGCTTCTTCTTCTTCGCTTCTCTTCGCATTCTTCCACACATTCTTCTTCTTCTTCTCATTCTTCTTCTTTCGCATTCTTCACATTCTTCTTCTTCTTCGCATTCTTCTCTTCTTCTTCTTCTCTTCTTCTTCTTCTTCTTCTTCTTCTTCTTCTTCTTCTTCTTCTTCTTCTTTCTTCTTCTTCGCATTCTTCTTCTTCGCATTCTTCGCTTCTTCTTCTTCTTCTTCGCATTCTTCTTCTTCTTCTTCGCATTCTTCTTCTTCGCATTCTTCTTCTTCTTCTTCTTCTTCTTCTTTCTTCTTTCTTCTTCTTCTCTTCTTTCTTCTTCTTCGCATTCTTCTTCTTCGCATTCTTCTTCTTCTTCCTCTTCTTCTTCTTCTTCGCATTCTTCTTCTTCTTCGCATTCTTCGCATTCTTCTTCTTCTTCTTCTTCTTCTTCGCATTCTTCTTCTTCTTCGCATTCTTCTTTGCATTCTTCTTCTTCGCATTCTTCTTCTTCTTCGCATTCTTCTTCGCATTCTTCTTCTTCTTCGCATTCTTCTTCGCATTCTTCGCATTCTTCTTCTTCTTCTTCGCATTCTTCTTCTTCTTCTTCGCATTCTTCTTCTTCTTCGCATTCTTCTTCGCATTCTTCTTCTTCTTCGCATTCTTCTTCGCATTCTTCGCATTCTTCTTCTTCTTCTTCGCATTCTTCTTCTTCTTCTTTTCATTCTTCTTCCTCTTCGCATTCTTCTTCGTGTTCTTCTTCGCATTCTTCGCATTCTTCTTCGCACTCTTCTTCTTCGCATTCTTCTTCGCATTCTTCTTGTTCTTTTTCGCATTCTTCGCATTCTTCGCATTCTTCTTCTTCGCATTCTCTTTCTACTTCCCCTCCTTCTCCTCTTTACTCCCCCCTCCCTCCGCCCCTCCCCTTTCCTGCTGTGTATCCTCCACCAGTGGCATTCGTTACCTATGCACTGTTCCAGCGACGTGCCAGGCCCACTGCAGTGGTGCCAGACTGTTCTGCCATGACAGATGTTTCCATTCCGAGATGGAGAAAATGTAAGTACCAAGACCCAGCTTGGCTGGGTCCATGAACAGAGGGAAGGGACTGAACAGGAAAAAAAAAAAAAGGAAGAGGTGGATGCTGGCGGTGGGGGGGGGGGGGGGCGGTTAGGA
>CM065715.1:46101610-46109110 GCA_033310375.1 Conus canariensis | reverse complement strand
TGTGTGTGTGTGTGTGTGTGTGTGTGTGTGTGTGCATTTGTGCGTGCGTGCGTGCGTGTGTGTGCGTGCGTGCGTGCGTGTGTGTATGTGTGTGCGTGCGTGCGCGCGCGCGTGTGTGTGTGTGTGTGTGTGTGTGTGTGTGTGTGTGTGTGTGTGTGTGTGTGTGTGTGTGATATTCCAGTGATACCAAGCGGTCACCGGGCAGCACGAGTTCGATGGACATGGACGACTTTTTGGAAAACTGGACAAACAAACGGTAAGCCACTCGTGGTTGAGCGACAGCAGTATCAGCAAAAACACCAACACTGACAGTCACAGTAACATCAGCATTAACAATGATCACCACAACAATAGCTATAACGACAGCAGTATCAGCAAAAACACCAACACTGACAGTCACAGTAACATCAGCATTAACAATGATAACCACAACAATAGCTATAACGACAGCAGTATCAGCAAAAACACCAACACTGACAGTCACAGTAACATCAGCATTAACAATGATAACCACAACAATAGCTATAACGACAGCAGTATCAGCAAAAACACCAACACTGACAGTCACAGTAACATCAGCATTAACAATGATCACTACAACAATAGCTATAACGACAGTAGCCAAATAACGACAGCAGCTAGAACAATAACGACAGCAACAATAACAATACCAATAACAACAACAATAACAACAGCAACAAGAGCAATAACAACAACAACAATAACAATAGCATCAATAACAATAACAACAGCAACATTAACAATAACAAAAGCAGCAATAACAATAACAACAACAATAGCAATAACAAGACCAAAACAACAACAATAACGACAGCAACAATAATAATGCCCATAGAAACAATGACACTAACAACAGCCATGATAGTAATAACAAGAGCAAAACAACAACAATATCATCAAAAAACAATAACAAGAGTAAAAAAAATAGCACTATCAACAGCAACAGTGATAATAAGAACAGAATCAGTGACCATAACAACAGCAACAATGACAATAATAACAGCAACAACAACAATAACAACAGTAACCACAATAATAACAACGGTAACCACAACAATAATAACAGCAACAACAACAACAACAACAGAAACAATGCCGCCAATTCAGACAATCATGAGAATAGCTGCACCACTAAGAACAAACGTATCCAACATCCCATACTTATTCTAAACAGTCATTGTTTACACCTAGCCTTTGTTGTTGCTCTTTTTATTTTTCCTTTGCCATCATTGTTTCACTGACTTGCCGGTTTAAGTTGAACAATGACAACTATTATCGTCACAAGAACAACAGCAAAATCGCAAACAATTTGCAAAATAAAATCTAAAACAAACAAACAAATTCTTTACCTATGATTAGATGTCGTTGTTTCATGTTGGCGACAATTTTTAACGTTTGATTTCATTCATTATCTCATAGATGAAAAACGTTGTGTTTTTATCAGACTAGGTCTCTGGCATTCAGTTAGGCTGATTTTTCTTTGTTTGATTATTTGTTTGTTTCTTTTCCTTTGTTTTGTTTTATTTTGTTTTTACGATGCTGTAGATATTCTGCATGTGGTTTTCTTGCATGTGTGTGTGTATGTGTGTGTGTGTGCGTGTGTGCGTGCGCGCGCGCGCGCGCGTGTGTGTGTGTGTGTGTGTGTGTGTGTGTGTGTGTGTGTGTGTGTGTGTGTGTGTGATATTCCAGTGATACCAAGCGGTCACCGGGCAGCACGAGTTCGATGGACATGGACGACTTTTTTGGAAAACTATTTATAAAACACTTTTGAAGAATTTTTTTTTATGAAACACTTTAGTAAGATCAAACTAAATGTTGACAAAACACTTGTTTATGAAACCCACAACTAGATCCAAGAACTATTGGCCTGCACCAAAACTCCAGAACAGCAGGGAGGGAAGAAAAGTAACCCTGAAACCACACAAACCACACAAACCACACAAACCACATAACAATTAGTTTCCAGATTGTCACCAAAAAACACACAATACAACACATGATTATGAAGAATAATCATACTAAAGACATGATGGAGAATCTGCACCACAGAATCTTCGTTAAGATTCCAACGAGTCACTCTAGGCTCTAAGCAACACCTATTACTTTAGCCATCCTCCCTACTAAATTTAGATATATTGTCATGCTCACTGTGATCAAATTTACCCGACTTGATAATTTCAGAAAACTACATAATAATCCTACAGGCTTTTAGTAAAAAAGCCTATAATTAACCACATCATAGCCAGCCAGCCATTACTGACTACAATGACCACACTACTAAACACAAATAATTTTATCACAAACGGTATGGATAAAATAAACTCGTGCTAAAATCTCGCAACTCTATCCCGACTTCTTTTCGCTATTCTCACATCTTACTAATCACTCTTCCCCATCACTACTCTCCAATGACCACTACTCCAGCTCAAAATTCATAAATCAATTTTTTCATTACACAAGCATTAACTAACTTCAAAATCATTATACTGAAATGCAACCAAAACTCCACTATACGTTGTGTTTTTATCAAACTAGGTCTCTGGCATTCAGTTAGGCTGGTTTTTCTTTGTTTGATTATTTGTTTGTTTGTTTTTTTTGTTTTGTTTTTACGATGCTATAGATATTGTGTATGTGGTTTTCTTGTATGTGTGTGTGTGCGTGCGTGCGTGCGTGCGTGCGTGCGTGCGTGCGTGCACGCGCGCGCGCGCGCGCGCGCCGTGTGTGTGTGTGTGTGTGTGTGTGTGAAAACTGGACAAACAAACGGTAAGTCACTCGTGGTTGAACGACAGCAGTATCAGCAAATACACCAACACTGACAGTCACATTAACACCAACAATAACAATGATAACTACAACAAGAGCTATAACAACTGCAACCAAATGACAACAGCAACAATAACAACAACAAATAACCCTAGCAATAGCAATGATAATATCAAAAAGAGAGAGCAACAGCAACAATAACAATAACAACAGCAACAATAACAATAAAAAAAAAAGCAGCAATAACAATAACAGCAACAACAATAGCAATAACAAGAACAAGAACAACAAAAACGACCCACAGTAACAATAACACTAACAACAGCCATGATAGCAATAACGAGAGCAACAACAACAGCATCATCAAAAACAATAACGACGGTAAAAATAGCACTATCAACAGCAACAGTAACAATAAGAAGAGCATCAGTAGCCATAGCAACAGCAACAATAACAATAACAACGACAACAACAACAATAACAAGAGTAACCACAACAATAACAACGGTAACCACAACAATAACACCCTCTCTCTCCCCTATCTGTCCAAAATAAAATCAAAATCTTTGATTTCTCAACTCAGTAAGACTGCAAAGTTCCAATATTTACATATAACCCACTAAGTAAAAATAGCGGCCATCTTTAAAACAAATTTTGACATGCGCAGTGAATCAAAAAGCTGGGTAGTTCGCTTTTCAAATTTCAAAGCACAAATGACTCTCTCTCCACAATCACTATATTTTTCCTACATCCTATTTCACTACACCATCCCAAACAAAAATATTTCCATCAAATTAACCCAATCTTTCACCCAAATAACAAATAATTAACAAACCAAATATTTTACACATGCGCCCTTTTAACCGGTTTAATATTCTACGCTAAAAACTTCAATATACCAATCTCAAGAAAAACTAAGCCACAACATTGTCCACCATAATCAAATAAACATTTGTGAACATAATTACAATCATTTCAAAACTAACCTTGAGGGGGATTACTGATATAACAGGGATTTAAACCCAACAACTTCTTCCAACAGCTATACAGCCATGTTGAAAACCGAATAAGGCGCCAAACACTTTATTTTCGCACAACACATTTATCACATAACTTCCGCTTCAGTCAGATCTTCAATATGTTTTTTTCTTCAGAACAATATTATTATTATTTGCTTATTATATAGTTTACACTTTATCCTGAATAAAATTTTACTTGCAAAAATGTTCTTTCAAAATTAAAAAGAAATCCGAAACAATGCATCCAAAACAAATTTTCTTTTTTTTTAACTGAAACGGATTTGGAGGCCAAAAACTGGTTTTGCTCTTTTCAGATTAAAGGGAAATAATTGAAATTTTCTCCCTTAGACCACAAATAAAAATGGTGTTATATACTATACAAAATTATTTGCTTTTAATTTCTTTTCTTTTTTTTTTTAACAAATAATTTGTGTGGTTTACATTAGCACTATCAACAGCAACAGTAACAATAAGAAGAGCATCGGTGGTCATAGCAACAGCAACAATAACAATAACAACGAACAAACAATAACAACCACAACAATAACAATGGTAGCCACAACAGCAACAACAACAATAACAACAGAAACAATGCCGCCAATTCAGACAATCATGGGAATAGCTGCACCACTAAGAATAAACGTATCCAACACCCCATTAGTAGAAAGAAACTCGTGGAGAGCGTGGCAGCAGAAAGTCCTCAGAAGAGAAGCCCCCTTCAAGCAAGTGTTTCGGCCCTTATCTCCTGACACTCTAGGGGGGTTGGGCCACACCCGGTTCATGACTCCGGATGTCCCTCTGCTGCCCCTTTTTTTTTTCCATCTTTGGACGAGTCATGGCTGGGATTCGAACCCATGACCCCCTGGACATGCTCATTTTAGGGATTGTCCACTTAATGTGTCGCACTCTAACCACTGAGCCACTGGGGCACCTGATATTTGTAGGGAAATTAAGCCTTATGAAGTTCACTTTTGTTCCTCCTTGACCAGATCCAGCTTGAACACCTCTCTGCCGCTTCTGCCATTGCTTTCAGTGCTCTGGGTTTTTTTTTATTTTTCATTCCCTGCAACTGAGAGCTGTTTCATGAGGCTGTAAGCAGACGTTCCTACTTATTCTAAATAATCATTGTTTATCCTCAGCCTTTGTTGTTGCTCTTTTTATTTTTCCTTTGCCATCATTGTTTCACTGACTTGCCGATTTAAGTTGAACAATGACAACTATTATCGTCACAAGAACTACAGCAAAATCGCAGACAACTAGCAAAAGGAAAGCTAAAACAAACAAATAAATTCTTTACCTATGATTTGATGTCGTTGCTTCATGTAGGCGACAGTTGTTAACGTTTGGTTTCTTTCAATATCTCATAGATGAAAACAGGTGTGTTCATATAAAAGTGAGTCTCTAGCTCTGGCATTCAGTTAGGTTGGTTTTTGTTTCTTTGATTGTTTGTTTTTTGTTTGGTTTTGTTTTTTATGATGCTATAAATATTTTGCATGTGGTTTTCTTACATGAGTGTGTGTGTGTGTGGTGTGTGTGTGTGTGTGTGTGTGTGTGCGGCCGTGTGTGTATGTATGTGTGTGTGTGTGTGTGTGTGTGTGTGTGTGTGTGAGTGCGTGTGTGTGTGTGTGTGTGTGTGTGTGTGTGTGTGTGTGTGTGTGTGTGATATTCCAGTGATACCAAGCGGTCACCGGGCAGCACGAGTTCGATGGACATGGACGATTTATTTGAAAACTGGACAAACAAACGGTAAGCCACTCGTGGTTGAGCGACAGCAGTATCAGCAAAAACACCAACACTGACAGTCACAGTAACATCAGCATTAACAATGATAACCACAACAATAGCTATAACGACAGCAGTATCAGCAAAAACACCAACACTGACAGTCACAGTAACATCAGCATTAACAATGATAACCACAACAATAGCTATAACGACAGCAGTATCAGCAAAAACACCAACACTGACAATCACAGTAACATCAGCATTAACAATGATAACCACAACAATAGCTATAACGACAGTAGCCAAATAACGACAGCAGTATCAGCAAAAACACCAACACTGACAGTCACAGTAACATCAGCATTAACAATGATAACCACAACAATAGCTATAACGACAGCAGTATCAGCAAAAACACCAACACTGACAATCACAGTAACATCAGCATTAACAATGATAACCACAACAATAGCTATAACGACAGTAGCCAAATAACGACAGCAGTATCAGCAAAAACACCAACACTGACAGTCACATTAAAATCAACAATAACAATGATAACTACAACAAGAGCTATAACAACTGCAACCAAATAACAACAGCAGCAATAACAACAGCAACAATAACCATAGCAATAGCAATGATAATACTAAAGAGCAACAGCAACAAGAACAATAATAACAGCAACAACAACAATAACAAGAGTAACCACAACAATAACAACGGTAACCACAACAATAACAACAGCAACAATAACAATAACAACAGAAACAATGCCGCCAATTCAGACAATCATGAGAATAGCTGCACCACTAAGAACAAACGTATCCAACATCCCATACTTATTTTAAATAGTCATTGTTTACACCTAGCCTTTGTTGTTGCTCTTTTTATTTTTTCTTTACCATCATTGTTTCACTGACTTGCCGGTTAAAGTTGAACAATGACAACTATTATCGTCACAAGAAAAACGGCAAAATCGCCAACAACTAGCAAAAAGAAAGCTAAAACAAACAAATATTTTTTTTTACCTATGATCAGATGTCGTTGTTTCATGTAGGCGACAATTTTCAACGTTTGGTTTCTTTCAATATCTCATAGATGAAAAACGTTGTGTTTTTATAAACTAGGTCTCTGGCATTCAGTTAGGCTGGTTTTTGTTTGTTTGATTGTTTGTTTTTTGTTGTTGTTTTGTTTTTACGATGCTACAGATATTCTATATGTGCTTTTGTTATATTGTGCGTGTGTGCATGCGAGTGTTGTGTGTGTGTGTGTGTGTGTGTGTGTGTGTGTGTGTGTGTGAGTGTTTGTGTGTGTGTGTGTGTGTGTATGTGTGTGTGTGTGTGTGTGCGTTCGTGCGTGTGTGTGTGTGTGTGTGTGTGTGTGTGTGTGTGTGTGTGTGTGTGTGTAATACGTGTGTGTGTGTGTGTGCGTGTGTGTGTGTGTGTGTGTGTGTGTGTAATACGTGTGTGTGTGTGTGTAATACGTGTGTGTGTGTGTGTGTGTGTGTGTGTGTGTGTGTGTGTGTGTGTGTGTGTGATATTCCAGTGATACCAAGCGGTCACCGGGCAGCACGAGTTCGATGGACATGGACGATTTATTTGAAGACTGGGCAAACAAACGGTAAGCCACTCGTGGTTGAGCGACAGCAGTATCAGCAAAAACACCAACACTGACAGTACACAGTAACATCAGCATTAACAATGATAACCACAACAATAGCTATAACGACAGCAGTATCAGCAAAAACACCAACACTGACAGTCACAGTAACATCAGCATTAACAATGATAACCACAACAATAGCTATAACGACAGCAGTATCAGCAAAAACACCAACACTGACAGTCACGCTAGCATCAACAATAACAATGATCACTACAACAAGAGCTATAGCAACAACAACCAAATAACAACAGTAACAATAACATTAACAACAGCAACAAAAACAAGAGCAATAGCAATGACAATA
>CM065715.1:46046610-46079110 GCA_033310375.1 Conus canariensis | reverse complement strand
TTTTTTTTTTTCTTTTTTTTCCCTCGGGAGAATTACATCTCCAGGTTCCGATATTGTACAAACGCGGGTTTCTGAACTCTGTCACTTTTTACTTATGCAGTTTATAAACTGAGGTAACGCTTTCTCAGTTCTATGTGTTGATCGAAAATCATTTGTAATGCCATCAATTTTTTAGTTTTACGTGCAATACTAATGGACATTTTCCCCACTAATATAATGTGGTTAATCGATTTTGTTACCTGTTTACCTATATCGTCTCTATGGACTCCAAAGAGAACGTCAGTTAACGACAGTTTTAAAGATTTATCGATTCTCGATGAAATCAATATTTCTATATTTTTCCAAAATTTGTTGACTGGAGGACAGTAGAAAAAGAAATGTTCAATAAAATCAATTTCATCTGTACAGTTATCACACTTGCTAGTTTCTGATACTTTCATTTTTTGCAAAAGAATATTAGTCGGGTAAATGTTGTGGTTTATTTTCCATTGTAGTTCATACAGCCTAACCTCTTTTGTAGATGTTCTTGGTGTTAGCCATATGTGTTCGTCAACTTCGAAGTCAAGTTTTCTACGCCAAAAGTCCTTGCCGTTTGCAGTAACGTTACTCAAATTCCTTTGCTCCAGCAGCTTTTTTATTTCTTTTGGTTTTGTGTTAAACAGATGGGCTTCGCAGTCAGCAGAGTAAACATTGTCAAGAGTAATATTGTTTTCATAAATCCAATCCAGCCATGGTGATGGGAGAGCGGTTCGCAGTGCATTGTATTCAAAAATTGTATTGCATTACGATCTCCTAAAACTGTCTCCACTTCATTGAGATTAAGCAGTCTATTTTCAGTAATGTGTACAATGTCTCTGACAAACTGTATTCCCTTTTGTTTCCACTCTTGAAATATAATATATTGCCTTTATATTTTATCAAGTCATTATAAAATAACATTTGATCTAAAAAGTTACTTGGTGTTATTTCTTCTATCTTGGTTTTCCTCTTATTATTCAAATAAATGGTAACTACATTTCTCCAAAATTCATTGTCTATTCGTTCAATTTGCTGCAACTGCATTGCATTACAGTTAAGCTTAAATATGCTATCGTTACTAATTATTTTGTTTAAGTGCCACTTCGGAATCTTACTCCAATTTTCGTCTGTCGCAGAAAACAATTTCCCTGCCCATTGCAAATACATACAGTTTTGCAGTTCCATAACGTTAACCATTTTTAAACCTCCTGAGTTATAGTCTGCTTCCATTACTTTCCTTTTCACTTTTTCGAATGCTTTCCGGTTACTGTGTTTCTTTTGCCAAACAAATTTATATAACATCGTATTTATCTTCTGCAAGACTCCATATGGAATACCAATTGACTGCATTACAAAGACTAGTTGACTAACCAAAAAAGATTTAATTACTGCTATTTTGCCATGAATGCTGATGTCTCGTTTGCTCCAGGTCTTTATTAGTTTTTCTATGGTTTCAACTCTGCCTTTCCAGTTTTCTTCAATGTTTTTGGCCATTTTATCTTTTTCAAAATAAATGCCAAGTATTTTTATTCTTTCAACTATAGAGAAAGGCAGATTGTTTTCATTTATTCTCCTGCCCATTCTTATAGCTTTGGTTTTATTCATATTTAACTTAAGACCAGAGAACTTTTCGAATGCTTTCAGAATATTCACAGACTCAATCATGTCATCTTTGTTATCTAAGAATAGGGTGGTATCATCAGCGAGTTGTTTTATCTTAATATACTGCTCTTTTGCACGGTGCCTTGTTGGCACTTGGATACCTGTTACTTCACTTTTTCTATTCTTTGCAGCCAAGAGCTCCACAGCTAAAACAAACGCTGAAGGGGAAAAGGGACAGCCTTGCCTTATTCCACAAGTTACATTAAATGGCTCAGACAACCAGCCTCCATGGTTGATACAGCTTTGGCTACCATTTGTTAAAACGTGTACCCATCTTTGGAAATCGGTCCCAAATCCCAATACTTTGAATACATGTAAAAGATTTTTTTTTATATGGAGTCAAAGGCTTTTTCATAATCTATAGCTAATAAGTACCCTGCCTTTCCGGTTTTATTTAAATAGTTGATGACATCATCGATGGTTCTTAGCACTGTTGCTATATTTCTTCCCTTTATGTATCCAACTTGATCTTCGTTAACTAAGTTATGGATGACTTTACCTAGTCTTTCTGAGAGTACTTTTGCCAAAATTTTATAATCAGAATTTGTAAGAGTGATGGGTCTCCAGTTGTTAAGTTTATCTCTGTCTAAGTCTTTACCTTTGTGAAAAAGAGTTATAATGCCTTGCCGTTGTGTAAATGAGAGGCTTACACTGTTAAAGGATTCAATAAAGGAGTTAGTGACAACATTGCCTAATTTTGACCAAAAAAACTTGTAAAACTCGGTTGTTAAGCCATCGCTTCCTGGAGCAGAGCCATTTTTCATCTTCTTGAGAGCAGATGTCGTTTCTTCTAATGTCACTATGCCTTCACATATTACTGCGTCATTTTCTTCTAACTGTCTTATTTCTGCATTTTCAATAAAAATGTCGGCAGCTTCTTCTACATTCGATGCTTCAGTATTCTGGGCATATAACTGTTTATAAAATGCAATTTGTTCTTGCATTATTTCTCTTTGGTCAATAATAATGTTACCTGTCTCTTTACATAGTCTTGTAATAATCCTATTTCTACTTTGTGCCTTTTCTAAACTACAAAAATATTTTGTATTCTTTTCTCCTTCTTCTATCCATTTAAGTCTGCATCTTACTTGAGCGCCTCTAGCTTTGTAAGCCTGCAAAATCTCTAGGTTCTGTTTTACTGTCATAAAGCGTTTATTAATATTTTCGTTTTGGGGATTGTTGGCGAGCTCTTTTTCTAGACTTTGTAACTTTGACTGTAATATTAGAGATTCATTTCTTTTCTCACAAGCCAGATTTTTCCCGAAATCTATACAAAATTTTCTTATTTCAACCTTACACATTTCCCATTTTTCTAAATAATTCAGACCTTCATTGTCTAAAAGAAATGTATCTAACATATCATTCATTTTTTGTACAAACAGAACATTTTTAAGATAACTATTGTTGAATCTCTAGTACCCTGGTCCCCGGATGAAGTCATTCTCATTCAGTTCAAGGACAACAGCCTTATGGTCAGAATTCGGAACAAAAAAATGTTCACACAAAGTACAAAAACGCAAAATGTTATCAGAAACAAAACAATAATCTAATCTGCGCGCAATAAATGGGTTAAGACGAATCCATGAGGCATCTTTTTCTTTTGGATGATAAAGTCTCCAGGCATCTGTTAAATCTAATATATTAATAACATGCTGAAAACTGGCAGTTTCCGATTTGTCGTGGGGTTGACCCGCCACTATGTCGAGGTCACTGTTCAGAGTGCAGTTAAAATCACCAAGAATAATTAAATCTTCGTACTCCATAGAATTGAAAATTTCAATCAATTTTCGATAATATATGATTTTTTCCTTGGTGTTGTTGGGTGCATAAATATTGGCAACCATTATATTATAGTATTCGTTTACCACTGAAATGACTAAGATTCTATCTTGTGCAAGCTCTAACTTAACATTTCCCTTAAAGTGTTTTGAAATCAAAATAACTTCTCCTCTGCTTTTGTTCGTTCCCTCATTGAAAAAAAAAATTTCCACCCCATTGTTTTTCCCATTCATTTACATCTCTGTCTGTTATGTGACATTCTTGTAAGCAGATAACATCAAAACGTTTTTCTTTGAAATATGCAAACAATGATTTCCTTTTAAACCTGTTTTTAAACCCCTAACGTTTAGTGAAACAATACTGATTTTATCCATGGAGAGAAACGTTCAGTTCATTTAATTAATCTATTGGCAATTTCAATCAGATAACCACTGTTCAAACACATAGTCCATGATACATTTCCAGGCCATTGTCCGTTCGTAGTCATGAATAATAAACCTGATCTACTTCCCGTGATCAGCCGGTGTGGATTCTGACCCAGAGTCCACTAAATCTGCTGTCAACGAGCCATCCGACCCACGGTCACAGCGCCGATACTTTTCTGCTCCCTCTCCCGGGCTGTGTCGGTGTCTAGACTGGCGCCGCTTGCTGGGGGTAGCTGACCTGTTGCGGGGAGAGCGGTCCAGGGAGGACAGGAGGGTGGTTTGACGGGACAGAGGACGCCCTCCGTCACTTCCGTCGACAGACTTGCTAGTGGACTGTACTGTTTCACTGGTACTAAGATTTTCTTTGACACCAGTCTTTTTAACACCATTCTTTTTACCGTTTGCCTGTCTGTCCATAGTATGTTCGCCAGTCCGTCCATCCTTTATTTGTCTGTCCGCTGCCTCTGTCTGTTAGTTTAGCATTCGACGTCACCTCTTTTATGTCCTGTTTGCCCGCACTGTCTACATACAATGTCTCCTGAGCACTGTGAGACATGGTGATCTGGCTTCAGACAGCGTGAACACATGACTTTTTTCTGCTGTTTTTGCTCTCTGTGGAACAATTTAGCTGTAAAAATACTGACTTTCACAAACTCATCAAGAGGAGTAGAGGGGACAGTTATGAAAACAAACCTGCGACCCGTTACAAATCGAGTCAATTTGTTGTCTGCGTCGCGAGCTCTCTCCATCTTAATGTCTGATCTCAGTTCGCAACCGAGCTTGACAAGTGAATGCTCGATTTCTGAGTCTGCGACCGAGATTGGGATGTTGTCAATCCACAGTTTTGTAGAGGGCTTTTCATCACCTGTATCGCTGTGGAGGACATAGGGGTTAGTACTGCATACCTGTAGCGTAGTATCCCTCATCCGCATACCCTGGACAAGGATTGCCATCCGTGCCTCCTTGGTGGCGGGGTAAATACGCCACAAGCTGCCAATGTTCTGAGCTCCGATGATCAAACCCTGGCCAGCCACTCGTTCCGCCGCCAAGCACATTTCCAAAACGGACGGCCGATTCTTGCCGTGATCCAGAATGTTCTTTGATTTGAGAAAAACGGGAGTAACTGTAGAAAAAGCTTGCATTTTCAACGAATAAACTGGAACGTCAGGAAAAAAGAAAAGACGCTGTCGCGGTTAGCGCGTGTAGGCAAAGCGTACGACTGAGTTCACAGCTCATTCGGACCGTTGAGAGCGTGGCAAAATACGTCCGCACACGTCGAGCGACACTCACCGAATCCCCGACGATGTTTTTCATCCTGTTCAGTAGGGTCCTGCTGAAGACCTTCCCAGGAACTGACAGTAGAGTAACCCTCTGTAGTTTGCGCAGTTGCTGAGGTCTCCTTTCTTTGGCAACTTGATCAAGTACCGCTCCTTCCACTCTGATAGCACTTGTTCTTTCTCCCAAATCTTCTTGAAGAGGGGGTGGAGCATATCGACAGTTGTTTCCATGTCTGCCTTCAGCGCCTCCGCCGGAATGTTGTCAGGTCCAGCTGCTTTGCCTGTCTTCAGCTGCTTGAGGGCTTTCCTGATCTCTTTCTTGCTGGGCAAACTGCAGTCAATCGGCAGGTCGCTGCCAGCTGCCGGGATGTCTGGCGGGTCCTGAGGAGCTAGTCGGTTCAGCAGCTCCTCAGAGTGTTCCCTCCATCGGTTCATCTGCCCCTCATCGCCTGGGATGGCCTTTCCATCCTTATCCTTCACTGGCCTCTCAGGTTTGGAGAACTTTCCACAGAGCTTCCTGGTGGTGGTGTAGAGGTCTTTCATGTTTCCATGTCGGGCAGCTTCCTCTGCCTCTGTAGCAAGTGCCTCCATAAAGTTCCTTTTGTCCACCCTTATGCTGTTCTTCGCGATTCTGGCAGTGCTTACACAGGCCTCCTGGGCTCTGGCTTTCTCTGCTCTTGTGCGGCTGTTGTTGAGTACTACCTTCTTCTTCTTCCTGTCCTCAATGTTCTTTTAAATGAGTCAGCTGATATCCACTCCTTGTGACTGCGTGTCTTGTAGCCCAGCATCTCCTGGCAGGTTGATGTCACTGTCTCTTTCACTGCCTTCCATTGCTCGTCTATGGTCTCTTCTTCCAATATCTCCTGGAGAACTTGAAACCTGTTGGTGAGAGCCAGTCGGTACTCCTCCAGCTTGTCTGTGTCTTTCAGAAGTCCTGTGTTGAACCGTTGGCGTTGGCCTGTCTTTCCATTCCATTTCCTCTTAAGCTTGAGCTTAAGTCTGGCTACAAGAAGATGATGGTCCGAAGCAATGTCGCTCCCCTCTTGACTCTCACATCTTGGAGCGTTCTTCGAAACTTCTTTGAAATACACACATGGTCGATCTGGTTCTCGATGGTATGGTCTGGTGATATCCAGGTTGCCTTGTGGATTCGCTTATGAGAGAAGAGTGTTCCGCCGATGACGAAGTTGCTTGTGGCGCATAGGTCTGCAAACCTCTCCCCGTTGTCGTTCATCTGGCCCAGTCCATGCTGTCCCATGACCTCCTCGTAGCCCTAGCTGTCGCTGCCCACTTTAGCGTTCAGATCACCCATGACGATGTTGAGATCTCTGCTTGGGCAAGTCTCTATGATGTTCTGGAGTCCGTTGTATAATTCTTCTTTGTCTGCCTCGTTGCTTTCGTTGGTAGGAGCGTAACACTTGATGATGTTCATGTTAAGCCTCCTCTTCTTGGTCCTGAAGGATGCTGTCATGATGCGTAGTCCGCGGGCTTCCCACTTGATGAGGGCTCTCTCTGCTGTTTTGGAAAGCATCAATGCCACTCCAGGGGTGTGCGGTGCGTCCTCTTCCTCATGGCCTGTAAACAGCAGGGTTTCTCCCGAGACGGGTCTCTTCTTGCCGCTGCCCGTCCATCGTGACTCACAAATCCCGAGGATGTTGAGGCCGTAGTTCCTCATTTCTGCAGCCACCTGTGCCGTTTTCAAAGCTTCATACATGGTCCTCACATTCCATGTCCAAATGGTGATGGTAGTCCTGGTCGAAAGAATGGTAGTCGGCTGAGTGGCTTCCAGATGACACCGGCTTTCACCACTCCGCGTCATAGGTCCTCCAGCTGAAGGTCCATCTCCCAGGGCTGAGTTTTCCGTAGACTCTCTTGTTGGCGTTTTTGTAGCATGATGGTTTTCTACAGGGAGGGGGTGCTAACCCCTCGCCCAACCCTTCTACTTTCTCATCGGGGCTTGGGACCGGCCATGGGGGAGTTCTGCTAACGATGCATAATAGAACTTATGCCACGGTGTCTGGAGTGCGCATCGAACTATTTACAAGTCTGTGTTGTAAAGATTATTGAACTGTGTTGTGATTTTGGTTTGCAGTAGTAGCGACTGGGAACATGGGCATTCAGAACGGATTGTTGATTTTAGAAGCCAGTATTCCTGTAAAACTACCAACCAAGCTAAGCCATTAATAACCAAGCCATCAACAAGCTAACAAACTTACAACCAAACAAGAATAGTGACAACCAAACGAATAAACAAAACTCTTAGCCTCGGCTAAAACTGCTACAACTGATAAGTAATGATAATTATTGCACAAATTCAGTGTTAAAAGACTAACCACGCTCTTTTACACCATACACTCTTTCATATATGCATTTCATCCATTGTACATAAAAACCTAGCGAAATGGTATCGTTTCAGATGCTTGATGGTAATTCGTAGGATATTGTGCTTTGAAAACAGCAAGCGGAAGTTTACTTTGGGTTTCTGTTGCTGTTGTTGTTGTTGTTGTTGTTGTGTTGCTGTGTTGTTGTTGTTGTTGTTGTATCTGTTCCACCTCAGTGGGATTTCACTCACGCCGCTCATTCCGACCCCTCGGCTTCAGCCACAGCCTGTCCCGGCCCGCCACAGCCCCGGCAGTGGCAATCCACAGGGAGCAATCAATGTCAAGTCGTCATGAGGCAGCCTACCAGAAGAGACACTGAACTTTGGTCGAATTACTTCGGTGGTGTTCAGCTGTGCCTGTTCTGATCCAACATACGCAGGACACCACTTCTGAGCCCCCTACTGACGACAATAATTGCTAAGTCGCGAAGCCGGTGTGAGCGACCTCTCTCTCCGGAGGGCGCCACCACGTCCGTCCTACAACGGTCCCCATGAATTTACCGATACCGGTGACCCCGACATGGTCAAATAAATGAGAGGCAATTAAAACCGAGAACAGGGCATGAAAGGACACGAAATTTAATACTTTTTTTTAATGCTGATCGATGAAGATGAGATTGATAAAGATGATGCTACGGATTTCCATGCTGGTCTGAGACTACATGACGAGGCTGTAGTCTACCATACTTTCCTAATATATCACGGCGTAAACCAGACCCGAGAGATACAGACAGACGTCTGCAGTGTTGGTCAGAAAATGTGAGCAACGCTAATAGAGACGCATCCATTAAGCGGATACAATTCGACTGTGCGGTCACAGTCGTTCCAACTGAGCCCATAGCAAGCCGGTCGGGGCAGAAGAATCCCACAATTAAATGGCGCTTATGGAAATCGAACCAGCGACCTCCTAGCCGGGAGTCTGCGACGCTACATTCAACACAGTGGCTTGTAAAGTGGGAACATCTCATAAAGTGGGGGTGCAGTGAGTTTTTTGACAGTTTGGAAGGAAAAGGTAAGGGAATGCTCACTAAACAATGTTAGGATTTTGCTGTGGATTCTCCCGGAGTTTTTGACACGGGCACTGGAGTCAAGGTGATGACTGTCGGCACAGAGAGAAGTGGGCAAATATGGCGGACAGAGCCATCAAAGAGATAGAAGGCAAGAGTCGCCAATTGAGTTGGTTACTAAATTTCACGGGTAGCCTGTGACGCTCTTTGAGTGATGAAGTCTCATGGGAATCTGTCAGAAACAATTGATTGGTTATCTGGACCTGTGACGGCAGTACAAAAAGGAATGGATCATACTATTCGTTTGCAGGTCCAAATCACAATCCAGATTTTTTTCAGCTGAAACTTATATTTGGGTTTGAAATGTCTTGCTTTCTTTTTCTTTTCTGCCTTCGGTCTCTCATGTTTGTGAACTATATGAGCACATCTCCGTGCTTCGGTCTGTATGTATGTAATGTATGTGTCGGGGGGGGTCGTAAGAGTATGGGTGTGTTGTTGTCAGTACGTGGATGTGTTTGTGCGCGTGTGCGAGCATGCGTGTGTGTGTGTGTGTGTGTGTGTGTGTGTGTGTGTGTGTGTGTGTGTGTGTGTGTTGTCTGTCTGTCTGTCTGTCTGTCTGTCTGTCTCTGTCTGTCTGTGTCTGTCTGTGTCTGTGTCCGTGTGCGCGCGGGCGTATGTGTGAGATGGAGGTGTGCCATATGATGTGTTGGAATGGAGGCACGATGGGGATTAGAATGGTAACTTGGCCTGTCCGTCATCTGAATGACTGTATAGGACGCCTTTATCAACGCGTAATGAACCCTGCACAGGTGTATGTATTTGCATCCTTTTATCTGTTTTTTTGTTGTTGTTGTTTTTTTTTCCAATAAAATGTGAGACAGAAATTCCCATTCCACACACATGTCCATACATACGCAGTTGCTTACACGCACGCATTTATAGAAGTACCAATATATGTACACATATACCTGTATGTGCGAGCACAGGCATGCACGCACTCTTGCATGCACATACACGTGTACTGTTGCATGTACAAGCACACACGAGTGCGCACATACACACACACTCACACACACGCACGCACGCACACATATACACACACACACGCGCGCGCGCGCACGCGCGCACGCACGCACACACATACAAGCACGCACCACACACACACACACACACACACACACACACACACAACACGCACGCACACAACACAACACAACACAACACACAACACACACACACACACACACACACACACACACACACCTTTCGAACGCGCGCCCTCACGCACACACACGTACAGAAAGACACGCGGTCGCATGTGTACATACAACTATAGTAGTGACAATGTTATCCAAGGCCTAATATGTGTGATGTTGTGTGATATGTGTGATGTTGTGTGATATGTTGTGATGTTGTGTGTGATATGTGTGATGTTGTGTGATATGTGTTTTGTTGTGTGATATGTGTTATGTTGTTGTGATAGTGCAATGTTGTGTCAGTAGTTGATGTGATGCCGTGTGACATGTGTAATGTCGTGCGCTTTATGTCTTTTGTCATGTGACATGGGTGATGTTTCGTGTTGTGTTTGAAATGAGCAATATATGTGTGTTTTTTCACGTGAGTAATGTTGTATGTGTGATGTTTCATGGTACATCTATTACCGTGTGACATGACTAATGTCACGTGATGCGTCTGATGTCGTATGATTTGTGTGATGTCGTCTGGTATGGGTGTGAATATGAAATATGTGACATGTCATGTGATGTGTATGATGTCGTGTGATATATGTGATGTCTGGTATCGGTAACTGTAAAAAATGTGTCATGTCGTGTGATGTGTCTGATGTTGTGTAATATGTCTGATGTTGCGTGGTGTTGGCTATGTTGCTTGTTGTGTCTGATGTCGTGTGATGTGTGATGTTGTACAATATTTCTAATGTGTGATATTTGTGATGTTGAGTGGTGCTTTTGTGGTGTTTCTGATTCGTTTGCTTTGTCCGCTGTGTATTTAGTCTGGTGCTGTGTGATACGTGCGATGTGTAAGGTGTGTGAGGTAGCGTGAAGTTGATGATGCGATTTCGTGCAATCCTATGTGACATCTCTAGGGTGAGATTATTTTGTGCGCAGTGTGCAGTGATGTTATAATGTGTGTTATGTGTATGTATATGTGTTATGTCATGTATTATGTCTTGTGAAACGTGTGCTGTGTGTCATAACTAATGTTGCATGATAGATGTACTGCGTGATATAGTGTAATATGTTTGATGTGTGAGATCATTTGATATTGTCGCAGGATATATGTGATATATCAATGTTGTGTTGTGATGTTTTGTGTTGTTAATTTTGACATCACATGTTGTTCTATGCGCATCTTTTGGTGCTGTGTGCTCTTAATCAGTGGTGTGTTCTGTTTTGTGTGATGTCGTTCAGTTCAGTTCAGTGGTTATTTTAACATCTATTCATCATCGATGATACAAGACGATAATAGAAGGCAACCGAGATCACTGAGAATGTCCGACCTACTGTCCCTGGTCATTTTCTCTCACCTCTGTCCTTCACATGTCAAATCTAGACACTCCACTAAGAATGCGTCTGAAAAATACTTTTTTTTTTAAAAAGAAGAAGAAAAAAGAAAAGATAAAGAAAAAAAGTTTCACAACAGTCTGCCCAACTCTGACAGGGCAATAACGTGTGATGTCCGTAATACATGCGTCATATAAAACATATAGTCAATGCTGTCAAAATATGCAGTATGCCGTGAGCAGTTATGTGTGATGCAACGTGCAATGTCGAGTTTTATGTGTGATGCCATATAGTATTTAAGTTTCTGTGTGAATGCCAGAGATTATAATCAGCACCAATGGCTCCCCGCCGCCTGTAAGTTCTGTGTTAGCGACGTCCTCTTTTCCCAGGACTCTCTTTGTCCCTGGAAGAGGGGATGGGGGCGGGGTGGGGTGGTTGGGAGGTAGACGGTGGGGGTAAGCTGATGGTGAAGGCAGGATTTCTATTGTCTTGCTGTATGTGTGCCCTATTCTCTGGTCTTTGTTCTGAAAACTGTTCCAAACTTCTTTCTCTGGTAGAATGTATTTTATGGCAGCCTTTTTGTCGTAACTTAGCTATGAAGCGGTGAAAATGCTCGCACCATGTAGAGCAGACACTAGCTGTCCACTCTGCTTCTTTCTATTCGCCCGCATGTATCTATTCTAGTGTATTTTGTCCGTACGAACATGTTTTGCCCGTATATATATATATATATATATATATATATATATATAATATATATATATATATTAATGTATTTTATAGGTATGTATATACTTTAGCGCGTGGACGACCCAGAAATGGTTCCGTATGACTGATTGTGCTAAGCGTATAAGTATAGTTATAAAATATGTTGTGTGATATCACACATAATGTCGTGTGTTTTTATGTCTGATGTGTGATGTTACGCGTGGTGTTGTATGCTTTCTGTTTGTTGTTGTGTTGTAACGAGTGACGTTGCGTCGCTTTTTTTGTCAGGTCATGTGTTGCTGTGTGTAATATTGTGTATGTGTAAATATGGTGTTGTGAGTTGTTTTGTCGATGCTTGCTAAAGTTTTTTTTTGTGACGTCGGGCGTTGTTACGTCTAATGTCGTATGCTATTTTATTGCAACTGTGCTCTCTCTCTCTCTCTCTCTCTCTCTCTCTCTCTCTCTCTCTCTCTCTCTCTCTCTCTCCCGCCCCCCCCCCTTTTTTTTTTTTTTGGGGGGCAGGGGGGGTATTTTTTTTAAATGGCCCAGGCACCCAACCATACAAACATTCATTCAAGCGAGAAATCCTCAGAATGCTATAGGAGCAACACAATCCCCAAGTGAAAGGTAGAAATAGAAACAATCAGAAGGGTAACAAAAGAGAATCAAACTAAAGCCTGCAGAAGATAAAGAACTAGGCCCTCGTATCTCCAGAGACTATACAAAGGAGATACTCCGTTACGCTGGAGACGGGAAACCAACTTAACCAGAAACAGTCATTCAACAACACAAAACAATCCATTCTCTCAAAAGGAAAGTCTGTAAACGTGTCCTAACTGAATAACTGGGACACTACAAGGGGTTACAAAAGAAATCCTAACCCCAGCACAATTTCGAAGGTAAATGTGAAAAGATGTTACGGATGGAATGAGTCGTTCCTGCGGGTGTCTGACTGTCTGACTCTCACACAGAAATTATGGATGCATGCACGACTTTTCCAATGCACATACACACACCCACTCACCCGAACATTGACAACCAGGCAACAGAACACTTTTTTTTATGCTGCTCGAGCCATCAGACAAACTGGCTATCTACTAGCGCTGCTGGTTCCAACGACGACGAAGACGATGACGACGACGAAAACGATGAAGAGGACGAAGACGATGAAGACGACGACTACAGCGTCAAGTCCGACACAGGACTACTGGAATTTCACAGAGCTGTGGCTCAAAAATCACTACCACACTCACGGCGTCTCTGCCGACGACAAGGCGACAGTCTCACACAGGAGCTGTGGCTCACACACAAAAACACAGAACGCAGCGACGGCCTAGCCAACAGGTCGCTGGTTCAAAACTCGGGAGCGGCGCTCTGGCTTGGCAGCAGTGGCGTCTCTGGCCCAACTGGCTCAGCAGGTAGTCGGTCCTGGGCGCAGTGGCAGGTAGGGTAGTTGTCGGCACTCAGGCCGGCCTCTCATTACCGATACAAGGCGGAGAACAAGGGGGTAGACACAGCCACGGCCCCGACCCTCAGAAAGTGGCAGCCAGTCCCCTTCAAACCAGGGTACACTTCTACCTGGGGAAACTGATTTACTACCTTGATTATCATGGCTACTGTTCATTATAATCACTACTACATTCATATTCATTAGCCACATCACATTCGACTAGAACTTGAGACAAACATCAGCATATTCTTTCTTCAACACTACAACATTCCCTTTTCCGGAATCATAACACTACAACATTCCCTTTTCCGGAATCATAACACTACACTGGAAAGGATTTCAATATAAACCTTTCAGAATCTAGTTTTCCAACTTGGGGAAAGGATTCCCACCTATACCGTCTTCAATAAACCATGAATACAATTCATTACACACAATTAATGATTACTTTTCATCAATAGTAGAAAGAAACTCGTGGAAAGCGTGGCAGCAGAGAGTCCTCAGAAGAGAAGCTCCCTTCAAGCAAGTGTTTCGGCACTTATCTCCTGACACTCTAGGGGGGTTGGGCCACACCCGGTTCATGACTCCGGATGTCCCTCTGCTGCCCCTTTTTTTCCCATCTTGGGATGAGCCATGGCTGGGATTCGAACCCATGACCCTCTGGACATGCTCATTTTCCACTTAATGACTCGCACTCTAACCACTGAGCCACTGGGGCACCTGATATTGTAGGGAAATTTAAGCCTTATGAAGTTCACTTTTGTTCCTCCTTGACCAGATCCAGCTTGAACACCTCTCTGCCGCTTCTGCCATTGCTTTCAGGGTTCTGGTTTTTTCCCTCCCTGCAACTGAGAGCTGTTTCATGAGGCTGTATGCAGACGTTCCTACAAACCCCCTAGCTCCAATTTCTGCAGTGAGGACTTTGACCTGATAGCCTTCTCTCCTCAGGCTGTTTGCCAGATCAGCATACTTTTCAGTCCTGTAGATCTGAGCTGCCTCCATTCTGTTCTCATATGGCACCGTGAGCTCGATCATGATCAGCTGCTTGGTTGACCGAGAGTGGACCACTATGTCTGGTCTCATGCCACTCTTGCTGATGGTCTCTGGGTGACTCTTCCATTCTGGGAGGTCTGCAGTGCACTCCCAGTCATCTGCCCCATCTAGCAGACTCTGCCTGCATGTTCCGAGTGGCACTGTTGTTCTGCCATGATTTGCTACCTCCTGCCATGAAGAATGTTGCGGGTGCTTTTGGAGTCCTGATTTTCCCTTTTGTGGTGTTGGTACTAGCCCAGACTACTTGTACAATCTCTTTGAGCACTTGGTTGTGCCTCCATGTGTACCTTCCTTGAGCCAGGGCTACTTTACATGAGCTTAGGACATGCTCCACTGTTTGTTTTTCATGGCAGAGGGGGCATACAGGATCGTCTGTTTTCCCCCACTTCACCAGGTTTGCATTTGAGGGCAGAAGATCATATGCAGATCTGAGAATGAAGCTGATCCTCAGAGGGGCCATGTGCCAAATGTCATTCCAAGTGAGACTTCTTTGGAGTGCATTCTCCCACGTTGTCCATTGCCCTTGCTGGCTCTGCTGGACTGCTTTTTGGAGTCTTTTTTGGTCTTCTTCTTTCCTCATCTCCTGAATCATCAAGTCTCTTTTGACTTTTCCTTTGGCCTTTGACCACCATTCAGTTTTGGTCACCCCCAGTCCTTGTCTGTTGGTCTGTGTGTGTCCTGTTATTTCTCTGATCTTGAGACTTTCTTTTGCGGAATCCATCGCCTCTTGAACTTTCCATTTTCTGCCTGTCTTCAGCTGGGGCTTGATTGCTTCTACCACCTTGTCTCCTGAGTCCTCCAGCATGCTTTGAAGTCTGATCTTCCCTGCTTTGTATTCCTCCAGGATGGATTTCAGTGGTAGTTTCAGCTTTGTTTGGCGACAGTACAGCGCTATGTCAGTGAGACAGGGTGGGACACCAAGTCATTTCCTTGTGAACTTGCTGATTTTGGCTTCCATTGCCTCCACTATGCTGGTGCAGATGTCATATATCATCAGAAGCCATAGGTGCTTTGGTATCAGCATGAACTGCAGACACCAGACCTTGTATTTGCCAGGGAGCCCACACTGGTCAATGGTCTCCAAGCCTTCTTCCGACATCTGTTTGGTTTCTTTTGCTCTTTGTGTGTCTTTCAGGGTATCATCATATCATCTTCCAAGGCTCTTGACTGGCTCTTCTGTGACTGTTGGAATGGCCTGGTTGGCAACACTGAAGACCACAGATTCGGCCACTTTTCCTTTCCTCAGTCAGAGACTCCGTGATTTCTTTGGCTTGAACTTCATTCTGGATGAAACAACTATGTCGTCCAGCCTCTCCAGCACATGACGTGTCTCGTCTTCTCTGGATGAAATCACTGTAGTGTCATCCATGAAGGCCTTGAGAGGGGGCATCTTGTATCCATCGCCAAGGTCCGTTTGTCTTGCGTTGCTCGTTGCTGCTTTCAAGATGACTTCCATTGCAACACGAACAGTATTGGGGAAATTGCACAGCCCATTGCAATGCCCACTTCCAAGTTGATCCAATCTGTTGTGTACTCCTTGGTAGAGAACCGCATTGAGAAGCCATTGAAGTACTTCTTGAGCATGTCACGGATGTTCTTTGGCACATGGTACATCTCAAGAGCCAGCTGTATCATCTCATGGGGTACAGATCCATATGCGTTTGCCAGATCAAGCCACACTACGTCCAGGTCTCTCTTTAATGTTTTTGCTCTTTGGATTGCGTCCCAGATCATTGTGGCGTGTTCTACACAGCCAGCCACGCCTGGGATGCCACCTTTCTGGACTGACACATCCAAGTACTTGTTTTCCATCAGGTACTTGGTCAGCCTTGCTGCCATGACAGAGAAGAAGATTTTCCCTTCGACGTTCAGTAGTGATATTGGCCGGAACTGGCTGATGCCAGTTGAGTTTTGTTCTTTTGGGATGTACACACCATCTGCTGTCATCCACTGGCCGCTGATCTTCTGGTTTCTCCAAGCTGATCGCAGCAGCCTGTGGAGCCACTCCAGCACCTTGGGACATTTCTTGTACAGCTGGTAAGGTATTCCGTTTGGCCCTGGTGATGATTTGGCTCTGGCTTTGTCGACCACCTTCTTGATTTCCGCCAACGTTGGTGGCTTGTCATTGAACTGTTCCTCAGGTCTGGTTGGCCACACCAGACCTTGAATGTCGAATGGTGCTTTGCTCTGTGAGTCAGAGTATGTTTTCCTAAAATGCTGCTCAAGAACTCCTTTGTCCACACTTAGGGTCCCAGATTTCGGCTGCTCAAACAGTGTTCTGGCAAACTGGAAGGGGTCTCTGAAGAAGCGCTCTTGGGTCTTCTTCTTTTTGCTATTCCTCTTCCTCACTGATTCCGCTTTGCTGAGGGCGCTGTGTTTTGCTTTCAGGTCTTTCCAGAGTTTTTCCAAGCCTTGTTTTTTCAGCTGGCAGTGCGGTCTTCATTTGCTTCTTGAGGTTTTTCTTTTGGACCCTGATCTCGTCCATCTCTTCTTGGCGTCTGGATTTCTTTGGAGGTGTTTTCTCTTTGGGTAGTTTTGCTCCATAGGCGTCTCTACATGTGGCATACACAATGTCCCCATATGTGTCTAGTTTGTGTTCCAGGGTGCTTTTCCCTATCAGTGTATCGAGTCTGGACGATTTTTGCATCCAGTTTCTCCCAATCCTCAGTTTCGTTTGCTCGTGGCAGGTTGAGTTTCAGGCACCTGGCATCGAGGGCCTGTGCAAATTCCTCATCCGAACCAACAGCGTGGATGTCCTTGGCACTGTGGTTTAAATCCTGGCCTTGGTCTTCCGATGTCTTATCTGCTGATGCAGTGCGCTGCTGCTCATTCAGATGAGTCTTCACACATCCCATCTTTGTTCTGTGGATCTTCATGCCACGGGTGGTAGCGAAACGCTTTCCAGAGACACATTTGGTCCATGTTCATAGTCTGTTTGGGATTTGCAGTCGTAACTGGTTGAGCACCGATGGATTCATCATTCTCTCCCCCTTTCGGTGAATCCTGGGAGCATCTTTTCCTTTTGTACTTAGTAGCCACATGTTGAAGGCAAAGTGAGGAGCCAGCCCACAGAGCCCTTGGTTCTGGTCTTTCCCAGTGTCCTCCGGTCTTTCACGGTTTTTCTCAAACTATAAATGCCACGACAAAATGTTCATTTCTTTTTCTTGTAACACAAGAATGTTCATTTCATTTCATATAATCACCAGATTTTAGAAGGTATCTTTTTCCAAAAGATTCATCTACTTCAATATATGTAAGGGAAAGATTTCCACACACTCTTGTTTACCAACACACAACTATTCAATATTCATATCAAGAGTGAGAGAACAGTAAAAGGCGGGGTCTGGCTCATCCGGCTCCGCCCAGCTCCAACCGGCTTAAGCCGGTTTCGCTGCTGCTCCACCGGATTACCCAGACCCCGCCTTTTACTGTTCTCTCTTTACAAACATACATAATGTGTAGGATTATCTGTTTTTAACACTAATTTAGAAAACTTTTGAGACTTAAGTTTTTGCTTAATCCTTCGTTTTTCTTGATCGTTTTCAATAACATCATTTTCACGCATACATTCATCAAATGCGTCTCTGTCTTTCATGTGAAATAAAACTACAGTCTTTAATTGTTCTCTAAAGTCTTTTAAAACCGAGTTATATTTCTGACATAAAATCCACACACTTATCCCAGCATGTCTTCCACTGAAAGCCAGTTTTGACAAAGTGTTTCTTTTTTTGACTATATCCTTTTCTGCTGAACAATCATCTATAATAAATAATGTCTGAGTTCCTTCAAACTGTCTAAAGAAATGTTCTAAACACTCACTCAGTTTATTGCTAGGATCAACTAAATAGATTTCATCATCCATCCATATAAACCTTCTATCGTGATATGCTTTGTTCCATTTAAGTGTCGGACAGAAAATTACAACATGATCAAAATTATAACGATAAACTGTTTGTAATAGGTCGAGGACAAATATTGTTTTTCCACAACCAGTCTGTCCACAAATCAATGAACAATGAGGGGTTTTTGTCATAAAGTTTAACATCGGCATTGACACCAAAGTCGTCTGCTCCATAGTTTTAAAACAGAATTTAATCTAATCCAGTTATTGTTTTTATCATACTCTCTGTCAAAACTTGTTCAGTATAATAAAACCCTATAAGGCCCAAATGTGTAAGATTAATCCAGTTCAGTTCTGTAAGATCGTTTCTATTTAGACTAATATCAATTTTGTTGCTTGTTGTCATGACCTTAATATCCTCGCCATTGTAAAGAACAACGACAGTAACTTTAAGTTTGTCAACGTCTAAGTTTTGCCAGCTAATAAGAATTCCTTTCATAAGATTGTCACTGACGCCCAGAGCTCCATTTCTCGCCTCATCTTTTAAGACAGAAATTTTAAATATCATTGTGAACGTGTCTCCTAATTTTGTGCGTGGAATGAACTGTAATTTTGTAGAAGCTTTCTTTAAAACCGATTCTCTTCTGTGGAGGATGTACTGTTTGTCCCCAAACGGCTTTATTTCAATCTCTTTCCGACTGTTGTCCTCTGGCATAAGACTTACATGTAAAGGGCCAGAGTTCAATGCTTTTCTGAAACTTTTTTGACGGTCAAAAAATGTAAATGGGCTTAAGAATTCAAATTTTATGTCCCATTCTAAATATGGTTCTAAGTGCCATTTGTTGTCAGTTTTTCGAACTATTTTATATTCATACTGACCCGCATTATTTGCTTCTACATTGCGTAGTTGTTCTAGTTTAGGAAACCTTTTGCTGTCGCTAACCTCTTTGCGTTTATAATAACCATCTTTAGTGTACTCAAAACCATACAAAGTGCCTATCTCACCGTTTTGTTCAAAGTCCTCAACGTCTGCAAGGTCTTTTAATTCTAAAGTTACACACCTCTCAGGCGCTAATGTAACTCCTGATTCTTCTGGCCCACGAGACATTATTTTTAGTACACCTTATTATTTTATTTCTAAAACAATGTGCAGGTTATCACATTCCACGACTTTCCCTGTTTTATCTGTGATCTTTATATTAAATGATCTGACCCTCCCACAAGCTAATCTTTTAAACTGTAAATTAGGGAATTGTATAATTTCATAATCGCAATATGCAGCTTTCCCTGATGGAAGAGCTCTTAAAACAGTTGAGGGCCTTCCATCATATAAGTTTTCATCAGTGCTCAGCTCGTCCAAATGAACATAGAGTAATGAATGTAATGCAAGATCGAGCGGATATTCTCCCTCATAAGTAGTTTCGTCTGATGTAACTCTAAAACCATGATTGTCAGTTGCAAAGCCTAACATTTTAGCTAGCTCTACATCAAAAAGGTAATGGTCTACTTCTTCTTCAGGTTTGAATGTCAACATTATTTTCAAATTTGCATTGTTAAGTTTGAGAGTAATGTCGAAGTTACTCATTGCTTCTTTCAGGGAGCAAAACCCGTAATAACCATCAGGTATGGTTAACTGGCTAACTAAGTTTCCTCTATTATCAAATTTTTTAATCTTATTATTCTCCTTGGATTCAGTTATATTAAACCATACGACTTTGTAAAAAATTTCATGGAGTGCGACCCTTTGGGTTCCGCAGTTATTATCAATAGCATATTCTAAAAACGAAGGACTGTCTTGAGTTGTTATTGTTACAAACATTTTTAAAACAAATTTAAAAATGAGTGCATTCAAATATACTAATGCAAAATATTCTGTCGGGCCGCACTACAATCTTAAAAATATAACAACTGACACCCTTGACATTTCTGTGACTCAGTCTGACGCCTTTCAAGTAAAGGTTAGTACTCCATTGGATCGTTATCTTAACCCTCCTATTAAAAAAGACTACATCGCGAAAGTGTGGTTCAGTCATCCGATGCAGTTTTATCAGAACCAGTTAAACTTTGCTGTGTTTTGCGCATCAACTGGGTGTGGAGTGTCGTATGCTGATCATTTAAATCATCCTGATCCTTTGGTGAGGTCAGTGTATAGATTTCATTTTTATTACACCTTCAGACGTATTTTATCTGAACTGCAAGCGCCATTACCAAATGACAAAACGTTTAATCCATTCAGCAACAGAATAGATTACAAGGCTTTTGAAAGGATCTGTAACGAATTTGATATTGACCCAAAGACAGACTTTAGACAAAAGTTGGATCTTAATCATGGTTTAGGCACCCCTTATTTTTGGGGCGTGCACAGAAAGTATAACTATGATTACAATCCTCCTTACACATCTTTCTCTTCAGGCACAACTGTTCACCTCGGGTCCATAGAGCAAGAGCATAAAACAGCATGGACAACATTTATTTTGGACGCTTCTAAGGGCCTAACAAAAGCGGGAATAGAACGAATAAACGACTCTATTCGTACTTATGTTTGGTGTTTGCTAGGTTCGCAAGCACAAACGAGATCAAACATAATTGATCCTTCTACTGGCTTTGACGCCCAAAAACAGTATTTAGCAAATTTAGAGGATTCTATTAATTCTGCAATTGATTTGCCTTCAAGTATTAAAAGGTACCAAAATGTTTTGCAATACGCAAGATCGAAAGTAGACTTCGCCGTTGGCACTGGTTTATACATGCTGCCTTCTGACCTCAGACTTCAGATAGGAACAATAATAAACTATAATAATGAAATCCTTGTGGCTGGGAATGAAGAGAAGGTCGGAAAAAACGACATAAATTCTAAGCCAGCAATAGCAATAAAAAAAGAAGCCCCACCAATCCCCGAGCCCCCCAAACCCCCCTCAAAACCCCATCCAATCCTTGTGGTCCCAAGAAATAATGACCATGAATATGAAAAGACAGCACTTGTTATTGGATTAACTGTCCTAGGATTACTTGGTCTTTATCTTACTATAAAGTAACCCAACTATTAAGACAACTAATGTCCATAAGTGCTCAGCCATAAAGCCAACTACTTTACTTGCGGCAGACAAAAGCCAGCTAACGATCCCACCTATTATACCAGGCAAAGAATCTATTGCCTTACTAGCTAATTTTTTTAATAAACTTGCAAGATGATCAAGTTGTTTTTTTACCCATGATTTATCTGATGGTGGTGATGGTCCTGGAGGCACTGCCCCCCCACCACCGCCGCCTGTAATAGCCATCACCAGTGTACTTATTGCAAATCCTAAGGCTGTTATAACACTTGCTAATGTGACACCTTGCTCTCTAAACAGTGTTCTTATTCGTTCTGCTAGCGTCGTGTCTTCATACAAAATTCTGTTGATGGTTTCTCTTATTCTGTTCGCTTGAGTTCGTAATTGTTCTCGGTTATTAGACAACACTTCTAGTCTTGCTGATCTCTCTTGTTCAAGATCTTTTAGTCTTTGTGTTATTCTTTCTTTAACATCATGTCCTAAGTTGTGGTCATCAGCCTCAACTAGTTTTTCTTTTTCTCTTTTTATATGCTCATCTAGTTCACCCAGTTTTGCTAAATTGTTTGTTAATTCGCCTCTGATGCTTCTCAAAGCATGATCAAGGGCCGTTATTTCTCTCATAGGTAGCGGCGGATCGTGCATAGTTTTTAATGCTGTTTCTTCTGAAAAACTGGTTTCTGCTTGTATTATTTCGTCTGCTGTTGGGCTTAAATCTTTAAGTTCCATGTTTTGTATTTGGTTATCTGTTGGGAGTTCTTGTAGTGTGTTTTGAAGTTTAGCAACTGCTTCCCTATCTAATTTTGGTTTAGTAATGCCAAGGCGATTTTGTTCGCTCACACTGAGCCTTTGTCTAATTGTACTCTTTTTTAAAAACTTTGATGAGTCTGGTTTAGTTGTAAGCTGAACAAGTTGTCCTTCGTCGTTTCTCACAAACAAATGGTCATCTTTTGTTTCAAAATCATTAGGGTCTATAAATTCGGGAGGTTCTTGGCCTAAACTTTGATAAAATGATTTGACCTTACTTTCTGTTAATTCACGCCGCAATGATTGTAATGGATGTGTCAAAGGAGTCATTTCACTCATGTCGTCTCCAGGATCAAAAACATCATAATCTTCAATGCCTGCCATGTTTTAAAAATAATTAACTTTTTATTTTGTTTTATAAAAAAAAATGTCACAAGCATATGGCTCAATTCTTGACCCGCATAGAAGACTGAAAGAGCCCTTTGGCGTGAAGGGAAATAAACAGAATATTATTGTTCCAAATAATCCATCTACTATTGATTCAGATCAGATTCTTACTGTCAAATTTCCAGACCTAGGAGCAGATGAAATGATTGTACCAGGCTCTGCACGACTTACTTTCAAAATAGAACTCGAATCAGCAACAGACGCAAACAGGACAGTAGTTCAGAATCTGGGACGGGCAATCGTTATGAAAATTTCTATAAAACTTGAGGGGCAAGAAATATTTTCTTTACACAATGCAGACATATTTTTAATCTATTGTGATCTATGGCTAACCGCGAATGAAAGGGCTGACCTCGCGTTTCAAGGAATCGAAAGTGATGAAGCACTAAAACACAGAATAGATGCTGATGATGCTGCATCTGGCAACAAGCCCGAAGCTGTAAATTTTGCGTATGGAAATCGCTTTTCCATACCCTTGGATTTTGAGTTATTAAGCGCGCATGCACCATACTTTCAAGGAGCATTAAAAGACAGATTGACATATGAACTAACTTTTAATGAATACAATCGCGTTATTAAATCTACAGTCAAAGATGCAAAGTACAGCATTTCTGACATCTTGTTGGAGTTTGATACTATTAACGATCCTAACTTAGCAAGGTTGATCGAACAACAGTATCAGTCAAAATTAGCAATATATTACGAAAGAGTAATTCATCATTCTAAATATACTAAAAACAAGGCAGACACAATATGGAATTTTAGTTTTAGCGCCTCAGCAAGATCGCTTAAAGGTATTTTATTGCTGTGTGAAGATGAAAAACCATACGAAAGACAAACTGAAAAATTTATTAATCCTAAAATAACGAAAGTACAATGTTCAATTGAGGGCAGTCCTAACCAAATCTACAGTAGTGGGCTTAAACCTTATCAGCATTTTGACGAAATAAGAAAATATTTTGGAGGCGGGAGGCATAGAAGTCCAACAGCAGATCTTGTGTCCAAAGATCTACATCTTCATAATGTTAGACTTGATGAATATTTAACAACGAAATATGCTTTATGGATTGACTTAAGGTCGACAGAGGATAATCAGTTGCATGGAAGCGGAAGATCTGTTAAAGACCAAATAACCATTCAAATTGATAAAGAGAAAGAGAGTGATAAACCACTTAATGTACATTTGTTTTTAATATATGATGCGCAGCTGAATATTCAAGATAACAGATTAAAAGATATCCAATACTAAATTATTTTTATTTTTAAAAAAAAGCATGTCTGTTCAGGTTTATCCAAAAGTGCCCAAAGAAGAGATAGTAGGCAACTCTGTTGCTGTAGACATAAAAACTTTCAGATTAACAAACATAACACAAATGCAAACCCAACTAGAGCAGGACCTTTCAAAATACAGTAAAACCAAACGAAGGTATTCTGCTGTCTTTAATGCTGTTACATATGTTAATACTGGAGCATCGATCACTAGTGCTCTATCAGCAGGAACAAGTGTAGGTCTCTTAGCAACAGGCGTAGGTGCACCGGCAGCTTTACCTCTAGGTGGTTTGTCTTTAACTCTTGGCCTGTGTTCATTGGCTGTAAGTGCTGTCAGCAAAAAAATAAAAGCTAAACTCCAAAAGCACACAGCTATGGTTCAACTAATAACAGCTAAACTTAGTTCCTTCAAACTGATAATTGATAAAGCACTTGCCGACTCGAACATCACGGATGAAGAATTTAGTCGCCTACAGGCTGATTTTGAGGACTACAAAAGACAAAAGTTTGATCTTCAAAGAAAGGCAAGGGCAACTTTTTCTCAACAGCCAGACACCGACCAGATAAAAAAGGAATGTTTAAAAAAAGTAACGAGACATTAAACTCTGTTCTAAACAGCTCACATTAACAACACCAAAGGGCGTTTATACTTTAGTTTATGAGTCTAAGCACAAAAAGACCTCTGATATTGATTAATTAATTTAAATAAATATTTTGAGTTAGAAAAGAAGCTCAACATGGATAAGATATATGACAGTTTTGACTCTTGGTTAGATGCAATGGAAGAGGAAGAGCGTTTGTCAAAAGCTTTAAATGAGGTCGTTTTAGAAGTTATTGATCCAACAAACGTACAGGCAAGCGTTGTACATGCTATTTCTCAAGTTCCAAGTAAACTAACAATAAACCCTCCAGTTAAAGTAAGGTTAGTTGTTTTAATCGACTATATAACAATAAACGAAGAAAATCTAGAAGTCTGGGTCTCAACTAAACAGCAGACTATTCTTTCTTATAATGACTTAACACCCGGTTGGGCAGATCAACTTCTTACACAGTTTAATGAAGCCTCTGAAGCAGCTAAAATGAGAGGCTCTGGTTGGTCAGAGGGTGAAGTCCTAGACATCAGATTAAGACAGGCTAAGTATGAGCCAATTGTAGGCAAGTCTTACATTCCACTGCCTCCAACATTAGTTGCAAAGAGAGCAGTTTTGAACATAAAGAATTCAGACGACAAATGTTTTATGTGGTGCGTTCTTGCGAAGCTGCATCGCGTTGCTAAAAATGCAGAGAGAGTATCTAACTATCAATCTTGGGTCAATGATCTTAACTTTGATGGACTCACCTTTCCTGTGGGTGTAGACAAAATTGATCAGTTTGAAGAACAGAATCCCCCAATAACTGTTAACGTATACGCATGGTCTGAAGAAACCAACCTTCTGCCAATTAGAGTGTCAAAGAACAGTCCAACAATAGGCGAACCAACCAAAACTCATGTAGACTTACTCCTAATGTCCAGCCATTCAGGATTGCACTACACACTGATACGCACAATGACTAGACTGTTAGCATATACTTCAAAACATAAGAACAAACAAGAATTCTGTAGAAAATGTTTAACAAGAATTCCGTCTGTTCAAGCAGCGAGTGAACATGTAAAACATTGTATCAGCCCAGTTGACTGTAATACAGAACTAATTACGCCGAGAGAAGGCAGTAAAGTTTGTTTTAAGAACTGGAAACGACTGCAAACGAGTCCATATGTTGTTTACGCAGACTTCGAGTCGCTTATTGTACCTTATGAAGGGCCAGCTCCAAAAAATTTACCAAAAACAGTTATAATGAATAACCACCAGATTTGTTCATATGCTTTTATTGTTGTTAGGTCAGATGGTGAACATTCAAAGCCAGAATTATACAGAGGACCACATGCAGCAAAACATTTCTTAAAACGCATGCAAGAAGTTCGTAATGTCTGTTCTAATAATCTAGTCCTATCCGATCTTAAGATGACCCCTGAAGATCAAGATCGCTATGACTCAGCCACTCACTGTTGGATTTGTGGTTTAGAGCTAACACCTAAAAGTTTAAATCCAACAGTAAGAGACCATGATCACATTAGCGGAAAGTTTAGAGGAGCAGCGCATAACAATTGCAATCTTCAACTAAAGTTTGATCCTAGGACTTGGAGACTTCCTATATTCTTTCATAACTTGCGAGGTTACGACTCTCATCTTATATTGCAAGCAGTAACTAGCGCCTTTAGGGTGTCATGCATTGCGCAGTCATCAGAAAAGTACATGTGTTTCACTTTAAATAACCTGTCTTTTTATGATTCTATGCAACACCTGATGGGTTCATTAGAATCACTAGCAGGATCTTTAAAGTCATGCCCAATAACAGAAGAATATTTTGATCCAACGGTGATTAGAAAGGGCGTTTATCCTTATGAGTACATGAACAGCTGGGAAAGGTTTGAAGAGACAGCCCTTCCGCCTAAAGGTGCGTTCTTTAGTAGTCTTAGAGGAAAGGACATCAGTGATTCTGATTATTCTTATGCTCAAGAAGCATGGCAAAAATTAGACTCTAAAACAATGGGAGACTATCATGATTCCTATTTAATGGCGGATACCTGTTTGTTGGCGGATATCTTTGAAAATTACAGAAAGACCTGCATGAAACATTATAGTCTAGATCCTGCGCATTATATTTCTGCGCCTGGGATGAGTTGGGACGCATTCTTAAAATTTACTGGTGTACAGATTGACCTGTTGTCTGACCTACCAATGCTTCAGATGATTGAAAACGGATTGCGTGGCGGAATTAGTATGGCGTCTCACCATTACTGTAAAGCAAACAACAAATACCTAGACAACTATGATCCAAGTAAAACTTCTAACTATCTTATGTATTTAGATGCAAACAATCTGTATGGTTGGGCTATGAGTCAATCACTTCCATTACGTAACTTTAAAATGTACACAGGAGGTGTAAAAGACATTCAAAAGTTTTTAAAATGGCTGCATACTCTAGAAGCTGATCAACAACAGGGCTTTATTCTAGAAGTTGATTTAAAATATCCTCATGAACTCCATGACCTGCATAATGACTATCCATTAGCGGCAGAAACCCTAAAAGTGTCAATGACAGAACCGCCTAAACTTGTGCCTAATCTTCGTGACAAAAAAAATTATGTCTGTCATTACAGACTTCTCCAATTTTATTTAAGACATGGTTTAAAGTTAACAGCAGTTCATCGTATAATTGCATTTGATCAAGAACAGTTCATGAAACCATACATCATGAAGAATACTGATCTCAGAACTAAATCCGCAGATGCTTCAGAAAAAGACTTTTTCAAGTTGATGAACAACAGCCGTTTTGGAAAGACTATGGAAAATCCGCACAAGCGCAAAGATGTCAGATTGGTTACCAGAGAAAACGATGCAATTAAGTTGACTTCAAAACCAAATTATCAAGACTTTAGAAAATTTCATGATCAGCTTTTTGGTATAATGATGAAAAAAAAGAAAGTCAAATTGGACAAACCTGTTTTTATTGGGTTTACTGTTTTAGAGCTGTCAAAGCTTTTGATGTTAGAATTTCTTTACGACTACTTTAAACCCTTGTATCCAGAGTCCAGAGTTCTGTACACAGATACAGATTCCTTTGTAATCGACATCCCTACTGAAGATTTTTACAAAGACATGGAATTAGAAGTAGCAAAAGGGCATGCGGGATGGTACGACACATCTGATTACCCTAAAGATTCACCTTTGCATTCAGTTATTAATAAGAAGGTTTTAGGTAAGATGAAGGATGAATTATCTGGAGGTGTGATCAAGGAGTTTATTGGTTTAAGGTCGAAAATGTACAGTCTTGCTTGTCAAACAGGCACTATTAAAAAAGCAAAGGGAATATCTCGCAGTGTTGTGCAGTCAAACATATCACATGACAACTACAAAGAAGCATTGTTCAATAAAAAGACTTTTCATCATGATAACTACAAACTACGATCTAATCTGCATGAGATTAACACAACAGTTGTAACAAAACGGTCTCTTGACAGCACTAACACAAAAAGAGTATTTGTTAATCCAGAGTATTCATATGCAATTGGGCACTGGAGAATAGTATAATCATATGTCTTCATGGAGTTTCTGTTTGGTCAAGTGTTATCAGAAGCTCAACTATATCATTATCCAGTATAGCCAAATCATTATTATTCTCATTCATTACTGCTAAATGTGCTTCAATTTTTTTTATCATTTCAAGATTTTAATTTTTCCATATCAAAATATCAGAATCTAGGGATTGGGGTAGTAAGCGATTGTCTGGCTGTTTTAGCATAAGATTGTCAATGTTCTAAATATTTTTTTGATAATAATATTATAAGCAGATAATTGACGTATTAATTTTGAAAACTCTTTTTTCTTTTGAGCTTCCATTTTAAACTCAAATGTATTTGCCTAAATTAACTAAGCGACTGGAACTGTGTCTGGCGGGATTATCTGCAGTTCTTCCTTCACAAAAGATCTTCGTGGGGCTGGTCGTTTTGTTGTGTCAGTTTCTCGTAAATAATACACTGGCGGATTCATTTTCACAATTTTTTTTTTATCTCATATGGATCAACACTCCAAACTGGATCTGTTGCCCTGATGCGAGTGTCCCCTTCCGCTTCTCCCGGTGAATAAAGGTATCTCACTTTTAAACCAAATGGTAATAGTTTACTGGATGAGTCTTCAATAGCAACATTTATTCGTTTGGTTTTGATTGCTTGTACTGGTTTTAGCCCTTTAAATTCTTCATTATTCATTGCGCGCAAAACTGAGGGCAGTCTTTTTACCCATTCTGTGTTGCGAGAATTGTCAATCAGCTCTCTGTGATACTGGTAGGAGAAAAGTCTTTCAGATAACTGTTTGTTAAAGTTTTCAACCAAACCCTGTGATCTGTGAACTCCCGGAATGCCTCTTTTAATGGTAACTCTATGTTTTAACAATAATTGATTCACTTGGCCTTTAAATTCTTTTCCATCATCGACTTGAATCATGCGAGGATAAGTTAAGGGTCCTCGTTGGTATATCAGCTGTATAGCAACAGCAACAGCAGAAGCACTCTTTTGTGTTAATGGTTCCGCATCTTTGTATCTTGAAGCTATATCAATGACTGTAAGTGCGTACTTAAATCTTTTTCGTCTAATCGTATCATGGGGTAAATATAGAAGATCCATTTGATGGGTGTCGTTTGGTGTTATATTCACAAAGTGTGGTCTCTGTAGTTTTTTAGGCGCTGGTAGATAAATTTGCCAAATTGCTTGTTTAGATAACCATTCTTTTGCTGTTTGTTCACTAACTCCTGCTGCTTGGCTAAGCTTTTTAATTGCCGTGATTCCCTTCCAATATCCTTTTGGAGAATAATAGATCTTGTTCATTTTTTATTCAGCCAATATTATGTGCAACAAAATACACAACGGTCATGCCAAAGACAATAAACAATATTTCTTGCATCTTTTGTTTTTCTGATGGTTGATAGTAATCGCTAAATTTTGGTGGGCGCAATGTTTCAACTTGTTGGCCTGTTACTAGAAAATATTCTTTTATTGCCTGGTCAACATCTTTAAATGTGTAAGCTGCATGTCCCTGTTGTTTAAGTCTGTCGTTAATAAAATCTAACTGCTCCATTCTTTGCTTTTCATAGGTGTCTTGTGCAGCGGCTAGTTGCTCCATAGCTCTGTTATGTCTTTTTCTCTCATCGTTATTTTGTAGTTTACTAAACGCGTAATTACTTCCGCTGAAAGCAAGCGCGTTGACCACTGCGCCGCCTATCATCATTACGAGTGAAGCCATTTTTATAAATGTATTTTTTTTACATATTTATATTTTCTGGAATTATTCCTTGCTTAACTAGAAAATCTTTCGTAGCAAACGAAGCTGTAATGACAGCAATCAACTTTGCTGAGTCTTCAAAATCTAGCTTGCCAAGATCTGCTGGTTTTATTCTTAACAAGCTTTTACCAAGCATTGTGTATCCTACACTTAGACCTCCAATAACAGCAGAATGGTATACGAGGTTGGCAACAGTTTTTTCGGTGCTCATTTTTTAAAAATAAAATAATATTTATTATTAATAAAACATGAACTGCGATGATTTACTTCCTGAACTTATGATTACAAATAATCAAGTTGATGACCAAGCTATTATGCGCCAAAAGGAAAGGCTGTATTCTTTGGCGGCGTGTGGAAAAACAAAACAGTACCTCGGAAATGAATTCAGCATAGAACAGATTCAACAGATGTCGCCGCAAGACATTGTAAAGTATCACAACAGGTATGAAGCGCAACTGGGGTCAAGAATGGTCAAAAGTGTCGGACAAACTGTTCTTAGTTTGTACACTAAACTAGTTAGTAGATTTGCGCCCATTGATTCTGAACAAGATTTTATGTATGATTTAACGCAGGATCCAGTTTTAACAAAGTCATTAGAGTCTCTAGGATGTGATCTATATTACAGATTTGGAACATTATTGTCGCCAGTAATTATGGGGTTAATTACGTTTAATCATATAGATTTTATTTCCCTTAAAAATGACCGAGCAGAAAACGTTGATGGAGAAAGTGACCCGTGAAAAGAATCCTGGGCGCGTTGAAGCAGGGAAAAAATTAGCAGAGTGGAACAAAAAAAGAAAATTAGAGTTACAACATATAACTCATAATGAAAAAACACCAGTTGTGCCAGAGCCACAACAAGAACAAGTTGTTTCAAGTCCCGCAACATCATCATGGATTATTTGGATTAAAAGAGTTGGCATTTTTGGCGTCATTGCTG
Organism: Conus canariensis; assembly: GCA_033310375.1. NCBI lineage: Eukaryota > Metazoa > Mollusca > Gastropoda > Neogastropoda > Conidae > Conus > Conus canariensis. Next base: position 46,048,656 of record CM065715.1, on the reverse strand, counting down.
TTGGTGGGGGTGGTTATTACGTTTATAAAAACATATAAAGAAAGACAGCAAAAACCAAAGCAGCCCAAAAAATCACAGCCACTAAATACAAAATCTGAACAAAAAAGAATACCAGAACTGCCAACAACAAAATCTCATTTTGATCCATTTGATATGCAGTAATATTTCAAGAACTTAATAAATAATTATAAGTGACTTGAATAAGAACTTGATAACGACTTGATGACGACTTCATGAAAACTTAAATAAGAACTTGATAAGAACTTGATGACGACTTGATAAGAACTTAATGACGACTTGATAAGAACTTAATGACGACTTGATGACGACTTGTTAAGAACTTGAATAAGTACTTGAATAAGTACTTGAATAAGAACTTGTTAAGAACTTGATGATGACTTGTTAAGAACTTGATGTTGACTTGTTAAGAACTTAAATAAGAACTTGAATAAAAACTTGTTAAGAACTTAAATAAGAACTTGAATAAGAACGTGATGCCGACTTGAATAAGAACCTAGAACGACGTAATGATGATTTTTTTTCATAAAACACAATTAATTGTTACATTCTTTTCCGGGGAGACAACTCCTCTTCACTTCTGAAGGGTTTGCTGCCTTTATGTAGTACTCTAGGTCAGACATGTCTGGCCACGGCTTACCCAACTGCATAATTGCCGCGTCGCACTGTTTGCTGGTTCGTGTCGAGTTACACATAACGGAGTAAGGGCGTCGTTTACTGCAGGCCGTCACGCGGCATTGTATAAATTTAGGCGGCTAAATTCCCCACCGGCGTCGTTTAGTGCAGGCGTTAGCCGTCACGCGGCATTGTATAAATTTAGGCGGCTAAATTCCCCACCCCAAATAATCTTTTTCCAATTTTATGTATTAAAATCTGCATTTTATATTTAAATCTAAAAGCATTTAAAACAAATATTTATTAAAAAGTAGTGGCTAAAAAGTAATGTAAGATACACTTTGTTATTTAGCTTTTGGTGTTGTTTTAACAAAATAAAAAACAACTTTACTCTAGGCAAGTAGACACCATGTAATTGTAAAGCGTTTGTTTGTGTACAGTATATATAAATCTTGAAAATAACAACATTGAGGATATGCCTGCGGTAGTTTTAAGAGAACAGTAAAAGGCGGGGTCTGGGTAATCCGTGGAGCAGCAGCGAAACCGGCTTAAGCCGGTTGGAGTTGGGCGAAGCCGGATGAGCCAGACCCCGCCTTTTACTGTTCTCTAGAGTGAGTTAAATACTTATCCACATCAAAAATCAAAACCTGCATACATGAAGTCTCTGTCGCTCACTCTGGGAGCTTATTATCCATAGCATCAAAACCTCCCTCTTCTCGCAAAGCTAAGTCACAGAATAAACAAAATCTTCTTTTCTTTTCCTGAAGACCACTTCCTTTAATACTCATTTCATCTATTCATGTTTTCCGAAATAATTTCGTTTTGCTACCCTATCAAGTCATAGGATAACAGAACACAACAAATACGTTTCTTTTCTAAACAAAACGTTCACAGTGCGCTGAGGAAGTTTCAGTCGCTCCTAAACAGGAATACGGTGTCGGTTTGCTAATAAATAAACATTGAATGATAAATACCTGACTGCCACCAAAAACGGATGGGAGTCCCTCTTCGGCCTTCTGGGTAGTTGCGTTGTCAGAATCACTGCAGAGACTGCCTAACCGTTTCAGCTCACCCGGCTTTAACAGTGCGCAGGTGAGCAGCAGTCAGGTAAACTTTTCAACCGGCTTCCGGACGACCACCTTCCGGTTAGCACGGCTGCATGTGACTGGACGGGAAACGGTCCGTCACAGCTATTAAAGCCACAATATACTTACGGGCGGTTATGAATGCTATCCATATGTTGGGCAACAAAAATATGTCTGTTTGCGTGGATGGAATCTCAAGCACTATGTTGAACCAGCTTCCAGAGAATTGAATACTAATTTTACATAGATTGTTTTAACAGAGCAGGGAATGCGGATGAGTCCCAGATATATTGATGGTTTCTTGTGACTTCTGTTCTAAAGCAGGACA
>CM065715.1:46021610-46041610 GCA_033310375.1 Conus canariensis | reverse complement strand
TTTGCGTTTCCCAAGAAAAACATCACAAGATTGTGTCTGCACTGAAACTTGAGAAGCTTGCCAAATGTGACGATGGGCCCAAGTTTAAATACTGGGCGCAAAAAAACTACAAGCTCGAAGTTGTTGGAAATCGGGACATTGTGTTCTGCAAAAGTCAGAATTGTCCTCTGGTGACAAGAGAGGAGTTGTTCCACACAATTTTGCGGTGCCATGAACGTTGCCAGGCGTCAGGAATCACGCTACCAAAGAAAAGTTCAGGCTGTGATAAAATCGTTCTCAGAGGGTGACACAGTTGGACTGAAGATCCATGGTGCTGAGCTTACAAACACCGATGCGCGGTTGGTGACGTGCAAAGTGCTAGAGTCAAAGATACAGGAAGAAAGTGTCTGGTATAGAGTCTACTGCCCTGCTGGTATCGTCAAAAGTTGGTTTCAGGGGGAAGAATTGGTCGACATGAACACTATAGTTCTCCCAGATCTGGATGCAGTCAATCCAAGATGCCTTTCAGAAGTGACACTGATACAGGCTTCAAGAGCCTCGACCAAATGGCACAGCCGAGAGAATGTAAGGACAGTGTGTTCTTGCTCAGGGAATTGCAAAAGCAAACAATGCTCCTGCAAGGTAGCAGGAATCCCGTGCGGCACTAAATGCCATTCCAAAAATGTGAAATGTAAAAACTCTGGCACCTAGTAGGGGATTCATATTTTACACACGTAGAAAAAGGCGATATGTGTTTTAACGAATGGTGTATCTTTTAAACGAATGGTGTATTTTAACGAATGGTGTATTTGACCAAATTGAATCAAAGGTGTAGTTTTTAACACTAAACAATTAAAACAGATCTACACAAATGTGTGTTTGTGTCTTTGTGTGTGCTGTGTTTGCGTGTGGCAAATGTGTGTGTGTGTGTGTGTGTGTGTGTGTGTGTGTGTGTGTGTGTGTGTGTGTGTGTGTGCGCGCGCGCGCGCGCGCGCGCGCGCGCGCTGCGGCTGCTTCTTCAGACTAACTGCATACTGCAAACAACAGTGCCATTTGTATCCATATGACACAATAACACAATTCCATCATATCCAGCAGACACAATTCCAGTTTGGGCTAGTCCTAACTCGAATTCCAATATGGACTGAATTCCAGTTTTGAGTAGCTGTTTGTCCAAACTAGAATCTCAATATGGCCTAGGCCGTATTAAGATCCTAGTTTGGACTAGTCCGATCCGGAATCGGTCTAGTCCAAACTGAGATCTTAACATGGCCTAGGCCGTATTCCAGTCTGGACTGTGACATATATATATATATATATATATATATATATATATATATATATATATATATATCAGCCCTTCATGGAAATCCTAAAGGAATGAAAAAACAAAAACAGTCATATAAATATATATATATATATATATATATATATACAATAAACTAATAAATTCCAAGGATAAATACCGAGCGCCATTCCCGCAAGCTTTGTTTATAATTCAATATATATATATATATATATATATATATATATATATATCAGCCCTTCATGGGAATCCCAAAGGAATCCCAAAAAAAAATTAAGTCATAGATATCAGCCCTACATGGAAATCCTAAATGAATGGGGAAAAAAACAACAGTCCTAGATATCAGCCCTTCATGGAAATCCTAAAGGAATGAAAAGCAACAGTCATATTTGTCAATATTTCATGGAAATCCTAAAGGAATGAAAAAACAAGTCAATACATTTCAGCCCATCATGAAAATCTTAAAGGAATGACAAAACAACAATCATAATTATCAGTCCACCACATACATTTTAAAGGAATTATAAAACAACGGTCATCTATTCAGCCCATCATAGACATCCTAGAGGAGTGGCAAAACAACAGTCATGATTATCAGTCCACCACAGACACAGGAAATATAAACATGTCATCTATTCAGCCCATCATAGAGATCCTAGAGGAGTGGCAAAACAACAGTCATGATTATCAGTCCCCACAGACACAGGAAATATAAACATGTCATCTATTCAGCCCATCATAGAGATCCTAGAGGAGTGGCAAAACAACAGCCATACAGCAATACTGATGGCTGGATACTCGGGAGATTGCAGACCCCAGCCACGGTCAAACAGTCCTCCTAACTTCAATCAAACAGTAAACCATGTTCCATCTGACGGCGTTCCTTCTCTGTAAAGTTATCACTGTGAATGTTGTTTTGTCCACTGGATGTGAATTGTCGTTTAGATCTGCACTGCATCTTAGAGCTTCGAAAATATCAATGCATCTAAATGTACCTGATTTTTATTTCAGTTGAGATCAGTGCAGTGTAGCTGGTGAAATCTCAGAAAATGTTGAAAAATGCTCTATTTGGCAGCTTTTAGGATAGTGAAAGGAAAAGAAGCCTGGATCTGTTGTTTTATCGGGATCTGCAGCAAACTTTAACAGCTTCTTCCTCGAACCACATTACCTCTTTCCATCAAGGTTCGTGACAACCAGTTCAATGGGTTTTCCGTAACATTGTGGATAGACAGACAGACAAACAAACAAACAAACCTAAGGACACAGGACAAATAACTTCCTCGATGGAGCTAATGTCACGAACATGCCATCTAGTGTCATAAATTACTCCGGCACAGACTTTGGCACAGTAGGTCTATTTAAGCTCAGGAGTGCAAGAAATGCTCCCAGCGTTGTACTATTATGTACCATCCATTACCAAGGGATTCAGCACGACTATCGTTACCATCATTACGAATACATGCAATAACTATATTGTAAGGAAAGAGGCAGCTACAAAAATACATCTCCCCTCTCCTGGCTGAAAAGTCAGAATTCAGGACAAATATGTTTGTAGACAACATGGCTGTACAGTAAACCAGAGAGAGAGAGAGAGAGAGAGAGAGAGAGAGAGAGAGAGAGAGAGACAGACAGACAGACAGACAGACAGACAGACAGACAGACAGACAGACAGAGACAGAGACAGAGACAGAGATAGAGAGAACTCTTCACATGTTGTTGATGGACAGTTCTCCTATAATTTGGGGGACTTGGCTCAGATTGTGTAGGTTACCCAAGTTACCATCTGATCTGATGTGGAGGTGTAATACCTCCCGAACCTAACAAGAAAAAGATGAGTCTCAGCAGTTCAAGAAAGATTTTGAACAGAATGAAGAATATGACCCTATCTTGCTTTACTCAGCCGCAAATATTAAAGAGATCTGACAGAGTCTTCGCAACGGTTTTCTCACTGTGGAAGGACTTCACGTTGCTGACTAACTTGGGTACCATCCATCCCTGGCGAAGATTTGTTAGTGTCTGTGTACCAAGATCCAGGTCTGGGTGAAGTCAATGAAGACAATGTGGAGTGGTTTCTTCAGCTCCCTGTACTTTTCTTTACCTGTTGGAATGGGAATAATGTTAACGTCAACAGCAGACTTCTCGGCACTGTGAGTCAGAATGAAAAAGCTCTTGTTACCAGCCGCCGTGGCGAAGTGGTTAGCGTCGCGGACTCCCGGCTGGGAGGTCGTGGGTTCGAATCCCATCAGAGTCATGTGGGTTTTTCTGCCCCGACCGGCTCCTACCCAGAGTTGAGTTTGCTGCGGACTCAGTTGGGAAGACTGGGACCACACAGTTGAGTTTCATCCACTTAATGGATGCGTTTCTGAGACTGTTGCTCAAATTTCCTGACCAACACTGCAGGTGCCTATATCTCTCGGGCCTGGTTGACGTCGGGATATATTATGAAAGGAAGCGTAGAGTACAGCCCTGTCATGTAGTCTCAGACCGAAATGGAAATCCGTAGCATCATCTTAATCATCCTCATTCTCATCGATCAGCATAGAAAAATGTCTCAAATTCTGTGGCCCTTGATGCCCTGCTCTCATGGTGACCTCACTTTCGATGTCCTCTCCACGTCTGTGGCCTTGGTTTGGTTCCGTCGGGGTCACCGGTATCGGCGAGTCCATGGGGGCTGTCGTTGGACGGACGTGGTGGCGCCCTCCGGATCGAGAACTCACTCACGCCGGCTCCGCGACTAAGCAATTATTGTCGTCAGTAGGGGGCTTAGTAGGTGGTGTCCTGCGTATGTTAGATCAGAACAGGCACCATCGAACACCACCGAAGTGACTCGGCAGCAGTGCAGTGTCTCCTCCGGTGGGTTGCCTCTTGACGACTTGACATTGACTGCTCCCTGTGGATTGCCGGTGCCGGGGCTGCGGCGGGGCCGACCGGGCTGTGGCTGTGGACGGGGTGTCGGAATGAGCGGCGTGGGTGCACTGCCTCTGAGGTGGCGCAGAGGTTGGGACAACAACAAAAAAAAAAGAAAACGCTCTTGTTCTTGTCACTTACAGTTTCTGGAATTGTGACAATGTTGGCATTCTTTCGTGTGTTGTAGCTCGGCTCCTTTTCTTCAACATTAGTTGGGGTTCTCGTGCAGAGGTCTGATGAGGGAAATTGGGGGAGGATGTGTAGGAGAAAGATACGCATCGTTTCCAAGTGCTTCTTCCAGTTACAAACCGACTCAGGGCTTGGACAAGTTCATACAAAGATTGTTTGCTACTAAGTTTATCCAAAGTACATACATCCAATTCCCCAACATTCTGCAACTCAGAATAGTGTCCCACCTGACGTACCATCAGCTTAGCATCACATCTGGTTATTTTCTGGTAGCTGACTTCAGACGAACCGCTTTCTCTTATACTGAGTCAAAGCCATATATGAATCTATCGTTTGTGTACATGAAGGTGCCAGTGTGTATGGATGATTGGACTTGGGAGCAGATGTGAACCAGTTGTGTCCTAATCAGGTTTCTCTCAAATAAAAATGTGAATGCGACAACAGTATGATCGGTGACTCACGGCAGCTTAGAACCATAAGTACCAGAAAACAGTTTCCTACAGTATAGATGAATCCATCCACTTCCTGTGGTTGCGGATCTTGTTCATGTCTAGTGCCTAGTTTCCTCCTTTCTTTGGTAGGCTGACTTTCTCCTCCAGGCTGAAGTTTTATCGTGCTGCTAAACACGAGGAAAGCTTTGTGGAGCGTTCTGCACTATGGCTGCCGCGGGTTTACCTTGGCACTGCCAAGGCTGCCTGTTCTTCACGTGGGGTGTTGGCAGGACATTTAGCCATGCGGCAACAACGGTGGCTGCAGAGCTCAAGTACATGCTGTCCATTCTATTTCCCTTTCTCTCAATCGCCCGAATCACTTTGATCAAAATGTATATAAAAAAGCAGTTTTGAAGTGAAACTCAAATATACACACTGCTTCGTGGGGGTGACCTCTCTGATGGCACTGTTAAGTTCGTCAAATAACTGATGCTAATATGAGTCGATGGTGGGCAAAGTCCAATACGGACGCAGAAACGCCTCCTACAGATGGGACGTTCTGGGGAAGCTGACGTTTCATTGCTAGCCAATCTCTCTTTTCTCTCTGGTCACCTTCTCTAAGTATTCCATATGTTTTTACCTTTCATTTGTTCCCGCTCCTATTGTAGTGTTTCTGAGCCAGGCGGAAAGGTTGAAGGGTGCCTCTTCCCAGATATGGGAATCTATTCTGAAGCTTTTTAAGGAAATCAGGAGGTTCTTTTTTAATTGTTTGCTCTGTTCACCATGACAGCATTTTCCTTGGAGGCTGCTTGCTGTACAACAATTGTTTGGGGATGCGTTTGTCCGGTATTCGGACGACATGGCCATTTCATCTGACTTCATTGAAGGAATATTTGTAAATAAAAAAAATAATAATAATAAAATAAAATAAAATAAACAGCACTGCTGGGACGCAGTCACACTATTTGATTTTACGAATTTATTTAAACATAACAGTGACAGTTCTTCGGTCTGCCTGCACATATCTTCTGCATACAGTCCACCGTTATCATCTTCATCCTCATATATCATCACAGAAAGGACAAAATGTCTAAAAGTGTGCGGCCTGTCATGCCATGCGCTCGTAGTGGTCTTCGATGCCTCCTCTCTGTGTAATGACTGATTTCATGTTGAAGAAGAAAAGAAGACTTCGGGGTCAGCAGATTTATGGAAGCTGTTGTCCTGGGGATCTTGTGAGGTTTCCGTCCAGACAGGCACATCCACAAAGCCTGACTTCGCTACCACACACACACACACACACACACACACACACACACACACACACACACACACACACACACTAATAATAATAATAATAATAACAACAACAACAACAACAACAAAAATCTTTGTTCCCGTGTGGATTCAACATTTTCGTGGCGAATGTGCTTTTTGTTGTGAGAGTTTAAAAGTCTGTGTTAGAGCTCAAAAGTGTTTAGGTAATTTCCTATGATTTTTACCGGTACAGATTGATTTCATTTAAAAAAATAAAAAATAAAAAAAAATTAAAAAAAAAAAAATATATATATATATATGCGTGCCGAATCTAATATTTGTGGTTACAAAACTAAAGTTCTTCTCGACAGTCTCTTTTCATTCCAGTCTGTGCAACACTGAGAGACGAGGCACCAAAGCAATCATAGATTCACCTAGTTTACATTGATTTGTCTTTGTTAACTTCCCAACCCTTTTGGGTTTTTTTTCCTATGTTGTTCTTCGCAGATTGTCAATATTTTTATTGCCGTGGTTGTAGTGACATATTGATCATGGTCTCTCTCTCTCTCTCTCTCTCTCTCTCTCTCTCTCTCTCTCTCTCTCTCTCTCTCTCTCTCTCTGCTTTTCCAGTATTTCGTTTTCTGTTGTTGATGTTGATATTGCTGCTGCTGCTGCTGCTGCTGCTGCTGCTGCTGCTGCTGTTGCTGTTGCTGATGTTGTTGTCGTTGTTGTTGTTGCTATTGTTCTAGAAAGCTTAATGCAAAGTTTCTATTTACTCCCATTAAAGTACTCGAATTCGCATTCTCTACTGTCTCTTCCTCTCCCCCCCCCCCCCCCTTCCTTCTCCCATACTCTGTGTGTGTGTGTGTGTGTGTGTGTGTGTGTGTGTGTGTGTGTGTGTGTGTGTGTGTGTGTGTGTGTGTGTGTGTGTTTCCCAAAGGTTGTCCGAGTGTATGAGTATGAAATATGGGCTGTGGCTATGCAGAGGTGTATTTGTCTTTCACATACCATCCTCTTGCTTGGACAAAAAAAAGAGAGAGTTATGAAGAAAAGAATGTGAACAGTAAGAAAAAAATCTAGGGAGAGGTTGACGGCAGATCTTCAAAGAGGAACCCTCCCCCCCCCCCCCCCCCCCCCGACCTCCCGTTCAGAAAACTCTTTCAGCCCTGAACTCTTTCCACTGTAAGAGGGTCTGGTGGATCCAGCTCATGACTCCCACATGCCCTTCTGCTGTTACAATTTCATCATGGCGCTGCGGGGTTCGAACCTTCATATTGCGTGAGCGAAAGCGTTGGCCTTTTACACGGATGTCTTACCCACATCGGTGTTGGACCTGATCTTTGGTATTCAGACAAGCAAGCCTTCCTTTTGTGTATTTGATTATACGTGTTCGAGAAATCCTTTGAGTATGGATCTTATTCCAAATTGTCCTCGCTGGATGAACAAAAAATATTTATAAAGTCTTCTGTACACCCATCTCATCAACAGAAGGATTCTTCAGATTCACTGGCCCAGCAGAATCAGTAATGAAGAACTCTGGCAATAAGCAAAACAGCATCCAGCAGAAAAAAAAGATCCTTCAAAGATCGACTAGACATACCTTCTGCAAGCTTATCTCTAACTTCATGAGGCAAGCCCTCGCTTGGAACCCGCATGGGAAAAAGAACAGAAGTCGCTGACTTGGAGGTAGACCTGAAGAGGACATGCCACACATGTGAATGACTGGACCGGTTGGCCCAGGACTGGGACGGCTGCAAAGCGCTTGTTGACAACCTATGTCCCACTTGGAATCACAGACAACGTAAATAATTAAGAAGTTTTATTAAGATAAAATGTATCGTACATGAGTAGATTTGATGCTATGAGTTAGTGAATATAAATTCTTTGAAGTTTTGATTTGCAATAGTGTTAAAATTCTGCTTAAAACTTTTGAATATAAAATCTTTCATCATAGCTTGAAAACACTGGGGCGAAAAAATTATATCCTTTTCCTTGCAGGTTCATTTATCTGGAGGTGTGTGTGTGTGTGAGTGAGTGGGTGAGTGAGTGTGTGTGTGTGTGTGTGTGTGTGTGTGTGTGTGTGTGTGTGTGTGTGTGTGTGTGTGTGTGTGTTTCTGTGCGTGGGTGCATGGGTGCGTGTGTGCGTTTGCGTGCGTGTGTGCGTGCGCGCGCGCCTCTGTGTGGAGAGAGAGAGAGAGAGAGAGAGAGAGAGAGAGAGAGAGAGAGAGAGCATGTCGATGCTGCTTAACGAGATAACCAATCAAAGTGGAATAATCAGAGTAAACTTAAAAACGTTCAGTCATTTGCTGGTTTTCTTTCCTTGGAGAACATGACATTTCATAAACAATCTGTGAGAATTGCTTTTATCGAGAGAAAACATTTCCTCTGTTGCCTCAGTGCGGACAGACTGTGGGTAATATTGTTTCCCTGGCAGCAACCGTGGACTCTCGGCTGGAGCTCATGAGTTCGATGTCCATTAGACGTATTTCTTTGTAGGATTTGTCTGCTCCGACCAAGAGCTGAGTTTCTTATGGACTTAATTGGAAAGACTGGGACCACATGTTGAGATTCATCCACTTAACGCCTCTGAGAGTGTTGCTAAAATTTCCAAACTAACACTACTGGTACCTGTATCTCTCGGGACTTGACGTCGGGATACATGACGAAAGTAAGCATTGAATACAGCCCTGTCATGCAGTTTCAGGCCATCTTCATCATCCTCGTCGTCATCGATAAGCATGAAAAAAAAAATCTCAAATTCTGTGGCCCTTCATGCCCTGCTCTCATGCTGAACTCAATTTCGATTTCTTCTCCGCGATTTATTAAGGTCAAGATCCTGTCGGCATATTCATGGGACTGTCGTCGGATGGACGTGATAGCGCCCTACAGAGGGAGAGCTCACGCACACCGGCTTCGCACTAAGCAGTTATTGTCGTCTCTAGGGGGCTTAGCAGATAATGTCCTGCGTATGTTGAATCAGAACACCACCAACGTGATTTAGCGGCTGTGCATTGTCTCCTCTGATGGGTTGCCTCTTTGACGACTTGACATGGACTTCTCCCTGTGGATTGCCGGTGGCGGGACTGTGGCGGGATAAGCCAGGCAATGTCAGTGGATGGGAAGCCGGAATGAGCGGCGTGGATGAGAAAAAAATGGGATTGCAAAAAAACAAAAAAGCATTTCTATGGGGCAAGTAGACAGTGTGATTTTTGTTGCAGGGTGACACTTCCATGACTGTCTTTGGGGAGGATTGATCCTGGATGATCTGTCTCACGACGTGGCTGAGCATTTATGCTGAGGCACCTTTCTTCATGCTTTTTCTTCATCTCACAGGATGACTTCTCCACACACACTCCTCGTACACTGTAGGTGACAGAATAATCGTGTTGTTCCTTACTGTAAGTGGGACATCATTCGACACTTCTGCACACTTACAAAGAACTGAGACACTTGAAACGACTCGCTGGCTTCCTGGCATCCCACATTTCTTCAGCGACTTGTTTGTATAGGAGTGTGTGGACTCTAACCGATCTGTGCGTAAATTTAAAGGCAGTTCGCACATTACCTGCTCTGAAAGAGACCGCTGTGTGTTATTGTGAGGCACATTTCTTGTCTGATATGAAGACGTCATCTAACCAGGAACCGGTTCGTGGAAGACATTCTGTGGGTCCAACAGTCCTCAATTTTCGGGAATTGGTTGGGGACAGAGTTCTGACAGAGGTGAACATACACCTGTTCTCTATTTCCATCAACCAGGGTCAAAAAAGGCCTTCTTTATTGACTGCAGTTAATTTAAAAGCGCATTGTTTCAGAGATTAGACTGGTTCCACTAGATCAAGAGACAGCAGACAGTGTTCCTGTCCTTGTTTCTGACCCCACAGATGCTTGTAATAAGTGTATTGGTCTCGCGTCCCTAAGTGGCCTTCCAGTGCTGTTTGTCTTCAGTCTGATCAGGTATGTAAACTATTCTTTTCCGCAAAAGCAGAACATTCTCTCAATAACTTGTAGCTTCATTTAAGCTTTGTCAGAGATCAGAAATTTATTGTCTTGTACAATATAACTGAGCAACAGCTGGCATTGAACGATCTTTTGTTTCAGATTGTCAGTCCACAGGAATGCAGCTCTGTATTTCTTCTGGTGGTGGTATTGAAGTCTTCAGGTCTTCCCTTTGGTTTCTGTGTCAATTCAAACTCTCTTTTTTTTTCTCTGGTGATATTGTTTGTTGTGTCATTGACGATCCTGATGCAAGCTTGATTTCGAACAATAAGTCAGGAATACTAGACCCACCTGAGACTGATTTTCCGAAAGATAAGTTCGTTGGCGACAATGAGATGCAGGGAAAGAGAAAGGCTCTGACTCCTTTGCCTCATCAGCACCGTGTGAGACGAATTTTGTTGATGACACTTTGGCCAGCATACAAAAGTCGATCACTCTCTCAATGATTCATTTTTAAACAGAGAAAGTATGAGCTTGATTCTGTATTAGCTAAAATTCCATTTCTATCAATACCGGGATGATGATTATGTCACAAGTTATTCTTGTTCATGACGTAATACTGTGTTGCGTGGTGCATAAGATGGCATCAAGACAAATCACAGTAGAGTCCTTTAAACGTTATAGCAGTTTTTATTTGGACTATTATTGTTGTTGGGTGTTTTGTGTTTGTGTGTGTATGTGTATGCTTTTATGTTTGCTTTTTTGCCAGAGGTACGAAAAAATGTCAAACTCTACTGCAAGACTTGGGATATTAGTCAGTAAACGGGATCAAACGGTAAACTTCATCTAGTGCCGTTGAAAAGAAGTGTCTGTAATTGATGTTCCTTTGAAACGTATCGCTGTTGATCCCGTTGAATCAGACTTCCAACTTTAGGCTTTTCTGGACATTTATGGACGTCGCATCTCGCTTGTCTAACACACCTCCTTTGCAAGACATTGTCACCATGTCAGTCGTCACAGTGGACCGTTCTTCAGGGCTGGTTATTCTGACGAAAGTTATCATATTGTGGCAACAGATTTATATCTCATATGGTGAAAGGAACGTAATTATTTTTGCCAGCTCGTCCTATTCATACTAACTCTGACTCTCCCCTGGCAAATCATTTTGTCGGTATTCACTGGGGAAAAAACGGCAACAACAACAACGACGACGACAACATGCTAAAAAAAAAAAAAAAAAAAAAAAAAAAAAAAGGTTGTGCGATGTAATCCAGAGAACAAGAAACACTATTTTCCACATGTGCTGCTCACATGAGAATCTTTTATTCAATACTGACTTCCGTCCATTTGAGCGTTATTCCAAATACACCCTGCTACCGTAGTTTTATTGGCTTTGTACTGAACTGCTGACGAAGATATTGATGACTTATATCCCCTACAACGGCATACTTTTGAACTCAGGAACATTTCAACACAGTGTGTGTGACCTTTGCTCGGTAAATTCAAGGCTATGGGCTGGTAGGTACAAGAGCTCACAAAGGCTTTCGTGATAAATGGCCGTTTCCCTTTCTTTTAAGATTGGTGATGCCCGTCTCGTGTCCTTGCCTCCAGACACAAACACTCTGAGTCGTAGAAGGGCCACTATTCTGTGACTGAGACATTTGGACCTGACTATAGAATTCAGCTGGAGAAAAACAAGAAAGTCCTCTGTGCTGAAATGTTCTAAAGGTCTTTGAGATGTCCTGAGGACGGAACGTTTTGTCCGGCAGGGACGATTCTTCTTTGTTTTTCCTCACGTTCAGTTGGACCAGCCTGACTTGTACTCATTTCCACACGCAGGAATCTCAGATGCAGATTTCTTTTAGCGATATTGAATAGAGCTTACCCAGCTTGGTGTCACCCAGTCTGATTCGACCGATCATTTACAGCTTCTCGTTCTTCTTTCTCTCCAAGTTGAAGCTGCTGACAATATTCATTTTGAAGATCAACGTGCGAGGAGTAAACGTCAGGATAAGGCCAATACTCTCAATTGTTTCCCTGATGCTGTTACCAACAGGTCAGGTGTTGTTTAGGTGGGGTCGTTCACGAAAATGATTTGACGACCGACACTACTCTCCGTCAGAAACCACGCCCTCTGTCTTTAGCTTCCAGAAATATTGTTGGGAAGGAAGTCAAAACGGTGCTAGATTAAGTCGCCATCGAAATGCCCAAGTCTCCTTGCTCTTTCACGATTTTTCTGATCAAAAAGAAAGACGAATCTATTAGATCTTGTCCCTGTGTTTGTGCCTTGAATAATGTCATGATTTTTCTGTGTCTGCCAATTGTGCGTTGCTTTTTGTTATTTCAAAATAGATTTATGAAAAGGTCGCAGGTTAATTTCGGTAGGTGTGAGTATAAAACATCCTTTCAGACACCTTAAATTAAGCTCATATAACACATCGGTGTGTACCAGAGACCATATTAAGGTTGATGCCAACAGGTAACAATAAGTACATGGACAAAGATGACCATAGTTGAACAACTGCACACTCTGGAGTCCTGCCATGATCACTGTCATACATGCACTGCAAACAGGTGACGATCCAGTCCTCTGACCTATTGACCTTTGAGCTTTACCTCGAATACTACTACCTAAGGAGCGATCAGCCATCTCCCATCATGGTTATGATTAGTTTGATAGTGTAGTCTTTTTTCTTTTAACAGATTGATGAAAATCGACAGTGCCATGGATAATGACTCATTAGATCTTATTCAGTATCACGAAGAAATTGTTTATTTGCTGTCGGTTGCTTTCAATTTCAAACGGATGTAACTAATCTTTTTGTGACAAAGTTTAATCTGGCATCACTTTGGTTCACTTTAGTAATAATGTCAAAACATTTTAAAGCGTTAAGACAACACATACCTGTGCTCAAAGGCCAGAAGCGTGGTTCTTGTTCCAGACATAGTTGGAGACTGGTTCCATGTATCAGTTGGAGTCGTCAAGGCTGCCTCACATCACCTGAAACATTCAACATCTACTTGGAACAACTAATGTCAAATGCACTAGACGACCACACTGTCAGAGCGAGCTTCAGAGGACAACCCATCACAAACGTCAGGATCGTGACTGACATAGACGGGCGAACAACAAATAAAACAGTTCAAACGTCTTGTCGGCATTACCAGTCAGCATCAATCAAAGACTGAAGTTGTAGCACGCGCTGTGTAAACAGTGGCAGCACTGGTTAAAGTAAAACTGATCTTTTCCGCCTAGAACAGTTTCAGTCTCAGCTTTTGCATGCCGCTGTGCTGAAACAGTCCTGTATACAACACGCCGCTGTGCTGAAACAGTCTTGTACACAACATGCCGCTGTGCTGAAACAGTCTTGTACACAACATGCCGCTGTGCTGAAACAGTCCTGTATACAACACGCCGCTGTGCTGAAACAGTCTTGTACACAACATGCCGCTGTGCTGAAACAGTCTTGTATACAACACGCCGCTGTGCTGAAACAGTCTTGTACACAACACGCCGCTGTGCTGAAACAGTCTTGTATACAACATGCCGCTGTACTGAAACAGTCTTGTATACAACATGCCGCTGTACTGAAACAGTCTTGTATACAACACGCCGCTGTGCTGAAACAGTCTTGTACACAACATGCCGCTGTGCTGAAACAGTCCTGTATACAACACGCCGCTGTGCTGAAACAGTCTTGTACACAACACGCCGCTGTGCTGAAACAGTCTTGTATACAACATGCCGCTGTGCTGAAACAGTCTTGTATACAACACGCCGCTGTGCTGAAACAGTCTTGTATACAACATGCCGCTGTGCTGAAACAGTCTTGTATACAACATGCCGCTGTACTGAAACAGTCTTGTATACAACATGCAGCTGAGCTGTCTGTCACCCTGAATGCATGTAATGGTGCCATCAGTCTTTCCCTGTGAATGCAACTGTGCTGTCAGTCTTCCTGTACGCGTGTGCAACTATGTTATCAGTCTTCCTGTACGCGTGTGCAAATATGTTATCAGTCTTCCAGTCCGCGTGTGCAACTATGTTATCAGTTTTTCTGTACGCGTGTGCAACTATGTTATCAGTCTTCCTGTACGCGTGTGCAACTATGTTATCAGTCTTCCAGTCCGCGTGTGCAACTATGTTATCAGTTTTTCTGTACGCGTGTGCAACTATGTTATCAGTCTTCCAGTCCGCGTGTGCAACTATGTTATCAGTTTTTCTGTACGCGTGTGCAACTATGTTATCAGTCTTTCTGTACGCATGCAACTATGTAAACAGTCTTCCTGTACGTATGCAACTATGTTATCAGTCTTCCTGTTCGCATGCAACTATCAGTCTTCCTGTTCGCATGCAACTATGTTATCAGTCTTCCTTTACGCATGGAATTATGTTATCAGTCTTCCTGTTCGCATGCAACTGTATTATCAGTCTTCCTGTAAGCATGCAAATTATAGACTTCAGTTCTACGAAAAGGAAAATCTCAGCAGAGAAGTCGAGATGGTTCAGAGGAATGCTCGACATCTGCTTAGATGAACATGTCACAGACGACTAAGTCTGCAGAACCATTGTGCAGTGTGTGAGTCACCATGAAGACCTGGTGACTACAGTGAGGACAAGGAGCGCAAAGTAGTATGGACATGTGACACGATCATTTAACTCTCCAAGACCATCTGCCAAAGAACGGCACAAGAAAAGGGGGGAAATATAGCAGACACAAAGAGAGGTGGACAGTCAACATTGAGAAGTCCAGCAAAAAAAAACTCCATTTTCGTCACAGACAACAGACAGCAATATTTACACAATGGCATGTAAATAGAGACACATATTCCGGAGGAGGGATCAAAAACGAATAAACAAACAACAAGAAAAGCTTCACAAAAAGCATTTACACAATTTGATAACATGATCTAAGCAGAAACGACGGGAACGGGGGTGGGGGGTAGGAGCGAATCACAAAGGTACTCCTTTTTTTTTCTCCTATGTTCAAGGCATAAGAAGAACACACACATTTGATATGTCTGACCTTGCAGGACACTGTGTTTACAATTGTACACATACGTAAGGACAGATTATCTTCATGTATCTATTATAGCTGACCATTTGGGTCTTTATTGCTAGCTTGCTTTGCTTTTTTTCTCCCTTCTCTCCAACTCATACCATAAGCACATCAACACATTTTCGTACGTCTACCATTTCCTGTTTAGATTCCACGTACATTTCCACAGAGCGCATGCGTATTTTAACATTACAGAGGTTATAAACTTCTTTCAAGAAGTGTTTGATTGAAGGTTTTATTTCGTTTATTCTACATCTTAACACGTAATGTTTAGCCAATAAATTAATGTGATCAAAACCTTCATCAGCTTTGTTGTTGTTGTTGTTGTTGCTGCTGCTGCTGCTGCTGCTGCTGCTGCTGCTGCTGCTGCTGCTGTTTTGTTCTATTTTTGTGTGTGTATCTGAGGCTATCGTTTTCAAACGGAACTACATCCACATTAAATTTCAATCTGCCTCAATGTTCACATTTTTCTTTCAACATTTTTTTCCAGTTACCAAAAGTAATGTTTTACAAACTGACATTACCTCAGGTAATGTTGAATTTTATCAGTTTCAAATTCGCAAAAAGAATACAGATCAAAGAGAAGAATTCCCATTTTCTTGGATACAGTTTGTAGACACAGTATTTCGACAGATTCCTATTTGGAACCATTTTCATTTGATTTCTATAATTTGTGTCACTTGTTTTCAATGTTTTCTTCCAGTCTATCATAAAATTTAATTTACGTTCCAATTTTGCAAAGGAGCTGATATCAAATATAATTATGTGTTTCTATGAGTGTACTTTACAAGATTCTGAATCCCTTTTCAACGCTTGATATCACTTGCAGTGTTTCCGTTCTTGGATAAAAATAATCGTTTGTTTGTTTGAATGTTTGCATTTCTAAAATACCTTTTTTTATTGAGGACATACATCCAAGTAATCCAGATAATTAACCATAAAGCCATACTTTTCGGAAAACGTTTCCATTTCGTCAGCAACTTCTTTAACTAGGAATATCTGCTTTGCTGTGCTTTTTTTAAATTGTGAAATCATTACAAACTTGGAATTGTCATTACAAAATAATGGCTCTGCTAAAAACCTCATGCGAATGATTAAGCATTATCTCGCCTATAAAGTTAACATACGAAGTAAAAATATACTTTCCAACATTCATGACATCTTTTACTCTTTTTTTATTCTAGGTCTGTATATACCAAATAAATCTAAATCCGGGCACAAGGGGTTTTTTTCTTTGTTCATTTAGATTTGCCATGTATATATTTCTTTTTTGCCTAGTCGTTTAATTTTTTTGTTTTTTTTCGTTTAGATTTGCCATGTATATTTTTGGACCCAGATCATTTTTAGAGTTTCTGTATGTGTTAACCAAAATGAGCTACACCTATACTACAGTTTTTGACGGTGTGTACTGCCTATTTCCTGTTGATTTTGTCAGTTTTCGTATTCCACATATAAATTCACGTCATGTTCTCTGAAGCTGTGTTATTTCATTTTCAAGAGAGTTTGGTAACAGAACCCCCAGGCATTTGAGTTCAGAACCTTTGCCGCAGTCAAGACCCTTGCCCACAACCATCATTATGGCAGTGTGCCCCAAAGGCTCTGTTGCTATCTGGGACCATCGAGAACATCATGTTAGAATATTAAGACTGTTCCACATTTGCTGATGACTTTAGTATCCGAAAGTTCTATGTTATTCGCTTGGTATTACAACTGATCATTAAATGATATCTGACAGTACCATTAGTGCAACCGTTCTTTTCTTACATTAGATCCCTATTTGGCTTTGCATTTCTCTCTTGGAAAATACTGCATTGATAGTATGTAACTAATGAGTTCAATATATAGAAAAACCACAATAAATAAAACTTTAGATAACATTATCTACTAATATGTATTTAGGTTCAATGATTTTTCGCATCAAATACTGAACAAAAATGAATTATTCTGAATCTATATATTTGCTACTTTAGCATTCTCATTATTAAAGAATAGGTTCAATTAATAAGTTTTGCAACTCCTCTACAACGCTTCTTCTATGAAAGAAATTGAATTTAAGAATTTAGTATCTTTGTTTTTCCTGGAAATCGTCTTTGATCAATAAATCACAGCAACCACGTAACTCTGAAGCGCGCGCGCGCGCGCGCGCGCGCGCGCGTGTGTGTGTGTGTGTGTGTGTGTGTGTGTGTGTGTGTGTGTGTGTGTGTGTGTGTGTGTGTGTGTGTGTGTGATACTCTTTGCTTTTGTTTAGGATCTGTCTCTGACTATTTTTTTCCTTGGGGGGGGGGGGGGGGGACATTTTTAATGTCTCTGTTTTGGTGTCTCATGAAAGGCAAGACACTTTCCTTCTTTGTTGTTTGCTGTTGTTGTTGTTGTTGTTGTTGTTTTGGAACTGACTGATCGGAGAAGTCTTGAGAACAAATTTTCCACGCAACCCAATCTTACCGTCACTAAACACTGAAGACGCGCTACTGGCGTACAGAGAATTATCATTCTGTCACTAGACTTTAAATGGCTGATAGGAAATCTGTTACCTGCATTTGAATTGTTTCCATGCATTCTCAGACGTAAATTGATGGTCGAGAAATACATTGTCGCAATTCAAATAAACGCCACAAACTCTGCAAAGCTTGGAATCCGTGCACGCCACTGCTTTAAATACAAATATAACGCTGTTCATTTGCAAACATTCTCTTCACTTTGACTTCCTAGCTGACTCAGTGTCGCTCACAGCGTTCTATCTAACAGAAATTCTGTTACATAGTATTCTTCCCATTAAACTACTCTTTTGTGCAAATTATGACGTCTCTCCATCCCCCACTCCTTTCTGTCATAACCCTCTATCTGTCTCTGTCTCTGTCTCTGTCTCTGTCTTCTGTCTTCTCTCTCTCTCTCTCTCTCTCTCTCTCTCTCTCTCTCTCTCTCTCTTCTCTCTCTCTCTCTCTCTCTTCCCGTGTCCCTGTTTTCAGGCTCCCAGTCCTCTGGACCAATTTCACATGACTAGGCTGTAACCCCCCACCCCCACCCCCGAACTAATACTCCCTGCGTTTGTTGTTGTTGTTGTTGTTGTTGTTGTCGTTGTTTGTAATGACGTATTTCCTTACAGCGCTTCCTTCTCATTTTATCTTTCTACCCTTCACTGGCTGCTTTAGGATACAGTTCGATTCTGTTTTTTAATCTTTGGTGGTGAGAGTACTATAGAATTACAGAATGCAGCATATCTCCATTTGATGCCAAGGGAGCACCGACACAATCAACTGTATCTTACTGATGAGTCCAAATGCACAGACGAATGGTTTCTGAGCAGGCAATATCAATTCAATGGTTCTGTTTTCAAGATGACTACAATGGCTCCATAATGTTACTAGTGAAGGATTTTAGATGTATTATCTAACGCCATAATTTTTCATGCCAGTTTACTTTCGCTTGCAGCCCCCCCCCCCCCCCCCCCCCCCCCCCCCCCCCCCCCCCCCCCCCCCCCCCTTCTCCTTTTTTTTTTTTTTTTTTTCTTAACTTTGTCAAGTCTTTCTTGTAATGACGCAGGAATTGTTTGTCATCAGCTGTGTTCCTCCATTACTATATTATTCTGTTTATATATTATCCATATTGACTTCGGTCGTCAATAGACTAGACTGTACGTGTTGAACCAAAGTCCTTAATTTTGCCTGGTTTGGAAGTGTCACTTCGGTATCCTGTCAAGAAACTAATTTTCAGATCTATCATTATCTCTTAGTTTTTATTGCTCTTCTTAAACATGTTAATAGCAGTTTGGAAATTTTTGTCATGGATAACTTTGTCTCTGTTTGGAATGAAATTGGCACATTTAACATTCAGAAGCTGATATCCGTATTTCATAAACAGTTGTGTTTTGGGTTTTTTTCCTCATCACCTCCACCAAGAATATTATGCTTTTACCGTCTCCGTTCGTGAATTTGTTTGTTTGTCTGTCAGTAAGATCAGAGAAAAACTGCTGTGCCGAATTTGACCAATGTGATCTGACGACAAAATGGATACATTTTGGTGTGGATTTGTGGTGCTGATGTGGAGCAATCAGCGGATCTGGGATTCGCACAGCCAAACTTGTTAAGCATTTTCCAATGGAAAGAAACACTGTGAAGTTCCTTTTACGATTCACAACTATCTACGCACAAGCAGCAGCCGTGGCGCAATGGTTAGCGTCGCGGATTTCCGGTTGAGAGGTCGTGGTGCGATTCTCATCGTAGTTATTCGTATTTGTAAGATTTTTCTGCCCATGACCGGCTCCTAACCAGAGTTGAGGTGGGAAGACTGAAACCACACAGTCTATTCTCATCCTTTTCATGGATGATATCTCTGGGAGTATTGCTCAAATTTCCTGATCAACGCTGCAGGTGTCTGTATCTCCCGGGCCTAGTTGACGAAAAGATATGTTATAATTGTGAGCGGAGGGTACAGCTCTGTCGTGCAGTCTCCGACCAGAAGGGAATTCCATATCATCATCACCATCCTCCTCCTCCTCCTCATCGATCGGCAAAAAACGTCCCAAATTCAATGGCCCTTCATGCCCTGTTCTTATGGGGACTTCAGTTTCGATGTCCTCTACACATCTCTGCCCTTGGTGAGTTCATTCTGAGTTGTCGGTATTCTTGGAAGTACCGCCCTCTTGGGGGTGGGGGTGGGGGTGGGGAGGGAGTTATGTTCACTCACCTGGCTACACAACCAAACAATTACTGTTCTAAGTACGGGGCTTAGTAGGTGGTGTCCTGCCCTGTTGGATCAGACCAGGCACCACTGATCGCCACCCAAGTGACTCGGCATCAGTGCAGTGCCTCCTCTGGGGCGGTGGAGTGGATAATGATGAGCTGACATTGACTGTCGATCCTTGTGGAGTGCCGGTGCTGGGGCTGCGGCGGAACAAGCCGGGGTGTGATTTTGGACAGGGAGCCGGAATGAGCGGCGCGT
>CM065715.1:45979110-46016610 GCA_033310375.1 Conus canariensis | reverse complement strand
ACTCTGATAACTGAAGGAACGGCAAAACAGCAGACATACAGCAACACTCTGATAACTGAAGGAACGGCAAAACAGCAGACATACAGCAACACTCTGATAACTGAAGGAACGGCAAAACAGCAGACATACAGCAACACTTTGATAACTGAAGGAACGGCAAAACAGCAGACATACAGCAACACTCTGATAACTGAAGGAACGGCAAAACAGCAGACATACAGCAAACTCTGATAACTGAAGGAACGGCAAAACAGCAGACATACAACAGCACTCTGATAGCTACAAGGACACTCCGGAGAACGCAGACCTCTGCAACAAACATTCTTTATTTCAATTAAACACCGTATCAGATTCCATCTCACATCCTCCAAGTCCAGAAAAACTCACCCCTATGAATGTTATTTTGCCGACTGGATCTGGGTTGCAATATGGATCCACACCAATTCGTATATACCTATACATTCTATAAATCGGGGGGGGGGGGGGGGGGGGTTCATTGAGACCCCATTACTTGTGTAGAAAATGGTGTAAATGTCGAAAAAAGTGCTACCTGCCAATATCAAAGACAAAAAAAAAAAAGGGGGGGGGGGATGTTGGATCCGTCTTTTATCTGGATCTGAATCAAATTGAGCGGAATTGTCCTGGAGCGACGTTCCATCTTTCATCCAAGTTTTGTTAAAATCCATTTGATGGTTTTATACATAATCTTATGCGGAGTTTAATGATGAAATCAATTTCATTTCGCTTTATCTGCATATAATGTGATTTCGGCTATATGTTCTAATTGGGTGAACGAGATCTTTTAAAACTTTCCAACTTCCGTCTTGCTTTACTTGCAGTTCGTATTTTCTATTTCTTAACTCTTAAAAGATAAAGGTCGTACCGAGAGAAAGACAGACGAAAAAAAAAACTTATGATTTCTGGATAAAGATATTTTAAGAATACAAGGTCTGCCAAATGGCATTGAATTTCATCATGCTCATCTATTATTAACAGATTAGTCTATAACTCAGAGAATGCCCGGTCAGAAAAAATCCATGCATGGAAAACAGTAAGTTGTGACAAAATTTCCTCATCTGGTGCATGAAGAAAAAACTCCTCTTTCTTCTGTAATACACGAACAGAACACTTCTGTGGAACCTTATATAATGAATTCTACCTATGATATTTTCTTTAACCAAATATCCCATGCAATACATTATCCTCAACGTCAAGGATGTATAAACAGAATAAGCTGAGTAAAAATCGATTTCCCTTTCACTATAATCCATGACCGAAATCAGAATCCATTGATTTGTTTCCACTCCCCAAATCTCAATCTGCTTCCAGAGGTGACTTTACACTCAATGAAAAAAAGAGAATACTCCCTATACTGACCACAACAACAGAAAAGAAAAGAAAACGAACGGTTGTCTCACACTCACAATTTTACAGCAGTTTCTTCTGTCTGTCGATATCAAACTGGAGAATTTCTTACAAAAGCCATTTTCTTCATTATGCCTCTTAAATGAGGAAATACAAACGAACTCCAGAACCAAGACTTGATAGAATATCTTTTCTCACTTTCTGAAAAAAAAAAAAAAAAAAGATTATGCCACAGATCTCATATTAATGCTGCTTGAACCCGTTACACTGTGTAATGCCCACTATTCTTTAAACTGACAGTCCTATATAAAGTTCTTAGGGTATGTAATACCCAGTATTACACTTTCTGATAGACAAACAAACCAACATACACCGGAGAAAGAATTAGTCTCTGACTGAGTTAATGACACGAAGATGCCATTAAATGTTGTCAGTTTGCCCAGCACAAAAGTCAGCACGACGTGTCTGTTGAAATAGAGGACCCAAAGAAAGGACCCGAGCGCCCTATCTAGTGTGTGCCACTTGTCTCCAAGGGATTCATCATGACTGTGTTTAGATCGTTACACACACACACACACACACACACACACACACACACACACACACACACACACACACACACACACACACACACACGCACGCACACGCACACACACACACACACACACACACACTCGCACACAACAACAACAACACAAATCAAAACTAGAGGGTAGCTACAAGAAAAATGAATGAATGCACTGCCGTCTCCTGAGTTTTTTTGTTTTTTTTTTTTAAGTCAGATTTCAATTCCCATGACCAATGCCATGTCCAGCCAGAGACAAATTGGTGTGATATTTGTCGACAACCTGGTTAAACAGTAAAGCAGACAGAAGGAAAATGGAGAGAGAGAGAGAGAGAGAGAGAGAGAGAGAGAGAGAGAGAGACAGACAGACAGACAGACAGACAGACAGACAGACAGACAGTGAAGGCAACATACCACACACACACACACACACACACACACACACACACACACACACACACACACACACACAATGTTCATTGATCTTATGTCCAGTATATGATGGACTGCCTGTTCGCTACTGTGTACGTTTCTAATATTCGGTCGTGTTCAGGCAGCACTTTTACTAGCACAGTTTTTCATCTCACTTGGATCTGCTCCGTCGAAATAACACTCTTGATTGATTCACAAGCTGTGCAGGATGAGAATTCGGAATCTTGGTGACGAAAAGTTAGCTGGCTCTTGACTTCTTATTCTGAATGGCCACTATGTTCAGCACATCCTGCCAGGTGAGCACACACACACACACAGAGGCGCGCGCGCGCGCAATCACTCTCTCTCTCTCTCTCTCTCTCTGTCTCTCGCCCTCTCTCTCTCTCTCTCTCTCTCTCTCTCTCTCTCTTTCTCTCTCTCTCTCTCTCTCTCTCTCTCTCTCTCTCTCTCTCTCTCTCACACACACACACACACACACACACACACACACTCACACATCTAAGCCATACAAATAAGTACCTACATACATGCCTCTTTTTATATATTTCTCTCTTTTATTGAAATAGATGGGTTCGTTTCAGAAGTTCCAAAACCCTGAGGTGTTCATCTCATATCGAGACTGACTTGAAATTTTCTTCCGACAAAGACCCCAACATTATCATTCGATTCTGAAGATAAAAATCCGTCAACTCCTGGAATGGACACCCAAATTCTTATTCAGTCAGTAACAGCGCTGGTGCTTTCCAAACAGTCACATTCTCAACTTTGAAGCAATCAAGTGTCGATTAAAGCATTACAAGCTTGCTGTTTGACTGTCACCCTTCCGAAGTGAAGCGAAAATGACATTAAGTTTTCACTGAGCAGATTTCAGCTTGCATTCACAAAATTATATTGCGAAACTGTACAATCGCAGAGTCAAATACCATACAAGTTGAACTCTAATCAGCTTACTGTAGCCTACGAGAATAAAATAGAGTATTCTCTCCGACAAAAGACAGGGGACTGTACTCAATGCTTCTGTCTGTAAGATACCCGTGCCTCGGCCAGACCCGAAAAGTACAAAATATCTGCCAGGTTGGTCTGAAAATGTGAGCAACACACTCTCAGACACCCCTCCTTTCGAGGGTGGAGCTTGGCCGCGTGAGTCCAGTATTCCCACTGGAACTCAAGGGACACTCCAGCTGCAGCGGAAGATCCTATAACAACTACAAGACTGTATGCAGACGCAAACCCACGACCTCCCTGCCCACCGCTTGCAACATTAACCGCCGTACCACAGTGGCTGGTGCATTTGCGGCTCACATAATTCCAAACTTGACACAGTAATAGATCTTACCACATCGGGGAGGATTTTTCTTCCGTCTGGTGTGTACAATCACTGTGTGTGGCTGGGACCTAACCCTATAAATGGAGAACACAAAACCCTGTGGCGGGAAAAGAGATACAGAAGCTAACAGAAAGAGGGCATGAAACCCTGATGCGGAAAAGAAACACCAAACCATATCAAACGAGAACTTGAAACTCTGTGGCGTGAAAAAAGAGACGCCGATTCTTTCAGAAAATGGACACCAAACATGGGGAAAAGAGGGGGGAGGGGGGAAAGCAGGAAGAGACACCTCGTGGGAGGAAAGGGGGACTGGGAAGAGACACTGAATGTTAAAGAACGGGGACAGGAATCAGTCCAAAGGAGAGAGAGACACGGATTCTTAGATACTAAACTTTATAGAAAGTATTGTAGAATCTCTGAAGATTTGGTGGGGGAGGGGGAATTCGCCAAACCTTAGAAGGCACAAAGCCCAGGTGGGGGGGGGGGGGGGGGGGGGGGGGGCGAATCTTATAGAAAAATTTACATGAAACCCTGTTTGTGGGAAAGAAATACGGAACCTTATAGAAAAGAGACATTAAATCTGAAAAAGGACACAAAGCCCTGTACGTGGTCAAGAGATTCCGAACCTTGTAGAAAGAAGGCACACAACCCGCGGGGAGAGGGGAGGAGGGAGAGACACTGAACCTTACGCAAAGAGAACAATAAACCCTGTGATGGGGGAACAGAGACACTGAACCTTGTAGAACTAGGACATGAAACGTTGAGGAGGTGGGGTGGGGGATGGGGAAGAGACACCAAACTTTGTAGAAAGAGAGCCCTGTCGGAGCGAAAAGGGACAAACAAGTCGAACCTGATGAGAAGAGGACACGAAAAACTGCGCCGAGGAACTGAAACACCGAATCGTATTGAAAAGAGACACAGCTGCTGGAGGAAAAAGAGACATCGATTCTGGCAGAAAGATGACACAAAACTGGGTAAATGGAGGGAGGAATGGGGTGGAATGGGAAGAGATGGAGAACCTTATGGAAAGAGGGCACAACACTTTGTAGGGGAAAGGAGACATTGAACCTTGTAGGAAGAGGATACAGTGCCCGCGGATGGAGGGGGGGGGGGGGACGGAAGGACGGGGGAGATGAGACACCGAATGTTATAGAAAAAGGACACAGAACCATGTTAGGGATAAAGAGACGCCAAACCCTATAGATTGAGGACACGAAACCCGGAGAGACGATGGGGGAGGGTGCACCAAACTTTATGGAAAGGAAGATGGGGAGGGGGCTGGAGGGGGGGGTACAAAATATGGGGAAAAGAATGAAACACTCATACAGAAAAGACAACACAAAATTCAACAGTGAAAAGTTTCACTGAGGCTTACAGAAAGAGAACATGAAACCCTGTCGGATGGGAGGGGGGGGGGGAGCTAATCCTCTTAAAAAGTGTACACGAATCCCTATTGGATAAGAGACTAAGTCGTTTAGAAAGTGGACATGAAAGCCTGGGGGGACACTAAACTTTATATAAAAAAAAAAGAGGACACGAAAACATGTGGGGTCAGACAAGACACTAAGCCTGATATAAAGAGGACACGAAAGCCTGTGGGGATAAAAAGAACTACGCCTAATAGGAGGACACGAAAAGCCTTGGCAGGAAGAGTATGCGTGTGGGGGCACTAAGCCTCGCAAAAAGAGGGTACGAAGTCGCCTTTTGGGAAGTCCAAACGAAAGCCTGGGGGAGGGGAGACCCTAAGCCTCAAAAGAAGATATTAAAGTCTGTGAGGGAAAAAGTCACTAATCTTGATAAAGAAAGAGGACAAAAAAGCTCGGACGGGGAGGGGGGGGGGGGGTGAGGGGGAGGGGACATTAAGCCTCATAGGAAGAGATGAAATCCTGGAAGAGAAGACAAACTTTGTAGATGGAGGACGCTAAAATCTGTGGTGGGACACTAAGCCTGATAGAGGACATGATGACCTAGGGGCAGCGGGAGGGGGGGAAAGACACTCAAACCTTATAGGATGCGAAAGACTGGGGGAAAGGAGAGACACTAAATCTTACAGCAGGACATGAAAGCCTGCGGACGAATGACACTAAACCCTGCGGGAGGAGGACACGAAAACTTGTGGGGAAAAAAAGACAATTTTATGGAAAAAGGACATTAAAGCCTGTGAAAAGAGGAAACTAAAACCTTCTGAAAGGACAACACTATCCTCTTGATAAAAAGACATCCCTGCAAGAAAAAAAATCACACTAAACCGTGAGGCACTAACCCCTTTGAAGGGAAAAGGCTAGACTATTTGAAAGCTGACACTAAATCCTATAAAAGAAGGGCATTGAAATCTCTTAAATGATGCACAAATTGATGCCAATTTGCATGTCAGACTTCCTGTGGATTAAAGAATACTCTAACTGGGAGGTGCCAGGTGCACATTAGGAAATGTTTTAGGAACAGGACCTAAGAATTTCCCGGCTCCCCTGTAGCTTAGCCTCAGATCATGAGTCTGAAAGCATGTATCCATGTTCCAGACCCCCGAATTATGAGACCTGCTACATAGCTCGGGCCAACATTTCATGCCTTTCCGGGAAATATTCCCTCTGGTACCCATTTGACTTGTATCCTTGTTTCACAGAATACCGACATTGAAAACAAAAGCAGCTATGTTGGACGTAGAAACGACAGGCACTAAACGCAAGGACAGACCCCAACCCCTCAGAAAGAAGCCACATAAACCTGTGAATGGAAAAGACTCTGAACCGTTACAGAGAAGACACAAAGACCTTTTAATAAAGGCAACACAAACCCTGGAAGACACTAAATCCTTTAATTAAAGGAGACTGGTGTTCCTATTTTTAAAAAAAGAAAAAGGACACCAAACCATATGCCGGAATGGACAGAGGATACAGAACTCTCGGGACTAGGGGATGTTGGATGTGTACATGGAAGAGAACCCGGAACTCTATGAAGACAGGATGAGAGACACAAATCTTGTAGAAAGAGGACACGAAATCTTCTGGGGCTGATTAGAAGACAAGAATCCCTAGGGGTGGAGCGGAGAGGCGCCGGATTTAGTAGAAAGAGGATAAGAAATCCTGGGGATGAGGGGGAGGGGGGGGGACGACATCAAACCTAAGAGAAAGAGGACATGAAACCTAGAAGTGAGTTTGGGGAAAGATACATCGAACATTATAGAAAGACGGCACTAATTCCTCTAGGGATTGGCGGGGGAGGGGGGGGGGGAGGATAGGGTATGTTTGCTTGTTTCTTTCTTTCTTTGTTTCTTTCTTTGCTCGTTCGTTCGTTCGTTTGTTTTTGTTTGTTGTTGTTTTTTGTTTGTTGTTGTTTTGGGGGTCTATGAATTAGAACTATATAGCTTTGACTGGATTATGCATAGCAAAAAAAAATCTGCAAATGAATCGGTAGATCAGGTAGAACAAAGAGGACACAATGAATGAAAGCAATCAAAAAATAAAAATGATTTCTTTATTGGGAGACTTTTATGTTTTCAGAAAAGCCTACTTGGCCCAGTCAACAAGTTGGAATACATGGAATAGCAGCTGTGGTGGCTGCAGTGCTCAAATATATGCTGCTCATTCTAGTTCGTCGTCCTTCATCTATATCGCCAGAAGCTCCTTGAGCAAGATATGCGAAAACTGACAAATCTTAAGTGAAACTCAAGACTAAACAGTGGCTCGTGCAGAGGATTTTGCTTACAGCGTCGCAAAATTCATAATTTTGAAGAAGAAAAAAGAAAGAAAAGAAAAAAGAAAGAAAGAAAGAAAAGGGAGAAAAAAAAAAGAGGATATATGTGTCCAGTGCAGGCAATGATGCCCATCGACATCCCTGATAAGACATGGTTTGGTGTTTAAGGGTCCAGGGGTGATTCACCAGTCCAGTGTGGACACGGGGATGCTTCCTGCAGGTGGGCACTGAAAGGCAGCAGTTGCAGTCTCTCATTTCTGTCCAGACACCTTCTATCAGTGTCCTGTATGCTTTTGCCATCTATTATTAATGGCTGTCTGTGTTGTGATGCTTCTGTTGCCAGGCTAGGTGGGTGAAGGCTGCCTGTTCCCAGGAATTGGAATGTATTCTGGAACTTTTCAGAGATCTTGAACTTGTCTGTAAATCGTTTGCGTTGACCACCATGACGGCAGTTTCCTCAAGGGTGCTGACTGGCTGTATAAAAAATTGTTTGGGGGATGGGTTTGTATGGCTTTCTGACCACGTTCCCCGCCCACCTGAGTTGATTTTTCCTCAGAATGGTGGAGATTGAAGGCATGTGTGTGAGAAACGGCACAGCTAGGATCTTGTCCTTTTGTTTGATTTTCGTGAATATATTCAAAATGACAATGAAAGTGGTCCGGTCCGCCTGCATCTCTTCGGTACATAGTACACCGTTATTATCTTGAACTCTATTCATCATCCTAGAAATGATAAAATGTCCCGAATTGTGCAGCGTTTCATGCTCTTCGCTCGTGGTGATCTTTGAGTTCTCCTCCATATCCATGTCTGTGCTCATCAAATTTGTGTCGGAGACTTCCGGGTCAGCATGTTTGTGGCAACTGTCGTTGGAGAACCTGGTGCAGTCTTCCTTCAGAACACATTGAGTCTGGCTTTGCACCTAACTATGATTGATAAAACGTTCGGCATCTGGTGCATTGCGAAGGGATTTAGAGATAGTGAAGTGTCTCCACTGGTGGATATGCCTTGTGAAGACCGAATAAAGATAGTTCGCTGTGGACTGCTGTCGCTGGGACCTTAACAAAACAAGATTGGACGTAGCCATGCACCGGGGCCCCTGAATGAAAGATAACGTAACAAAGACTTTATTGCGGTCTTTTTCTCTGTGCCCTCTCAATAGCATATAACTCCCACGCCACTAAAATTATTAAATGAACACACGCACGCACGCACGGCCACACACACACACACACACACACACACACCATCCCTCTCGTTCCGCCGCTTTTACCTTCCCTGAACTGAATCACATATTCATTTACTTTTGGGTAGACAGAGGGGAGGTTTGAAGCCGAAAACAAAATCCGATGTCACGAGTGGTTCGAACTAACAGCCGTCAGCTCCGCAGGCAAAGGCTCTAACCGTTTGACAACGGGCCCCTCTATGACTTAGGCTACTGGCTTGAGTTTAAGTTCAGAGAGAGGGGGGGGAAGGGGGCAGGAGGGGGGGGGGGAGATTTTCGACTCTAATACCTGTGGTTGGGAAAATTGATGTTCTTCTTCTGTCGATTTCATTCTAACCTGCAAAAAGATGTTAAACGAAGAACCAAATCAATAACACATTTATGAAAGTTTACATTGATTTTTCCTTTGTCAACGTTTCATAGCCTTTTGTTTTACTTCTGCTTATCTTGGCAGTTTACCAATATTTCTATTACCGTGTTTGCAATGGCATATCGATCATTTCTCTCTCTCTCTCTCTCTCTGATTTTTTTTTTTATTCACCATCCCCTGTGTGTGTGTGTGTGTGTGTGTGTGTGTGTGTGTGTGTGTTGTGTGTGTGTGTGTGTGCCTGCAGTTGTGCGCTCGCGCTCATATGTGTGCGATGGTATGTAGCCTATGTTGCGTGCTGTGAATGTGTGTGTGTATGCGTATGTAGCGTGGTGTGAATGTTTGTCTTTATGCATGCGTGTGGGGGGGGGGGGGGGAGGGGGGGATGTAGGAAGATTTGTGGGGTACGTATCTATTGGGTAGATGTGTACTTTTCTTCCACACACTACCCCCTAACTACTAATTGTATCATCATTTCTCTATGCCATTAATACCTTCTTCCCTAAGTTCTTCTTCAGCTTCATTGTTTGGTGAAAAAAGAAGTCGAAAGAAATGATGTAAACACAACAGGCTATATATAACGGGCTAATCCAAAGTGGTCTGAACAAATACAGTACACACTATGAAAAAGTTGCCTTTTGTTGATACAATAGTATGGACTATCAAGCATAGCGTTGTTCCCGACAGAAACCTGTCGCTCACTGTATCTGAAGAACTTTGTAAATGTGTTGACCTATAAACCAACAAACGACAGTTGTAAAATCCGCTTCCGTGCTCTGGATATCACAGCTGTTCCAGACAATGATTTGAGAGAACATCCTTGTTGGACTTTCCAGTGCGAGATGTTTTCTCTGGCGGTAGTAACTGCTTGTAATGGGGATTCACGTCACGAATAAACCGGGGTTAATCAATATACTGAAATAGAAAATCACGTGTATCGAAAAGACAGGAGGGCATAAACGCGAACAGCACATCAATAAAATTAATCAAAGAAAATTAATTTGTGACCACGTCTAGATTTTAAAACAAGTTGTCTCGTCACAGTCGATAAGAGCAGACGAGGAATTGAAACTGAACAGACTGTAAGACAAAACCTACTTTGATCTGTAAAGAGTGCTTTTCCCGTACATCTTTTGGTTCATCGGTCAACCAATCAGCAAAAGCCTTACATTTAATTTGTCAGAAGCGAAATGCTGATTGGTTCTCAGTTGCAGTTCTCTTTTCTTACCCATTAACCTGGCAGTAGTTAAACGCAAAGATATGAATGCAAGACAGACTAAAGCGAAATCAACAAAAACAACCGAAACGATGCAGGATACTTTTGTCGAATTTAGCGTTTTTGTAGCCAACACAGCATGAAAAAAAAACTGCCAGAAGAGACTGACAAAACGCCAGTATTGATATGACGTCAACAGTTGAGAAGGACAACATAGTTTATGAGTTTCAGAGGCGAACCCCGAGCTCTGGACACCCGGCGTCATGCGAAAGTTACAAAATGCGAAAAGCTTGCACATTTTTAAAGCCACGAGAAACTTCCAGTGGTCACCCTTTGTTCGCCGTCAAAAGTGCGTGGAACACTGATCGTCTTTATAAGTCAGATCAACGCCGGTTGTCAGCAGATTCCCCATGCTGATCGCCAACAAAGTATCAGTACTAATGACGAATTGCTTACAGTCCTAGTCGCACGTGCTTTTGTGTGTGTGCGCTCACTCATCAGTCATGTGTAAGTGAGTGCACGCATTTCTATATGAAATGTGTACTGTTCCATATTTTCCTCATGCGTATGCACTCCATCTTGTCTGTTACCGGAACGATGCAGATTGTTTACTGATGTTGGAGAACTTCTTTTTTTTTAAGTTATCACCTCGACAGACAGTAATGTTTTTGCCCGCTTCGTTCTCTGTGTACAAGATTTCGCAGAGAAATCATAATCGATTTTAACGAAGCTTAATGAAAAGATGGAATATGACCCACGGATTAAACCACTAAATTTGGGGAGATCTGTGGAGTGGATCCACGTCAAACGGCAGATCTGACAGCAAGATCAATATATGTGTGTGCGTGTGGGAATGTGGGTGTGTGTGTGTGTGTGTGTGTGTGTGTGTTTGGGCATTGGTGCTGGTGAGTTTGTGTTTTTATATATTGTTTTTTTTTTTTAATCTATGTAATGTTCTATGTCTTTTGGATTTAATGTTTATTTCATGTGTGTATGCGTGTGGGTGTGTGTGTGTGTGTGTGTGTAGGGGGGGGGAGGGGGGCGTGTGTTGATGTATATACAAATATATATAATAACACAAGCTTTTATGTAACTATTGATAATGGCTTTTTGTAATGTCTTATGTACTTGTGAAATGATGTGGAGCAGAAGAAAAATTTCCGACGGACAATAAAATTGATTGAATTGAATACATGGGAAGCAACTCCTTCACTCTGTAACAACTAGTAACTAGGAGTTACTTTCCCTGGCGACTTGCGCGTGGTTGGTTTTTGTTTTTTTTTCCCCCACGGGTCTGTGCTCTCCTGGGTAGCCTTTTACTTTACTATGAATTTCTGAGAACATTGATTTGATTTGAAAATTTTGCAAATAAGGTTTGTGTTGAAAAACCTTCTAGTCATCATAGGATGCATCCAAAAAAATTTGAATACGCTATGGTCAGTGGTAGGGAAGATTAGAAAACAACAACAGAATAAAAACAACAACAAAAAATGACTAGAAGGTGGATGTGTATCTCCAGTGCACCCATTTCATTTCCCCGACGAAAACGCTTGATTCAGTTGTTAAAAACAAAGCTGAAATAATTGTGAAAGCACTAGCTGAAATAGGCAGAAATCCCCCCCCCCCCCCCCCCCCCCCCCCCCCCCCCCCCCCCCCCCCCCCCCCCCCTCTTATGGCACATTGGAATGCACAAACATACAACACACGCAGAAGAGAGAGAGAGAGAGAGATGAATAGCCTGTTGGTATTGTGGAGTTGTGCATACTCGTGCATGAACTCGAACACAGCTTGCGTGGTTTTAGGTGTTTACTACAAACTTGTTGGGAATGGGGTACAGATTGCAAGCTTGGCTCCAGTCGTTAGGGTAGAGAAAAGATCTTGAAGGCCAAGCTAAAGGCCGGGAATCTGCCTCATACGATTCATGACTGTCCTAAGGGAGGCAACTACATTAGTGAGTGTGTAAACACTACAAATTGGTTAATTCATATATAGTCTCATAATCCACCTTGATGTTTTTCACACTCCACCAAAAATTAAATATAATTGTGTAAGCAGTAGATCATCGACAATTAATAGAATAATTAAAGAAACATGACGGAATGCAAGATAGGAGCAGAGAGGTAGAGAAGGAGGAGTGGGGGAAGGGGGGACGAACGAGAATGACAGGGAAACCGACGCCAATACACCTTATTGGCTCAGCTTTAGTTTGTTCTACCAAAGAGCGTGTAAACATCACACTAATCCTTCCTCAATACGTAATGACTGTAACATTATATTCACTTCTGTACCTGTGCCAGGAGTGGAACGACAACTTGACAGAGGCTGCTGTGACATCAGAGACTCTTGACCTATTCAGGTCAAGAGCTAGCAGCCTCCTGCAGTAAACAGGGTTTTTTGTTTTGTTTTGTTTTGTTTTGTTTTTTTTGCGTCAACCTCCCAAAAGTGTCAGAATAATCAACCTGATGATTGTGGACACTCGACCGATGAAGATGAAGATGAAGACCTGATCTTGGGGTCACTCCTGTCCAGACTCTTTTCTTTTAACAGCATGCTTCTAACCTCTGCCAAATTTGCTGCTAGACGGACAGCAAAGAATTTGCCCTGTTTGTCGTCTTTTCATGGAAGGCTCAACCTTGTCTGTTGTTCTCTCCAGATTCAATTGCTGCAAGTCAGTTCTCTTTGGCTGTCCAAATTTTCTTGAAAGACTGCATATGGTTCAAAACTATGCTGCTCGCCTTGTTTTCAAATGATCCAAGTCAAAGCACTCGTTAAACTAGGAGTGCAGTACCAGACTGCCTCTTTGTGATTCATCAGGGCCTCAGTCTCTGTCAAGTCTCTCTATTCACTTACCCTCCATCACGGTAATTTGGTTCTCTCACTGACAACCAAGTTCTTAGGATTCTCTCTGTCAGGATAAAAACTTACCGCCAATGCTGTTTCTCTTTGTCTGGAACAAACTTTCTCATTCTCAAAGTTTTTGACAGTCCACTTCTTTACAATCTTTCAAACATGATGTTAAAGCACATTTCTAATCTCAATCCTTTTACTCTTCTTCTGTCCAGGCGGTCCTAAGCTGTTATGGTCAATTGTATAATATCCCTGTCCTTCACTGTATGTGTGTGTGCATGTGTGTTTGAGCATGTCCATGCATACGCTCTTATGCATGTGTGTGTGTGTGTGTGTGTTTTGTTGTTTTTTTTACATGGCGCAGAGGTGGTAATGCAACAAGCGGAGGGGAGTGCGGCATTGAAGCAGAGCACGTGACGTCCACATGTATGTTTGAGATCAATGTTCTTTCGCGTATGTTTGTGCTATATCTGTCTAACAGTGATTTCTTTTATGAATTAAAATTAGTGCAGTATGTTGTGAATGGTTTCTAACTCCTCTTTATCTTTTTTTTTTAATACATATATAATTAGGTTATTTAGATTAAGCACAAATAAATGTATACAATATTGATGAATGGATTTAACTTTTCCCCCTAAGTACAAGCAAGATCATCTGCTTCAACTTTTATGGTCAATTTGATTCAAAGAAGAAAGATATGTGCAGGGGAAATATGTACTATTGCTTTCAGTAGCACATAAGCCGCTTTTGTGTAGTTCCGAGCCTTGTACAAGGCTAAAGATCACCATATAGTGTGCATAAGCTCTTAGCGACTAGTTGTCATAACCTACCTTTGATCCTGTATTACAAGCTGTAAACCTGACAGGAAAGCCAAGAATCCCTCCAATGACTTTAGAACCCATCACGGGTCTATCTCACACCAAAGATTGAAATCATGTTTACGAAATTACAGCCAAGACTGCACCACAACCAGTGTCTCTCTCTCTCTCTCCCACATACACACACACACACACATACAGGCACGTGCACGCGCATGCACGCACACACACACACACACACAGTGTAGCTTTTAATGTATGTACCTCATCACCAAAATCTCATATGCTCTCCCCTTCAAGTTTTAAATAAATGAACAATGTCTATTTTTATGACACTGAGTTCAGTAATACCTAAGATGTGAGTCCGAAAACATCACATGCACACACATACAAAGAAAGTATGGGTCACTCATATAGCTGAAAATGTTGCAGTGTGTATGAAAACACAAGTCTTTTGTTCCCCTTTAAGAGAAAAAAGAATTATATATATATATATATACACACACATACATACATACATATATCCAGAGAGAGAGAGAGAATTTGAAAAAACTGACCATTTGGCATCACTGTAAGGTCTGAACTAATCCCACAGACCAGTGACCCCTAGGACTACATTGTCCCTGGTTTTAATTGTTTCATAGTGCTTGTTTTCTGGCAAAGGTTGTATATGTGACTGATGAAGTAAGCACTGAGGGGGAGGGGTAGATAGAAAAATTAAACTGTCATTATAAAGAAAGGAAATTAAGTGTGTGACTGATGAAGTAAGCATTGGGTGTTACATGTTTCAGAGTACCACACAATACAAAGAAAGGAAATTAAGTGTGTGACTGATGAAGTAAGCATTGGGTGTTACATGTTTCAGAGTACCACTTATATAGAATGGTTTGCACAGACACTGCTTATCTCCGTGCGTGTGTGTGTGTGTGTGTGCGTGTGTGCGCGCGCACACGTGCGTGTGTGCGCGCGCACACGTGCGTGTGTGTGTGCATGCATGTTCAGATTATTGCACACGCATATGCAGTCTGGATGAAAAAAAATAAAGCACGAGTCTGAGGAAAAGCGTGTGTGTGTGTGTGCGTGCGCTTTTGTGTGTATGCATGAATGTGCACATGTGTGTGTGTGTGTGTGGAATGTTGTGTGGGGTGTGTGGTAATGTGTGTGGGTGTGTGTGTGTGTGCGAGCGCATGCATGTGTGTGTGTGTGTGTGCATGTGTGCATGTTCAGCTGACTGGGTAAACAAGGGAGGAAATAACATGCACACAAAAATAGAAAAAGAAACAACACCATTTGCAACAAGTGCCTACATTTATTTCCAAATGAAACAAGAACACACAATTGCCAAACATCTACAAAAACAGAGAAAGCCATTCCAAGAAAGCCCACACAAAATCAAAACGAAGGGAGAAACAAAAAGTACAATAACTCTGTCTAACCCTACACCAGCACTTAGTACTCTTGCTATATTGTGCAAGTTCAATATATATGCTGGGCATACATAAATCATTCATTAAAATGTTATCTTTTCTGACACCTCATTAAAGAAAAGCACATTTACTGACAGAAAGCAAAAAAAAAAAAAAGTCCTTATGCCAGAATTAAGGAAGGATTCTTAATCTAAATTAGACCATAAGGTGTGGTTATATTGTAAGCCCACAACATTGAATAAAATGTAACTACATAATGAAAATATTTACAACATATTCATAAACAAAGTGAAGGAGAACATTAAAGAATATACACATTCTGTGATGTAATAAGAATCTGTACCATCCAAATGTCAGAAAATATTTCTTTAAGTAAGCGTGATGGAAAATGCATTGATTTTTCCTGCATCATTTCACACTCTTTAATAATTAAGTTCACTGTAGAAAAAGTTTCACATTTTCATTTACTAGCACTTCTTTTCACACATTCAGGTTTTACCTTGCATTTGTCTGTGTGTTTTTCTCTGTGTATATGGGTACTGCCATAACCACCAAGGTTTGGTCTCTATTTTTCTCCCCCCAAGGTAAATATATTTGATGTTTTTTTTCCTGTTTTGCATTTTGTTTTGTTTTTTAGATCTATATTTTCTTGTTAATAAATGTGCTTGATTTCCATAATTCATTTTGTCACACACTCCTGAGTTTTTTAAATGGGTGAACAAACAACAAAATCATGACAAAGCTTTACTTCTTCAGAAAAAAAAAAAAAAAAGAGGTTCATGGAAACCCACGACAAATGGCAAGACACAAAAGCGTGCAGCTTCACAATGTGTGGCGTGCAAAATTGTATGAAGAGGGCGAAGATTAAAGATGTCCATAGCAACCCTGGCATGACTTAAACAGAACTACATTTTGCTAGCTCTGCTCACCTTAGTTACTTACAGACACTGATCCAACACTGAAACAATCTTTGACCAAAAACCATCTTACGCCATCTCTGACAAGTGGTTCCTTGGTTAAGAGTGAAAGAAAGGATATTGCACCTCAGATGATAACAGGAAGAGTTCAAGAATCCACACTTATCTTAGTAGTCTTAGTAGCATGATTTTCAAGTTTCAGCCTCACTCTCTTTGAAAAGTGGGTTAGGGTATTCATATCCGATTTCATATATATATATACACACACACACACACATCAGATGTAAATATATATTTATATAAGAAAAAAAACTTGAATGACAGCTTGACAGCAGATGTGTGAAAAAGAAACCCTTCACCAAGTTTCAGCTCTTAACGCCTGAAACTCCTGAGGGTGCCATGCCACATCCAAGTAATGACTCCTAGATGCCAGTAATATTTTTGGCGCTGCCAGGATTTGAACCTACTCTTCTTTGATGGTTGGGCATCTTAAGGTGTTGCCTTTTCGATAGATGTCTTACCCACATTGCTATCAGACCACTGTTCAAGTTGGGAAATTTTATTAAACCTTATAAACAGTAAACAAGTTGGGTATTTTTTGCTCCCATAAAAAAACCTAACACAGAGTAACTTTTATTCAAGACTGGCACAGCCTTTTAAACTTGAATAAAGTCAGACAAATACATAGACGAACAATCTAATAGTGGGGGAAAAAACAAGCGCAGGCCAACAACTGAACTATCTTCATAGTAATGACTTGGCAAAGATTTGGACTTAAGGAGGGGGGGGGGGGGGGGGGGGGGGGGTAATTTGAAGATGGAGAAACTGGGAACATGAAATTAAGAAAATATGTTACAGATATGAAAACTCTTCACTAGCTGCATAAGGGAACCATCGCAACCTCTTTTGAAGGCAGATATATTTGTATTGCCTGCTCCGAGGCCTTTCGTCCGCTGGGTCGGACTCATCAGGGAGACACGGCTGGTTGTGTCTGCGCTCCTGGCGTCAAATAGAGACACACCACAGTCCATAATACTGTGGTGTTCTCACCACCAAGAGTGCAAAAAAGAATCCAATAGCACTCGCTTTTGTTCCTCCTCAACCAGATCTTGCTCAAACTCTCTTCAGCTGCTTCTACCACTGCCTTTAGGGTTTTCTAGTCACCTGAGCTGTTTCATAAGGCTGTAGGCTAATGAACCTAAAAATCCCCATGCTTGAACCAGTATAGAAACAACTCTGGCTTGGAAATGAAATTCACTCAAGCTGTTGGCTAGAATAGGATTCTTCTTGTGGATGTGAGTTTGCTGCATTTTATTTTCATATGGCACAGTGTGTTCAATCAGAATCATTTGTTTCGATGAATCTGAGTGCAGTGTTATATTATCACCCAGAGATCATCCGCAAGAGTGGCATGAGACCAGACATAGTAGTCCACTCTCAGTCAACCAAGCAGCTGATCATGATCAAGCTCACGGTGCCATATGAGAACAGAATGGAGGCAGCTCAAATCTACAAGACTGAAAAGTATGCTGATCTGGCAAACAGCCTGAGGAGAGAAGGCTATCATGTCAAAGTCCTCACTGCAGAAATTGGAGCTAGGGGGTTTGTAGGAACGTCTGCATACAGCCTCATGACACAGCTCTCAGTTGCAGGGAGGGAAAAAACCAGAGCCCTGAAAGCAATGGCAGAAGCGGCAGAGAGGTGTTCAAGCTGATCTGGTCAAGGAGGAACAAAAGTGAACTTCATAAGGCTTAACTTTCCTACAAATATCAGGTGTCCCAGTGGCTCAGTGGTTAGAGTGCGAGTCATAAGTGAAAAATGAGCATGTCCAGAGGGTCATGGGTTCGAATCCCAGCCATGGCTCGTCCCAAGATGGGGAAAAAAAAAAAGGGCAGCAGAGGGACATCCGGAGTCATGAACCGGGTGTGGCCCAACCCCCCTAGAGTGTCAGGAGATAAGGGCCGAAACACTTGCTTGAAGGGGGATTCTCTTCTGAGGACTCTCTGCTGCCACGCTCTCCACGAGATTCTTTCTACTTATCTCATGCCACTCTTAAGGCTGTAATGCTATGACAATAAAATATTTGTCTTGTCTTGTCTTGTCTTGTCATGCCACTCTTACTAGAGACACCCTAAAGCCATATGGATGGATAGCGAAGAAACATTATAAAGACATCTCCATGGGATAGGAAAAAAGGAATGTCATAAAAAGAAAAAAAAAAAGGGAGGAGGGGGTGGGTACAGCTCTTACATGACAAATATGATCGAGGAAATTAACAGGCAACGCCATTTCTGACATTTATACCAATATTTTCCCATGGCCTCTGTCAGGCTCTACACAAATCTTGTAAGATCACTCCAACAAGAATGTCCACTAGCTGACTGAAGGCATTCACTCAATATTGCCATAGATTGATAGAAATCTGCTACCATCAGACCCAAACAACAACAACAAAAATCATTAAAGTAATGCAAGCATAATTCTCACATCATAAACTTTCTTATTTTGTCTATCCAGAAACTGTTCTATTATTAAACATACAGCTTAGCTGAAACAAGCACATGTAAGCTAAAACAACCCAAAAATACACCTACTTTATGTACAGACACACCTGATCAATGGCCCTAACATTGGCCATCAGAAAACAGAACTGAAAGAATGCCTGTCACAAAAGTTATATTACCCAAAATATACTAAATGAAAAAAAAAAAAATTTCAGTGCTTTGAACTAAGTATTTTAAGTGCTGTGATCAATTGTCTATTAATTGTCACTTATGTCTGTCCACCATTCACAAGATTTGCAGCGACTGAAATAAAAAAGAAGTTAATCTTTCCTATGAAATGTCTTTGGCTTGCCAGAGGTACACAGTATTACTATCATGAAACTGTCTGCCGAGACAGGATACATAAAACCTGGTGGAAACAGCTTTGACATGTTTGTTCCAAGAGCATTGGAATAATACTGTGTGCTTAAATTTGCTTACTAAAAATAAACCTACTATAAAAAGTAGGTTTTGACTCGAATGTAATGCATAGTTTATGATTTTCTTTTAACAGATCTGATAAACAATCTGTCATTTCTGTAGTGAAACACAAACTCCAGATCAATTCAAGTTCTGTTTTGAAGCAGTCGTACTGGTTGTCAAGACATGGATCAGCTGCACAGGGCATCTCTACCACAGATACAGATTTCTGACTCTCATCCTGCTGCCAGTACAAGCATCCCTCAAATATTTTACAGATAAAAAGAATGGAGAGCCTTTGTTTATAGATCATAAGCAGCTGGCTATTGCTATTAAAGCAAACAGTGGCATTTTATTCTGAACACTTTTTTCCTGATTATAAAAATTTCATCTGTTGCAAACAAAAAGGAAGAATCTCTCAGCCATTCTACATCCCTCATGTGTTTTTACTGACAGCAAATACCTTGGATTTTGATACACACTTTTCTGTCATATCAAACTGTGCATGAAATCAGAGAAAACACTGATCATTAAACTGTCCAAATGTCTAAGGAAACCTACACTCAGATTTTCAATGGAGTGGAAAACAGAAACTTGGAGGAAGGCAAATTAGGCGCACTGATTTGACGCGATGAAATGTTCATAGAAATTAACTTAAATCTTTGTACATGAACATACTGAAGCAGAGGCAGTGCACTGACAGCCTAAAACAGAAGCTGTCTGTGCTGTCTGAATACATATAGCACAATGATAGCATTTATCTTATCGGCAAATTTGTTTCCTTCCAGACTGGCATAAAAGACAGCACATAACAATACATAAATTATCCTTTCACAACACTGCAAACACAAACATGTCTTCACACATTTCACTTGTTCTTTCATTTTACAGTTGTTTAGCAGGACAAAACTGTACATATCTTTCACAAAAGGCCATTCTAGTCAGCTGAGGATTGAGCTTACTGACCAGCAGCATACAGATTATCGTATTACACAAGTTTTGGGTATGTCTTCTGAATCACCAACATTACATGCAGAACTCTTTACCACCTGCTGCTGAAGCTTGTTTCCATCATCAGTGGAAGTTAAAAAAAAAAAAAAAATCCATGAACTAACAATTACTGAAACATTTTCACTGGATGAAAAATCATAAGAAAAATTATTACAGTTTCCTCAAATTTCTTAACTGTTGCAACTGTCTGTTAAACTGCATCGTTTTCCTGATACACATGTGAAGGTTGGTTTCAGGTGATTTCATGTCTCTTACATTTATGTCTTGAGCTCATTCTGTGACACTCGCTTCTTGATAAACATGTGGAAGAGACTGATGTATGATGATTTCCTGCTCTTGCTTTACTTAGGTTCTTTATCAACAGTCCAGGTGTGTTACCGTCTCCGGCAAACAACACCTCTGTGACACAGAAAAACAAGGCCAAGGTTCTTTATCAACGATCCAGGTGCGTTACCGTCTCCAGCAAACAACACCTCTGTGACACAGAAAAACAAGGCCAAGGTTCTTTATCAATGATCCAGGTGTGTTACCGTCTCCGGCAAACAACACCTCTGTGACACAGAAAAACAAGGCCAAGGTTCTTTATCAACGATCCAGGTGTGTTACCGTCTCCGGCAAACAACATCTCTGTGACACAGAAAAACAAGGCCAAGGTTCTTTATCAACGATCCAGGTGTGTTACCGTCTCCGGCAAACAACACCTCTGTGACACAGAAAAACAAGGCCAAGGTTCTTTATCAACGATCCAGGTGTGTTACCGTCTCCGGCAAACAACACCTCTGTGACACAGAAAAACAAGGCCAAGGTTCTTTATCAACGATCCAGGTGTGTTACCGTCTCCGGCAAACAACACCTCTGTGACACAGAAAAACAAGGCCAAGGTTCTTCATCAACGATCCAGGTGTGTTACCGTCTCCGGCAAACAACACCTCTGTAACACAGAAAAACAAGGCCAAGGTTCTGTATCAACGATCCAGGCGTGTTACTGTCTCCAGTGAAAAACACCTCTGTGACACAGAAAAACAAGGCCAATAAACCTCTCAGACATCACTTTCTTCTCCCTGCATCCAATACACTTTTCGTAATTAACAAGTTATCAGACACTTGTTAGTGTACAAAGTGGCTTTTTTCTATTCTTTTTTTCTTTTTTTTCCCCTTTATTTATCATAACAAAAGATAGTTCCAGATGAATTGGCTAGTTTCACTATTTCCAACAAAAATTGACCATTGAAAGCAACCAAGAAAATAAGCTTGAAAGAATATCAGTTGCAATACATCAAAAGAAAAAAAAAGGAAAAGGGACAGTTTTCTTATGCAAAACAATAATGTGAAAAAACAAAACAAAACAAAACAAGCGTGGGCCAACAGAAAAAGTAAAAGGGGTATCACTGTCATCTGCAGTCCAAGCAGGGCCACAAAAGGCACAGAAAAATGCTGACTGTACAGCACGGTCTTCAAAAACACAAAAATTGTTCAAAACAAAAACAAAAAAATCAACACAAGATTAAAACGCAATGTGTCAAAAATCAAAGTCAGAAGTCATTGTTTCTTACACTACCCTTGACCAATAAAACAAAGAAAGATAGTATCTCCAAATTCTATGAAATCTCCAAGACCTATTCTTCGGTTTAACACACTGTAAAAATGATGTAAATTACTTGCATCATCAAAGAGCTACATGTAAAAATGTTTCAGGGCAGTTATTTTCAATTTTGCTGATAATCTTCGAACCATAAAGTTTACTTTGTTTCCAGTATCCAACACTAACATTCCGGATGGGGTTCTTCTGGTTCTTGCGGTCTGGGTAGGACTGTTAGGACCGATTCCTTATGAGGACGTTGTAAGAGTTTCACTGGTTTTGTATAGATATCCTATAGATAAATAAAAGCCAAATGCATCATGTGCTTGTGTAATATGCACACATTTTACAACAATGAATATGCACCTTTTTGTTTCAGTTTTAACCAAAGTTTGCCTTGCATAGTTTAAACCATAATCATTCCACTGGTTAACTAACCTAGACATCTATTTACAGCGAGGCAATACAACTCTAATGCTTTTTCTCCATCCCATCCCATCCCACCAATCAAAACAAACCAAACAACACAGAAGGACTTTCAGCCTTGTGCATACTCCAGTAAAAAGAAAAAAAAATCCTGTACATCTAAAGACTCAGAAGGAATGTAGAAACCCTGAGTTTTTGATAAACAGCTGCCCAACCGATGCTCAGTTCTAGAGCAGCTTACCCCGCACTTTGGAAAATACAGCTGCCCTGCCGATGCTCAGTTCTAGAGCAGCTTACCCTGCACTTTGGAAAATACTCCAATGACTTAATAAAAACAAACAAAGCAAGCCATGTGAAAACTGGGAACCAGACAGCCCTTTACTGGATCTGTCTGTTTTCTGTCTTCAGGCTGTAGCAATAGCATGTAGCCCCATTTATCAGAAACAAAACCAAGGCCACGGACAAGACAGAAACCTGCAGAGCTCAGGTAAATCCACAGAAATTACACTGTGTGTAATCAAGGGACAATGACATTTTCTTTCTTTGTCACAACAGTGGGAGTTAACTGTATCACTTCAATGTACTAATGCTGTCAGTTCATTTTGCCATCTTGTATTCACAGGACAACTGTGTGTAAAACT
Source organism: Conus canariensis (assembly GCA_033310375.1). Classification (NCBI taxonomy): domain Eukaryota; kingdom Metazoa; phylum Mollusca; class Gastropoda; order Neogastropoda; family Conidae; genus Conus; species Conus canariensis. The sequence goes on along the minus strand of CM065715.1, from coordinate 45,993,794 downwards.
AGAATGATCCACATTCATTTTGAGAGATGATAGAAATGACAACAACATTCAACAACACAAAAGATCAGTGGCCCATTCAATTCACAGGGAATGAGCACCGGAGTAAGACTGTAACCCTCCCTAAACTGCTCATTGGGAACTTTCAAAAATCTGTCAACCCATATCAAACAGAACAGTAAAGGTACTGTATCATGCTTTAGCACACACAACAATGCATAACTGCCAATATGATGGAATTATCCGTCATCTTTCTGTTAAACACATACCCAAATCAGCAGTCAGGATTACCTTATAGTTCAACCTGTAATTGTATAAAGCATCTGCTCTGATTTTCACTTCACCATCTAGCTCAGAATACAGCGTTCTTCGTCTCCGAAAAACAAAATCAAAGCCGTTGGTGAACAGAGAAAAACCAGAGAGACCCAGTAAGGACTAACACATCTTCAGACAACATACTGTGCTATATTCATGTGGCTTGAGTTTCATGACTCCTGCCGCACTCAAGTGACAAGTGTCAGTTACTTTTTGTCAGGTTCACAAAACAATCACAGTTACAAAATGGAAACTCTCTGGATTTACCTGTGAAGATGCTTGTACACATCACATGGCAGTACATTTAGTAATGCAAATCATAGCTGTGAACAAGATAATTCCATCTTCTGGCAAGATCACACTGAATCAAGTGCAGCTAAGAATGATACAGTAAACTGTTCATATGAGATGATTTGCTGGACCTTAACTCTTGACAAAACAAAACTATGGAATGTTATCATATTTAAAAGAAAACTCACACACTACCAAAGCTGGTGGTTTAATGAGATTAAAAAAAAAACAACAACAACAATGGTAGGTCAGCCTTTACTTTTATATTTGGTTCCTAGACAATGAATAATCTGTACTCTGAAGCAGAAAAAAAAGATAAATGGAGAAGGGAAAAAAATGAGAATGTGCATTTAAGCACACACAGTGCATCACAGTCATGTTTAACCTGTAAGATTTATCTTCTGAAGCCTTTCAGCATCAAAACAGTTCCATTCAATACACTGTGCATGAGAAGTGGAAGCACCAGGCACGGAGTTCTGTCCCCTGAATCTTCTGCTGTGTACACACTGCTGTCTGGTTACTGAGCAGTTCACTTAGTCATTTTCAGCCACAGGTAAGCGAGACAAAATCAGATAGATATCCCATTAACTGTTGAGCATGTGTGTGACATTATTGATTTCTTCCTGTCAGAACAACTTTAGTTTTGTCACATTTCGTGGAAAATAACATCAGTCAAAGAACCATCCACACTATGGAAAACAACAGTAGTATCTTCCATGTAATATAAAATCAAGGTGTTAGGATGTGAGGAAGGTAGATCCATTGGGGAGGAGAGGGGTGGCAGGGGCATTCAGTGGCAATCTCCCAAGGAAATGAAGTAAAACCGTTTTCGTAGCCAACTTATTGGACCTGTCCAACAAAAGAACTTTCTGAATGACTCACAGCTGCCATACTGTATGGCTGCCATTAATAGAATGCAACAATGCAGGCAATTGAACTCTACACTGTTTTCTTCACTCCAAGCTGCAGACAAAAGACAACCAATCGACAGGGTGTTTAACAATAAATTAAGATGTTCATTGACAATGCACCCACTTGCCACTCTAACATTTAGCTACAAAAAGTTCAACGATAAGATTTACACGAGACTACCAAAGTGTCTCTACTTAAGTCACTTTGATCCTCAACAAGTGCCCATGACAGACAAGTCTCCATTTCTGAAAACAAAATCCAAGCCACTGACAAGGAAGCAAAGCACTACTACCCAAATCCCCTGACTGAAAGACAGACAACAGATACATTTTGTCACCTTGACACATTCAGCAAGGATGATAACTGATATGACCCAACAAACTACTGAAGCTTTGTTTCGGGGAAAGATGTAAAAAGGCTAATATTTAAAAGAATGGGGCAGTGTCTGGACCCGAAATTGCTTTGCAATACCTACTGTGCAGCAGAGCAAAACTGCAGTCATAAGAATATGCAGCATTTGTCCATTCATTAAAGCCTCTCAGAATGAAAAAAAAAAAGAAAAAGAAAAGCTCCATTTACCATACCAAGCACCCTGTGACTTTGTTTCTAGATGCATCCAGTATTATTCAAGAAAACTGATAAACTGAATCTTTGTTATTTACTGAACTTTTTCATCATTCTTTATAGCCCAGACTACCAAAGAGGACCGATCTATTTCCAGCAAGTCTGATCAATCTGGGATGTCAACATTATCTGTCAGCAGAAAATCAGGAGTTAAGTCTACACGTTCCAGTTTCACTCTTTGCAAAAAAATTCTAACATGTCTTTGTCTCCGAAATATAAATCTACAGTAACTGGCAAGACAGAAAAAAACATTCAGTTTGGTTAACTATCTAAACACAAAACTCAGTCAACTGCCCTGACTTAATTTCAAAAAGATCAGAGATGACTATTATGTAAAAGAAAAATATGGGCCATTAGTTGCTTGTGCAACTACACGATCCATGAAAAAACAATATGTTCCATGTCAATTTTCAAGATTGAAATAAACAAACCCACCAAATATCAGAACTGCTCAGCAACTCAACATAACATACAAGCATGTTTTCTTGTAAGCTTTAGTCAACAACAACAAAATACAGATTGATGTTGCCTGGTCATCTAACAGCAGAGAAATCGGAGTATAGAACTGTTCCAAAATTGCTCTTCTCCAACAGGCTGTGGCATGTCTTCATTTCCGAAACATAAAACCAAAGTCATTGGCAAAAGATGAAATAGCCAAATCCCCAACCAAACCTCAAATGTCACATTTTGTTCACGACTTTTTTCAGAGTCTAACATTCCATCATTTTTTACATGACATGGCAGCAGTGGCTGGGTATACCCTGCTGTAACATCAGAGAACTGACAGCAGTGGCAAATATGCTTTTGGAGAATAGGAGTGTGTTTAACGCCACACCTGCACAGCACCTCAGAGAAAGACCAGTCACAGACAACCTGTATGGTTGTATGGTCCGCCTTCCTCTGCGGCAGCTGGGAACGAAGATACATGTTCCGTCCTGCAGCCTGACCACACTGTGCTCATCACCCAGTCGCTGTGACGTGACAGGACCAGGGATAAGCAGAATTATGGTTACTGTGTAAAAACCTGCTCAACATTTGTGGAGAAATCAAACTGTTGCTTCATGGTTGTAGGACAGCAGAAAACTAGTTCCTCAGACTTGTGCGTGATGCACCCTTTGTCATAGGCTATAGAACATCTTCATTTCTGAAAACAACAGCCTTTAACAATCCACTCTTTGTCATAGGCTATAGAACATCTTCATTTCTGAAAACAGCAGCCACTAACAATCCACTCTTTGTCATAGGCTATAGAACATCTTCATTTCTGAAAACAACAGCCTTTAACAATCCACTCTTTGTCATAGGCTATAGAGCATCTTCATTTCTGAAAACAACAGCCTTTAACAATCCACTCTTTGTCATAGGCTACAGAACATCTTCATTTCTGAAAACAAAAGCCTTTAACAATCCACTCTTTGTCATAGGCTATAGAACATCTTCATTTCTGAAAACAACAGCCTTTAACAATCCACTCTTTGTCATAGGCTATAGAACATCTTCATTTCTGAAAACAGCAGCCACTAACAATCCACTCTTTGTCATAGGCTATAGAACATCTTCATTTCTGAAAACAACAGCCTTTAACAATCCACTCTTTGTCATAGGCTATAGAGCATCTTCATTTCTGAAAACAACAGCCTTTAACAATCCACTCTTTGTCATAGGCTACAGAACATCTTCATTTCTGAAAACAACAGCCTTTAACAAGAGAGGAAAAAGCAGAGCTTCTGTACATGTACAGAAATTATGCATGTTCTGTTACATTTACAGTATTAGTGAATTTTTTAATGTTTTTACTTGATAACTGTGTGGTTGATTAAGCTTTACGTAGCTTATCTTGGGAATCTACAAAAATGGCTGATTGGTGAGGGACAAAAGTAAGATCCTGCAAGTACAGCAGAATAAGACCACAGACACTATTAATTTGCCTGAAGCCTCTCTGAATCAGAAGTACTCCATCCTGTATGTTAGTCGACTGATTTTCACATCATCCCTGACCACACTAAAAGTAAGGTAAGAGTGTTGGTGGGTCCCATCACCCGTCGTTTTCTAAAATGATTGGTTAAAAATGGTGATCTAGGGCTATCCAATGGTACAGGGAGATCCAAAGGTTTACTGGTCCTGGTTTTGCTCTTCACCAAAAAGCTCAGGCATAGTCTTCGTTTCCGAATCCTAAAACCAAAGCCATAGGCAAGTCAAGCGACATAAAAACCAAAGAACCAATAAACTTTTGAACCTTATGTTTCGTCCTGTTTAGATTACCTGAAGATTGTGTCAGTGATTTCTGTTTTAATCACAATTACATGACAAGAGTGTCAGTTCCTGTCCTCTCTCAAAATGACGAGCTATTTTCATAGCTTGTTTCACAAACTGTGTCTCAGACTTCTAAGGGAACGTAAAAAGACTTATCAGCCATTTTCTTCACTCTGACAAATCTTTACGAAAAAGAAAAAAAAATCAGTAAACTGTTAAGCAAGTGACATTACAAGAAAAGCAACTTTGACAAAATTTGTTCAACTACATACCATCAGCAAAGCAAACTGTAAAATAAAATATGAAGCAAATTTGATTTTCAAAATCAAACTGAACTGAAGTAGCCTCGCTACCATGAGGGGTAGGTGGTGGCAGGCGAGCTTTTGGCATCTTGACCTTTTAGCCCAGCTTCAGCAAAGACTCAACAGCCATGGCAGTGGCAGGGTCAAAGCGTTTGGTGATGTCACCTGCATCAACTTCTCTGATGTCCTGACCGTGTTCAGAAGCAGCAAGACCATTGGGCAGGTTTCCATTCAACCTTGCCATGCCGCTGCCGTTCCAGGGAATTCCCATGTTCTGCACTTCAGGGGGCTCCACAGCATGCTTCGGACTGGCCATTACCACCTGACGAGTCTCCGTACCCCCGACTACAGCTGCTCGATCATCTTGAATGACAATAATGGCATCCTTGGGCAGATAGACCACCTGTTTCCCCGGGGCCACCACCAGCGGCTGCTTCTCTGGCTGAGCTGCTACCATGGGAAACGGCGGAAGTGCCTCAGTATGGTTTGCTGGAGCTGGCTCACCCTTTACCATAGGATCAACAAGCCAAGGAGTTTGCAGCTGGGGCCGTGATGCCGGCTGAAGGTGGGTGACTGATGATTTTGTGGCTGGGCTTACAGACTTTGGAGAGGATGATCGACGGCCAGACTCTGCAATCTTCTCATCAGCAACGATGCAGTTGTCTGGTGTATATAGCAAGGGATTGCCTCTGGTCAAAGGTGTGGTAGACAGGTCTGTTTCCGTCAGGCTGCCTTTGTTTGGGGCATCATTCTGGGCGAATTTGGTCAAGCCGAGTTCAGCAGAGCGCTTACCTATCCAACGCTTCAGATGCTCATAGTTGGAACGAAGGTGATCATTTTCCTTGACGAAGCCACTGATGTCAGTTTTCAGCTTCTGTACCATGGCTACCAGCTCACACTTGTCTTGATTTAACTGGTCATTCTCCTGTAAAATATCCATCACCCAAATTAAGAAAATCATTATCTCTGTCCAGTTCTTCCTGTTTTATTTACATGGACATATGAGCACATACACATAATGCATACATAAATAAAACTTTATTTTTCAAAGAAAAAAATATAAAAAGAGGTCAAGTTTACAGCATGTAGCTATACAGAGGCCAAAGTATTGAGTACTCTTGCAGTCATTTCTGACCGCATTTCACTCAACACCAGAAATTATCTCTGTCCCTCTCTAAGATACACATATACAAACAAGATCATGCTGCTAAATACATTCTAGATATTGAGTGCGGCTGCAATCATTTCTGACTGCACTTGACTCAAAATTGTAGGAAAAAAAAACACAAACAACTTGAAACCAAAAACCTGATACTTACACATAAATATCTGCATGTAGGAGCATATATGCTTGTTTGTGTGTGTGTTGTGTGTGTGTGTGTGTGTGTGTGTGTGTGTGTGTGTGTGTGTGTGTGAATGTGTGTGCATGTGTGTGTATGTGTGTGCGCATGTGCATGCGCGTGTGTGCTTGTGTGTATGTGTGCATGTGTGTGTGTGTGTCACACTGTGTGTGTGTGTGTGTGTGTGTGTGTGTGTGTGTGTGTGTGTGTGTGTGTGTGTTTCTGTCTGTGTGCGAGTATTTAGCTATGTTACACATCTGTGAACAGATATTCATGTGCTACATTTGCCGTGCCCAGACAAATACACCTGAGAGACTGGCAGCTGTTAACACTTGTGCATCACTCTACATTCAGTAGAAAAATGTAAAGATGGAAGTTTTCTTACGCTCTGAAGTTTCTCAAACTCCACCTTCTTCTTCTTCCTGCTTCTCTCTGCGGCCTCCTTGTTTTTCTTCCTTCTTTCCATCATGCCCCGATATTCGTCCTCTGACATCTAAAACAACAGGCAGGCAATGCACAGAACAATGAAACGCATATGTCTAAATTGTTTTTAATCTAAACTGGTGTTCAAAATCTTTCATTTCACCAATAAAATTACTCATTTCAACTTATGTCAATGCATTTTTCAATCCTCTACATATTTCCTGAAAAGCATTATACCCTGATCTGTTGGCACCAAGAAGATAAAGGTCTCAGCAATCATCAAGTGAGCTCAATCCAGTAAGTAGGTCAATTGAGCCAAATGAGAATCCTACCTGTTTGTATACATATCATTCTCGCAACTGACAGGAAACAAATCTATCACATATTCACACCCGAAAATTTAAACGGTTTATGCAGCTCTCTAAAATCAATCTCAGGGGTTGTAAATATGGTGGAAATCTGTCAAAAGATGGACAGTTTGCATGCCTGCAATGGAAATCATCATCCAAACTTCATTTTAGAAAATCTTTTAAAGCGTAAGATTTCAAATCCAAGTATAATGCTTTCCACTTCTCAAGAAGATAACTGATGCACAGAAATATTACAATAAGAACTGAGATGGAATGGATATTGTTTTATCATGCGGCCTTCACAGTCAGCTGGGCGAATTTTTTTTTTTTTTTTTTTATATCTTCTTTCTCCCACATCATCATCATCAACATCATCATCATTTTCCAAAGCAACTAGATAAGCAGCCAGAAGCAAAATAGTTGGTATACACACCTCTTCCACAAACCCCTGCCCATGCACCTCCCTCCATACTCTCTCTCTCTCTCTCTCTCTCTCTCTCTCTCTCTCTCTCTCCCCACATCACCATCATCAACATCATCATCATTTTCCAAAGCAACCAGATAAGCAGCCAGAATTTTAATCATCCCATCACCGACACCACAAAAGAACCAAACTATTTTTACCCTCCTTTTTTCTACTTTTTTTTTTTTCTTTTCTTTTTTTTTTGCACTTTGCTCCACTACAGCCCAGAGGAAATAATGCATGACCTGAAACATCAGACAAACTGCCACTACCCAGTTCCAACCCCTTGTTCATACCAACAACATGACTTGATGTCTTCAACACAAATTACCTATGTAAATGGATCATTTTTGACATAAGGAGAGCAGTTTTTCTGACTTTATTAATATTGTGCAGTCTCTTTTCTACTCAACAGTAATTTCATGCTGATTACAGTGTAACAGTGCAACATGAAATAGTGCAGTTCAATGAATTACACTGAAAGTGCAACCTTTACAGCTCTGAACAAACTGCAGCATTTGTAATTCATTTCATGGTCTTACTCAGGGAGACAGAGTTGTTTTTAGACAGAATTGCAAGTGCACAGTAATCAAAAGTTGATGAGAAACTCCGATTTTAACAAAAACTGTCACAAAATAGGGCATCAGTCTCTGACCTGAAAATAAAATCTCCCTGATCCTCATAACAGCAGAAAAAAGGCATCAACCTGCGACTTGAAAACATCTTACTACTCATTATGACCTGCCCAACACAGCTGAAAACAAAACACACAAAAAAACAAAAGACAAAAACAAAAACAAACGTACTTCATGTCTAGGCTTCTTGGCAAAGAGGTCATCAGGAATCTCATCCAGCCCTTCAATGGCTCTCTTCTTTCTGATGAGTTGACGTAAGACCTGCTTGCCCTCACCATACATTCTGCTCTTTTGACAATGTTCAGTTCTGTAATTTCTCTGCGTTTCCGAAAAGTGTTCCCTTCACCTTGCCAATGGGTTACGCGGCCCCGAAGGGTCCCAGTTTGAAAAGCGACGCAGATTCTGTAGTATTTTGTCTGACCTGAAATACACACACACACACAATTTTTTCCCAATGCAATATGCAGTTCCTTAAAACAGCAAAAGGTTATGCTGATTTCTAAATGAAACATAATATAAAGGGCTCCCTATTCAAAGTATTTGTGCATTATGCATGTAATAAAAATGCTAAACAAGTTTCAAATTTTCAAACCAAGGCTAGAAACATGCAACAAAATGTTTGCCTGTGCACACATTGGCGCATTTTATCAATGTCCCAGACATCCATTTCGTCAGGCTTTGTGGCTGCTAGTGGCCCATGATAAAAACTCTTTGTGGTTTGGACAGATTTGGAAGAGTTTGTTGTCCATTTCTCTTGCCAGAGGACCCAGATCAATGTGAGGGATAGAGAATCTATTCAACTTTTTACTTTGAGGCATTCTTGGCAAGCAGCATCAAGGGGGGGGGGGGGGGGGGGGGGGGGGAAGAGAAAAAATGGGGGGAAAAAAACCTTTGGTCAGTATCTTTCAAAACATCTAGGCTGAAGCAATTTGCTTGACTAGGGGAAAAAAAAAGATAGCAAGTTCAAATGCCGAAATGCTGTAGCAGCTGATACAAAATTCAGCAAATAAATCCAAAAGATGAACTATCCTTGTCATTAGTTCATCATCCATTCCCATATTGCATGCTACTCCTGTATCAATATTTTCAGCCTAATTGAAATGTTCAAAATGTTTAAAAAATCAAAAAATATATATGTGAGTTTTCATGTGCATTCTTTCTGTATAAAACAAATATTGAAGCTGATCTTTTTCTGCAACCTCATGAAAGAAGCAGGGACAAGATAACCACAAAGTGAAGACAGCACTAGAATTCAGGTTGTTGGTCGTTTGTCTTTTGTTTTTGTTTTTTTTTTTCAAATGGTTGAAAACTTTTGATTTCTGGGACTGGCAAACACTTTGGACTCTATTTACTGCTGAAAAGTAGTGGTTTTCCATACCATTACCAGCAGAAACTAAAGTGAACATTAGAAACGTGCATAATCTCAAAGTAGTGTCACACTAGCACTGTAGCAGTCCTGTTCACCCTTTCAAATTTTACAGAGATCTGTGTACATCTTAAATTTCTATAGAGACCTGTTTACCCCTTCAATTTCTCTAGAGTTAATAGACAACAAAAATTAGTAAGCAGGTAATCTGACGAAAAACTTAGAAACATTGACATTCAACAGCCTGTAAAAGCCTCTACAAATATTCCATGGCCAGTGCTACCACCATGACTCCCTCCCCCCACTCAACCCCCTTTATTTTTCTTCACTACATCCTAATCCTTACAATTATCATACCACACTATTTTCATCCCATACGGTGATACCTGAGATTCTTAAATGAATCATGTGCATTACATGGGAGCTAAATGTGCATTGTAACTTCATGTTTTAACAGAGTTTACAGACTGTTTTACCCACTCACATGAATTTGGTGTTCAAGATCTTGAAAACTTTTCTTTTTGCATAATAGATAAGAAGCAGATCAGAGTTCATTTGTTTTTATATTTCAATACAATTTCAGAAAGCAGTCTCAGAAAGACACGTTCTCAGTCCCTTCATCATAAACCCTTAAAAACAATGAACTGTGACAATAAGTAGAAGTACTTACTATACTGGCGTAAATGAAAGAAACACTGAAGCGAAACAGTAACTCTATTGACATACTCCGAGACTGCTTCAGAAAACTTAACTGTTGATCTGTTGCTTCTTTTCAGGATTCACTGCAGCTTATTACCTTCCTTGTTTCCTTATATGGTTATTGCTGTACTGTTTCCTTGAAATATGAAAGTGCACCATCCCACAATGAATGTTTGATTTGTATGTAAATAATTTGTATGTGTTTTGAGTATGAAAGTGCCCTTGTGTGCGAATTGAAGAGAGGGATAGGGTGTGTGTGTGTGTGTGGGGGGGGGGGGGGGGGGGGTTGAAGTCAAGTCAAGTCAGGGCTCCCCACGACGCGCAGAATGCACATCATTCACGCACTAGAACTCTATTTCACCCCCTAGAATTGTGTTTCACGCGTGAGCTTCACCCTCTAAAATTACGATCTGGAGGTGGAATCACCCTCTAAGATTTCGTTGAACGCGTCTGCTGTTTGTTCAGGCTGGCCGTGTGCTCTGCGTGACCGCAAGTTCTCAGAACCGACCGCAGTAAAAATAGCCTTGCTTCTTGTGTCGAGCGTGTCTGTGTTGCCCATTCGCACAACGAGACCACGAAGTCTTGACCAACAGGCTGCAATAAAAATAGCTGCGCGTCATTGTCAAGTGCGTGAAACCTCTCACAAAAGGCATTAAACGCTTAGAGGCAAAAGGGGCGTTGTACATAGTATACAAATAGGTAATAGAACCATTAACAAGTGTGCCGTACCCATCGCACACGGTCGAACCGTGTCAAGGAGGACGAAGCGGTCAGGTGACAGATGGCACCTAAGGTAGTAAGGAGTTCGGACCTGCCCGACAGCGAAAGGGGAGAGGAACATAACCACTAGGACCTCGGTGCACCAAGTGAGCGCTAAATACTCAGTTAGCTGAGGTTCTTTTGTAAACAGTCAGTGAAGAGCAGGAGTCTTGGACTCGTTCGGATGGTATTGCCGTGGGTCACTGGGTTGGTTCTATTGTCAGGCTGGTTGAACGCGCGTGGATGTTGTTATCGTAGCCCTCTTTAAGATAATTACTGTGTTAAAGTGGCCTCCGAAGTCGGCGGGAATTTTCGATGTCCATCTGGTGCCAAGTGTTTGTTTGCTAATCAATCAGGTGGGGATGTGTGTAAATGCAGATGTGTGGAGAATGTAGCGAATGGAGAATTCACAGCACTTGTGAACTAGGGGTTTGAGAAGCAGCATGGACAAAGGCATGGCCCGAAGGGGAATCCTTTGTTTCCATTCCTATATAAAGTGAGGGAGAACAACGAGAAGGAAGAACACCAGGAGAGAGAGAGAGAAGGCAGAGGAGAGAGAGAGAGAGAAGAGAGAAGGGCGGGCAGGACAGAGAACGGGTCGAGAGAAACGTGGTCTGGGAGATAGAAGAGACAGCAAAGTCTTAGGGAAAGACAAGCTGGAAGAGAAGAAAACTAAGTTTGAAGCCCAGAGGTGGGTGAAGACAGACAAACTGAAATTTGAACCCAGAGGTGGGTGAAGGAGACGAAGAAGAAGAGTTCTACGTCGAGATCCCAGAGACGACCACGAAGACCCAGTCCTGAAACCTGGAGCCAGTCAACCAAGGGCCTCACCATCAAGCAGTGCTGAAGAAGACGTGAAGAGACTTTTCAAGAACTGTGGTGTGGTGTGAAAGCGTGGTTGTGTGTGTGAAAACCTGGCCAGGTAAGAAGTCATTTTTATTATAACCCGGGATTAGGAAGTATTGATCTTTTATGTGTTGATTTGTTCACTTTGTGTAATTGGATTTTTCATGTTTGATTATAAGTAGCATAGAAATTGTATTTCTTGTGCTCAGTCGTGTTAGAAGGGAAACGAATGCGTGACATCCCATTCCCAGAGAGAGGTGAATGTTTGGTGGGCGCATGAGTGTGCATATGCGTGTACGAGTGCAAAGATAACCTTGGTGTGTTAAACCTGACTAATAATACATCAACTTAGTGCACTTAAGCAATACCATCACGATTTCCCCCGTCCTGGACAGTCATCGCTTTAGTTTAGATGCGTGTTTTTCATTGGTCAATTATCTGGCCCCTAAGAGAATGCTGGCACTGTCTCATTCACAGAGTCTGGCTTCTCTTTTTCTGTGACCGGTGAAGATGGCGTCTCTACTTCACCAGTGGTTGAAACGAAAACCAAATCCTGACAACAATACAGAGGAAGACCGTGGCAGTGAACGGAAAAAATCTAAAACTGAGGAGAAGACAACAGATCAGAAGATCGTAAAGAATCATGGAACTTTTAGAAAGTCACCAAGAGTATGCTGTAGATGTTGTTTAACTTTAAGTTGCGGCAAGTCTTAATAAAATCACCCTCTAAAGTTTGAAAGTGAGGGTGAAAATACCCTCTATAATTTCAGATAAGGGGTGAACCTACCCTCTTCACCGCCAGCTGGGGGGGGGAGCCCTGCAAGTCAAGGCAAATTATCTTTATTGAGGGTTAAAGAATAAGCTTTCCAGCTTTTTTACATCCTGCCCTCATAAACAAGAAAGAAAATGAATACAACATATAACCACAAGCTCAAAAAGCATTTTAAAAGCACACAATTTCTATCATGCAAATACATAACTCTTTTATCAAATATAGCACAGAGAGAGAAAGAGATTTTAAATTTTAAAAGGAGTAACTTTGACCTTTTGGAGTTAATTTCAAAAAGCCGTTGATGATCAGTGAGAAACGAGGTAAAGAATTTTAAGGCTGTATTCGATACTTTGTAACACATTTAAGCTTTTTTATTAGAAGGGAGTGGTTTATAACATCAAACGCTTTTGCAAAATCTACGAAAAGAATTCCAGTAAGGTCATTATTGTTAATATCTGAAAGATATCTATCGATAAGTTGTACAAGGGCAGTGTGACAAGAGTGATTTTCTCGAAAACCTGATTGATTTTCATGAATCAGATCATAGTATTTAAGCTGAGAATATAGGTGTGTTTGAACATGTTTTTCGAGTGGCTTAGACAAAAGGGATAATATTGAGATAGGTCTACAGTTTGAGGCTGGTGGGATGACCTTTTTTATATAAAGGTATAACTTTCGCATGTTTAAGTTTTAAGGGAAAGTGGCTTTAATCAATACACAAATTATAAACGTAAGTGAGTGTATCAGCAATAGTCAGTGAAGCGATTTTTAGTATCTTACCATTAATTCCAGCAAATTTGACAAACTAATTTTGCTATCAAGAACAAAAAGATGCCTACTTTTTGAAAATTGCCTTTTACAATCCATCCAGTTATCAAAATCACAGTTGAAGATAATCAAAACAGATCTTGGCCAACTGGAGTAGTGTTGGTGCTGTGGTACTAGGTTGAGATTTTCTTTGAGGCTCTTCATGATCCGTGGGTTGTACTGTAATTTGTTGAGCCTCCTGAATCCTTCCTCCCACCCTGCTAGATGCTAATCCCTGTCTGCCGTATCACCATAGTGGGTGTGGACACTAAGCCTGAGAAGCAGTTCCTAAAGGGAAGGCGAGAATTCTCACTTGCACAGCAAGTGTCAGCATTTCATAACACCACTTGCAGTAAGCTGGCCCAAGAAAAAGTGACAGTTCACTTGAGGCTCTCTGGCATGTGAGGGAAAAGGGGTTACCAGTTGTAATGCCCTGTGATGGGTGCACAGAAAGTTGTAACACGTTCTGATTGGTACATAAACAATCAAAATGCTGCCCCTTAAACTGTAACAAGAGCTTGAAGAAGTAGTTGCACTGATAATTTGAATTTTTGTCTTTTGCCTGCTTCTTAACTTCTCTTGCCTCTCACATCCCTCGCCGGAAGGATAAGCTTGCCACCTAGACAGTTTCTGGCGACAATGAAACAAGACACAGACCAACGAAAACAAGCATCTTGCCTGTCACTTCTGTGAAAAAAAATCTCTGGTATGACTATAAATCGGCATTTTGAGCAAGACAAGTCAAGTGAGACAAATTGGGGCAAAGTGGCGTTCACAAACTGCAGCCGAAAATAAAATTTATTGAAAATAGCAGTAAAACACTGGCATCATTCCTCTGCTCAACTGAAAAATGCTAAAATTTGCAGCGTGATTTCCTTAAAGAACTGTTAAAAACTGGATTTATGTTAAGAACAGAAGAACTAGTTCTAACTCATTTACAGAAGCCCTTCCCCATGATCTTTCGCCCAATTTGAGTTTAAGTAATTGTTCATTCTTCGCTTTCACTGTCTTGCATGTTGTTTGTCTTGCCTGAAGAAGGCCAAAGAGGTCGAAACGCGTTGTGTTTTATCTTGTAAGTTGTCTCTGTCGTTCGACGGAACAATAATTTTTCAGCTTACCCGGTGAGTATTCCCGGCATTCTTCTTCTTCTACTTCTTCTTCCGAGAACACCCGCGGTCAACATTTTGACCATTATCGGCGCATTGACTGGCGCTCTCGCAGACAGAAAAGCTTTTCTTGTGAGAGCGCCAATCAGCCAAATCCAACATATCAGTGTTTTCAAAACTAGGACATTACTTATGATTAAGATAAACATCATCAAAAGTTAACTTCACCTCGTTAGCGAGAAATATGTTTCGTTGCGGAAGCCATTTTGCAGTCACAAAATGGCCGCTATGTTCGTCGTTGTTGTAACACTGTCACTATAGGCCTACTCCTACCTCCTACGAAATGCCTAACCTATAAAACATAAGCATCAATATGTTTTCAGCTTTCACATAATGAAAATAAATTCAAATATTTGTAACCAAC
>CM065715.1:45899110-45971610 GCA_033310375.1 Conus canariensis | reverse complement strand
CTTATGCATCCTCACTGGTCATCATGGAAAATAAATCACAAACTTAGTTGCCCCTGATGCCCTTTCTTGTAGGAACCTCAGTTTTTATTTCATCACTGCTCCCATGTCTGTGCATGTGGTGGGTTTGTTTTATAAGTGTTGGTCACCAAGTTAATCGTGACTGTCATTGGATGGGTGGGCTTGATAGTGATCTCCCTCCAGGTTCCAGAGGAGGACACACACTCATTTCTGTTCTGCAAGCAAGCCATTATTCTCTCATCAGGGGTATAATGTATGGTGTTCTAGGTATCTGGAAGAGCCTGTTGTTATAACATAGAAATCTGAGGGTCACTTTGATGCATTGTGTAAAGAACCTGAGATTGATTTTATGTCAATATATCATGTATATACTTTGATGAATGTGACTGAAATGAAGTAGTGATTAAGATGTATACCTTGCAGAACTATTTTAGCATTGATTAAGGCAAGCCTTCAGGTCATTTTGATGAGAATGGTAATTCATCATAACAACTAGAATCTGTTACAAATTGCTCAATTATGTGTTAGTATGGTTGTTTGAATGTGTAATATGAGAATGCTCTGGACAAGCTAGAGAATGTAGGAGGAAAGATTTTTGGTGAAAGATAGAAGAACATGATCAAGTAAACTGTATAATGTTGTGTGACATGCAAAGCTAGGAGGATCGCATGTGATGAAAGCTATGTCTTGGAAAATCTGTTCAAACCTCTATCTTCAGACAGTGAAATGGATTACTGTCTGATTTGGAAAAAAGTTCCATCTCCAATCCAGTTCAGTTTCTAAACTCCAGCTCTTATTACAGATGATCATTTATAAGATCGAGAGGGTGAATGATGGAGGAAGGAATGTATATGCAAATGTGTGTCTTTATGAGTCTGTGAACACATTTTGTGTGTTTAATTCATTTGAATGTGTGTGTGTGTGTGTGTGTGTGTGTGTGTGTGTGTGTGTGTGTGTGTGTGTGTGTGTGTGTGTGCAGAACTGCAGGGGGAGGGGGATGGAGGAAAGGGAAGGGGATACGGAGGATGCAACCATACATATATGTGGTCACATTGATTTATCCGAAACACAAAGTGTACACCAGTCTTGCATTTTTTTCCCCATATAAATTATGTGAGTCTGGTGTACATGTTTTCTGTGTATGTCTGTATGATTATCAGTTTGAAGTGGATATGTGCACAGTCACATTTTAATACGTCTGAGATAATAAAGTTGACTTGAGTTGATTTAAACTGGATTTGTGATTTAAACAAGGTCATTTCATCTGGGATTTTTTTTTTTTGTTTTATTTTGTTTTGTTTTGTTTTGTTTTGTTTTTTTGGTCCCATGTACAATTGACATTTGATCGATTAAAATTGCCAGCAACTGAATGCAAGGAGCATGATAATAATTCTGCATCTGTTGAATGTTTCACATGTGCATGTGCATGTAGTTCATCAGTTTGTCAGAAAGGAAATTTTCCAGTGACCAGGTAATATCAGTGAGTAGATCATGAAGCCACTGAAAAGAGACAGGGAAGTGGGGTAGTCTTGTTAAAGAGCGGGGAGGGGGAGGGGAGTGGGGGGTGGGGAGAGGGGCATTTTTACATATACCAGGACACGTCACGTTCTGTCGATCTGTGACCTGTCTACAAATATGGCATTTCTATGTGTGTAAGCTTGGTATGCCCGATATTACTAATACAGTTCTCGACAGACTGGCTTAAGCCTGTGCTGTGTTGGCTTAAGCCTGACTGCTTACGTCATTATCACGAGACAAGACCCGTCCAATGAGAAGACTTGATTTTGGCTGGCTGGAGAGAGAGAGATCGAGAGAGAGAGATCGAGAGAGAGAGAGATCGGAAATTTCCGTTTTAGTAGTTCCGCCCTGATTTGATTACGCTGGCATACGTGGTTACGTCTACTCATAAAATGAATGGTTTGAATCAAGGAAGGACACATATGGCTCATCTAGACTGCTTACTTAGTCATAGGTTGGTTCATCCTGGTTTGTGGCTTAAGCCTGCATCAGAATGTCATTTCCACTTTGACCAATGATAAGATTCAGTATTTTTACTGCTGACAACATTATCGGGAATTCAGAAACCACTCCTCTGAACGCAACTCGGCTCAATTACAGTATGAGTAGGCAGGCAATGCTGACATTATTTTGGTGACTGATGTTTCTTACATCCTCTTTCCACAGAGGAACATTGCGCGCGCGCGCGCGCGCGCGTGTGTGTGTGTGTGTGTGTGTGTGTGTGACACAGTGTGTGTGTGTGTGTGTGTGTGTGTGTGTTCATTTAAGCAAATATGAATCATTACTATTTTGATATAGACAATAAACAAGTAGGGTAACTCTTGCTCCCATAAGAAAACCTAACACAGAGTAACTTTTATTCAAGACTGGCACAGCCTTTTAAACTCGAATAAAGTCAAATACAAAGACGGCCTAGGAGCAGGCAATACAAATATATCTGCCTTCGAGAGGGATTACGATGGTTCCCTCATGTAGCCAGTGAAGAGTTTTCATATTTATAATATATTCTCTTAATTTCATGTTCCCATTTTCTTCATCTTCAACCCCCACCCCCACCCCCCTCCCCCCAGTCCAAATCTTTGCCAAGTCATTACTGTGATGACGGAGGGGTTGTTGGCCTGCGCGTGTTTCCCCCTACTATTAGATTGTTCGTCTTTGTATTTGACTTTATTCAAGTTTAAAAGGCAGTGCCAGTCTTGAATAAAAGCTACTATGTGTTAGGTTTTCTTATGGGAGCAACAGTTACCCCACTTGTTAATTGTGTATTGTTTGCTGTTCCCTGCCTCATTTCATTTTCAATTTTATTTTGATGTAATCATTTATGTATTGTGTAACAGTGTTTCTGTGATAATATCCTTAATAAGTCCTTGAAGGGACAACGGCCAGGTGGGAAAAAAGCATCTGTTTTTTGTTTTTTGCTTATCTGCGTATCTGTTACCCTTGGGAATAAAGATTATCAATCAGTCAAACAATCAATCAGTTGTTATATACTTTTTTTTTTTTTTTTTTTTTTTTTAAGTGGCATCAGTTATCAGACCAATGTAGGGGTATCTAATGCAATTTTTTC
This sequence comes from Conus canariensis, assembly GCA_033310375.1. NCBI lineage: Eukaryota > Metazoa > Mollusca > Gastropoda > Neogastropoda > Conidae > Conus > Conus canariensis. The sequence continues at coordinate 45,968,507 of CM065715.1, read as the reverse complement.
CCCTTTCTTTTTCTTTTTTTTTTTCCTTTTTTTCTAAGGCCGAAATATACCTTTTCATTTTTTTTTTTTTTTAGATCACACTGTCCTCTTCATCTGCCAAATAAACAAAAAGTACAAACGAAACAAAACAAAACAAAAACAATTTCCACTTCTAACTTGTTGTTGTTGTTTTTGTGCTTTTGAGTAAGCAGTCTATTTTTTTCAACCACTATTTTTTTTCTCTCTTTATCCTCTTTTTTCTTCTTCTTTTTTGTTTAACCAGTCTCTCACACGCCATGCATAGTCTGTATGTTCTCTTACAAATGGATGTATCTTGCTGATTTTAGTGTTTTAGTGTTTGATACAAAGGTCTGGGTTTGTTCATGTTCTAATGTGTGGTGTACTAACACTCCTACTCTGATAATGTGCTACTTATACAAAGAGAACAAAATAAATAAAGCAAAAGATTGTTTATTGTTTTCTTTTCTTTTATTTTTTCCCAGGTCTTTTTTGCAAATATCACCAGACATTTTTTTCTGAATGGACAAATTGAGTAGGATTTTATTTGTCTAAATTTGTAAGTACTATAACATACACCAGTCGTTTTATACTTTAATTATTTGCATTGAAATGGATGCTTTGCATTGGACTGACCAGTGTGAGGATTGTGTTTTCAGTTCGTCGCTTGTATCCACCACAATTTCCTGCCACGGACACCGCCAGCAGTGATGATGATTTAGTGACTCTCTGAACAGCCTGCTCTGCAAACAGAAAACCTGCACGGTGGATGTTAATCAGCTTTTCCACTCTAAATAATGACAACTACATATGAGGAGGAGGATAACAGCAGTGCCAGCAGTGATCAACAGAAATCTAATGATTCCAGACGAAAAAGAAAAGCCACAGAGGTACAAACTCTATTGTATAATATATATTGTTTTCTGGTAACATCCTGTAACCAGATAATCCCCTCCACCCCCTGCATTTTGATTTATCCTTGTTAATTAAGGAGATAATTAAATAAAAGTACAACACCAAAACCAGGAGACTTTTTTCTTCAGTTTATCCTACCTTCTCAAGTTTTATAAAAGTACAACACCAAAACCAGGAGACATTTTTTTTTTCAGTTTATTCTACCTTCTCAAGTTTTCTTGGACAAACATTGCTTGAAAATGACCTTTTTACATTGTTGGTCTTGTATGTCATATTTATAACAACTTTTTTTTTTCTCTTTTTTGTAGTGTGTGTGTGTGTGGTTGGGGGGGGGGAGGGGGGGGAGAGGGAGGGGGGCTTGGTTGTTGATCTTACTGCTGTCTTATCAGCTGAGCCACACAGTGGCACCCTCCCCCACACCACTCACTCCAACTCCTCGTCCATAGACACACCCTGGTTTGTTCCGCCACAACCACGACACCAGCAATCCACAGGGAGCAGTCAGTGTCAAGTTGTCAAGAAACAACCCACTAGAGGAGACAGTACACTATCGCCAAGTCACTTTTATTGGTGTTCAGGGCTACCTACCCTAACCCAACATATGTAGAACGCCACGTACTAAGGCCCCTACTGGCAACAATGGCTTGGTCACATTGCCGGCTTCAGTGAGCATCCCCCCTCTGCAGGACGCCACCACCTTCATCCGGTGACAGTCCTCATAAACCTGCCAACACCAGTGACCTCAATATGAACTCACCCAGGGCACAGACATGGAGAGGAAATCAAAAGTGAGGTCACCATGAGATCAGGGCATGAAGGACTACAAAACCTGAGACTTTTTTTTTTTTTTTTTGCTGACTGATGAGGTTGAGGATCAGAACTATGTTCTCACAGAGTTTCATTCTGGTTTGAGACTGCATGACAGGATGTAATACAGGCCGCCGTCAGCCAGTCCTGAGAGAAACAGACACCTCAGTGTTGGTCAGGAAATTTGAGCAACACTCAGAGATGCATCCATTAAATGAATGAAACTCAACTGTGTGGTCCCAGTCTTCCAAACTGTCCCAGTCTTCCAAACTGAGCCCACAGCAAACTTAGCTCTGGATGGATGCCAGTTGGGTCAGAAAAACTTTGTATTACTTTTCTTCGGAACCAGAATATAAGTAATTATATAGATACAGAAATCAATAAACATTTAGATGAACAACATGAATAATGATAATCAAGCAAACAAAAACTTCAAATGAATGAGTGAATGAGTAAATGAATGAATAAATGATGAATGAATTAATTGATAGAATAAATAAATAAATAAATGGATAGATAATTTTTTTTTCAAAACACAGAAAAAGAGTGAAAGTAAACAGGGGATTAAGTAAATGGAGAGAAAGATAAGAAAAAAAATCAGAAATATCAACTTAAGTAAAAGAAATGAAGTTTTGATGAGATGTGTGTTACGTTCATCTGCCTCTTTCCATAATACCCACAAATTAATCAATTAAAGTATAAAGTAAATTAAACTGTAAACGGATACCTGAAGTTGACGTAAACCTTTGCGATTCCTCATGGATGATGTTTGTACTTACATTTACATCTACATTTTTTTGGCATCAGTTTCTTTTTCCAGAATAAATGATCAAAGGAAAAGAAAATGGAACAAGACAAACACACACACACACACACACACACACACACACACACACACACACACACACACACACACACACACGAGAGCCTCAGGATATTTCAGTTTGTTTATTATCAAGAGAACATAATGATTAATCAGTAAGTTGCTAGCACTCTCCATTTTTTTTTTTTTTTTTTTTTTTTTTTTGCTGTCCCAACCTCTGCGCCACCTCAGAGGCAGTGCACCCACGCCGCTCATTCCGACACCCCACCCACAGCCACAGCCCGGTCGGCCCCGCCGCAGCCTCGGCACCGGCAATCCACAGGGAGCAGTCAATGTCAAGCCGTCAAGAGGCAACCCACCGGAGGAGACACTGCACTGCTGCCGAGTCACTTCGGTGGTGTTCAGTGGCGCCTGTTCTGATTTAACATACGCAGGACACCACCTACTAAGCCCCCTACTGACGACAATAATTGCTTAGTTGCGGAGCCGGCGTGAGTGAGCTCTCCCTCCGGAGGGCGCCACCACGTCCGTCCAACGACAGCCCCCATGGACTCGCCGATACCGGTGACCCCGATGGAACCAAACCAAGGCCACAGACGTGGAGAGGACATCGAAATTGAGGTCACCATGAGAGCAGGGCATGAAGGGCCACAGAATTTGAGACTTTTTTTTTTGCTGATCGATGAGAATGAGGATGATTAAGATGATGCTACGGATTTCCATTTCGGTCTGAGACTGCATGACAGGGCTGTACTCTACGCTTCCTTTCATAATATATCCTGGCATCAACCAGGCCCGAGAGATACAGGCACCTGCAGTGTTGGTCAGGAAATTTGAGCAACACTCTCAGAAACGCATCCATTAAGTGGATGAAACTCGACTGTGTGGTCCCAGTCTTCCCAACTGAGTCCGCAGCAAACTCAACTCTGGGTAGAAGCCGGTCGGGGCAGAAAAACCCACATGACTCTGATGGGATTCGAACCCACGACCTCCCAGCCGGGAGTCTGCGACGCTAACCACTTCGCCACGGCGGCTGGTAGCACTCTCCAGTTTACTTTGACCTTAACTCTGTCATACGTAAAGTGTTCAGATCGCTTGTGCCTGTGCTTTATTCAAATTTTAGAAAATACCAGCAATTCTTGTGCTGCTATCATAACTGTTGATTATTTTGTCATTTAACACAGAGTAAAAGTAAAACAAATGAGATTATAAGTAAAGAAGTTATAAGAAGATCAATCAGCAGATAATGATTAATTACACCACACACAGCCATATAAGTGACTTTTAATATGCACTCCCATTCTTGAAAAACAGATTTTACATTTCACACATGAATTTGCTGAAAAGTTTAAAGGTTAATGTTGCTTTTTCATGATTAATTTTTGCATGACATGAACATTTATGTGTAGCATCAATTATTGCATCATCTAGCAATTCACTACTTAATTATGATCACAACAGCAAAAAAACAAACAAACAAACAAACACTATATATGTATGTATGTATGCATGAATAATCAGTGTGTGTGTATGTGTATGTGTGTGTGTGTGTGTGTGTGTGTGTGTGTGCGTGCGTGCGTGCGTGCGTGCGTGCGTGCGTGCGTGCATACGTGCGTGCGTGCGTGCGTGTGTGTGTGTTTGATATGCATTTCTTTTTTTAAACAAAGTAAGAAAATATGTTTTGGATATGAATGCCTGTTCATCACTTGTTTCCACATGAGACAGTCTAGGCCTAACACACCAACCACACATTCCTTATGAATCACATCAATACTGAAGCATGGGACTAAGTATCTACATAACAATCAGGATGTTTGTTGTATGTTGCAGGACATGAGTGACGAAGAGAAACAGGAGGCAGCGGTGAAGAGACTAAAGAACAGAGAGGCTGCCAAAAAATGCCGTGAAAAAAAGATACAGGAAACAGAAAATCTCAAAAAGGTGCACTTTGTGAGCCTGTGGCTGCTTTACATTCCAAAATGCCTGTGAAACTGGTGAAAAATGGTCTCCATGTGTAGTTGAATAGATCTTTCTGAATCAAAATGTTCACCATTCTAAATGACGCGTATACATTGTGCTGAATAATTTGGCTTTATGTTTGTATTATTTTTTTCAACAGTTTATATCCACACATTTGTTAAATTCACCCCACCCCCCTATCTCTCTCCCTCCCTCCCCTTCTTACTCCCTTCCCCCCTGTGTGTGTGTGTGTGTGTGTGTGTGTGTGTGTGTGTGTGTGAGCGCACGCGCACGCACGTGAGTGTATGTGTATGTGTGAGTATGTGCACATGCCTCTCTCTCTATCTCTCTCTCTCTCTCTCTCTCCGCTCTCTCTCTCTTGAGACAGACTGACAGACAGATGGAGAGATAGAGACAGAGAGAGAGAACTCATTTACAGAAGACTGTAATGTCTCTGGTCACCAGAGCAAGCCGTAGTCAAATGGTCCGAGTGTTTGCTTGTGGAGCTGACAGTTATGAGATCAAACCACTCATGGTGATGGATTTTTCCACCTTTAAACCCTTTCTTGTCCACCCAAAAGAAATGGGTACCTGATTCAGTTCAGGAAAGATTAAAGGGGGTAGAAGGAGAAGGTTGCATTCACCTTCCATCATGCTATGTCCTTGACTTGATGAACCATTAACAGTTGACTGCCTGTAAAGCTGATAGGTTAAGGGAACTTCAACCTTTTCTTTTTTTTGTAATTTCTTCTTGGCCCCCAAAATAAATGATTGACATTATCATTGATTTTCTGAATGTATTACTATTTCAGAGGTGTTAGTGTTGTGTTTGTTTGAATTCTTCCCCACCCTTCACTCCTGTCCCCACCTCCTTTGTTGTCCCTGCCCTATGCCTGTTCCCCTTCATTTCCCTCAGTACTCCAACCCACAATCCATACTAGTCCAGTCCAACTTTCTTGAAAGTGTTTATAGTCATTTTTTTTTCATTGAAATGTTTAGTGGACATCTCACCTTCATGAGGATTTTTAAGGCAAATTGTGACATGTCACATGCATCTATAGAAGATGGAGTTTATGCAAGTTTGTTTTGTTTTGTTTTTTGTTTTGTTTGCAGAGAGATGATCATTTTGTCTGGATAATCGGTGACAACATCTTTAAGCCTTTGTCTTGTATTTTTATCACACAAAGAATAAAAAAAAACAAAAACGAATCACTTTTAATGTAATTAGAAAAGTAGTTACAGACTCAGAATCAAAAACTTACTTGGAGAATATTTCGACAGGGTCGCCCTGTCTTCTTCAGCTCACTGTTGCTGTTGTGGCAGTGAGGCCTGGTGGGACGACTGTTGTGTGGGGTGAACAGTTGTCAGGATCTGATTGTAGATGGGGGGAAGTTCAAAGCCTTGATCTCTGTTCAGGCTGGGGTGTCTGGTCTTAATTTCGATGGCTTCTTTAACTTTTCTTTTTGTGAAGAAGGGCTCTGTAGATAAGACCTTGGTTACTTGGGGGCTGAAACTGTGGCCTGTGGCTTGTAGATGTTCATGTATGGCAGAAGTAGATCAGTTTTGGTGTTCCTGTAGACGGGTGGTGAGTGGTCTTGCTGTCTCGCCAATGTAGGTATGGGTACAGTCTTGACACCCTACATGGTACACTACACCAGTGTACCTGGTAGGGTGTCAAGACTGTACCCATACCTACATTGGCGAGACAGCAAGACCACTCACCACCCGTCTACAGGAACACCAAAACTGATCTACTTCTGCCATACATGAACATCTACAAGCCACAGGCCACAGTTTCAGCCCCCAAGAAACCAAGGTCTTATCTACAGAGCCCTTCTTCACAAAAAGAAAAGTTAAAGAAGCCATCGAAATTAAGACCAGACGCCCCAGCCTGAACAGAGATCAAGGCTTTGAACTTCCCCCCATCTACAATCAGATCCTGACAACCGCTCACCCCACACAACAGTCGTCCCACCAGGCCTCGCTGCCACAACAGCAACAGTGAGCTGAAGAAGACAGGGCGACCCTGTCGAAATATTCTCCAAGTAAGTTTTTGATTCTGAGTCTGTAACTACTTTTCTAATGTCGAATCCAGAATCCAGAAACCTATATTCTTATTTATTTTTAATGTAGTTATACATCCCTTTGAAGAAATTTTCAGGGTTTTCTCTCTCTCTCTTTTTTTTTTTTGTTTTTTTGTTCCCTGCTGTCCTCATCACCCAAGGTGGGTAGTGATGTTACACCTAAATATAACCTGATCAGTCTGTGTTCAATCCATTGCAATTTAAAACCATCATCATTCCTGACCACAACGCTTAAATACATAGTTTCAACTATTGCTGGCTTAGGTTGCTATCAACAGATGCAGAATTAATCGTATGGAAGCCAAAATCATCAATTGATATAGATGATGGTGAATGTCCATGCACGTGTGTATAGTTATTGCCCACATAGTTTTCTAATGTGCACATTTTCTCATTATCTGTCCACAGAAAAATGAAGAGCTTGAAAAGGAGAACTGTGACCTAGTCAGGCAGCGAGATGAGCTGAGGCAAAGATGCAATGCCTTGGAGGAGAAACTGCGGCAACACAAGATGGACGGCTGCATGATTTCTGGGTTCAGTTCTCCCTACCGCGACCTCAGCCACATTCTTGACCCCACCACCCCACCATCCCCTTCCTTTGCAGGTTCTCACAGTCCATGCTCAAGTCCTGCTTCTTCTGTTAGCCCTGCTCCAGCTTCTCTATCTGGATACACTCTGGACACTTATGAAAATGACCCAGCCCCATGAACTATATTGATGATAGTATAAGAAATGTTCATGGTAGTCAGGGCAACACAGTGACAAATCAGGTGAACAGCCAGGTAAACAACAGCCAGGTAACACTGACAGAAATGAGAGAGATGAGAGGTGGCTCAGTGGCCATGCCTTCAACCTCACAGCAGACACCTGGGTCCATCCAAGATCATCATCAGGTGTATCCATATTGTGTCAGGGAAAAGGCCAGGTGCCCAACAAATGTACAACAGGCTCGTGATGAGTACTTGAAACGTTTGGCGAAAATGCAAGCCTCCAAAACGGCTTCTACAAAGAGTCAGCAGCCAAATGGTGTTTCAGCACCTGATTCTGCTTCTGTTTCCAGTCCCTGTCTGATATCTTCAACATCACAGATCAGTCAAGGAATTCTTCCTGAACCAGTCCTTGGTGCTGACCAGACTGCAAACTCACAACTTCAGGCAAAAGTGTCAATGCAGAACTGCATGCGTCATGATTGGATGCCCTTCACAGGCCTAGGAAATGATTTCCGTCTGGTTAACCCCAATGATGTGTTCACGAGGAGTGAAGGGGTGGATGAATATGACCAGAGCGGGCTGGGACTGTCTGAGGTTGAAGCTGTGGCAGTTCAACCAAAAGAAGCAGATATGACAGACAATGATGGTCAAACATTTGGTCATATGTTTCTTGAACAACTGGAGATGATCAAACCTGAATTAGATATCCTCACCAATCCAGTTGAACAAACCGTTCTTCATTTTCAGAATGAAAGTGTCAACAATCTTGGAAATGATAAGACATTGACTGTGACAGTCACCAACCCTCAGATGACAGGAGCATTAGAGCATACTTCAGTCGTACACTACAAAGAGCCAGGAGAGCTTGCTCTTTCTCTTGGAAGTGAGGGAACTGTAGAAGAGCCCATGTCTTCACAGACAGGACAAGCTGTGCCTCATACCACATCTACAGCTGATCCACCCCCCAGCAGCATCGTGATTTACATTGACGATCCCCAAGACCTGAAGAAACCCATTTCAACTTTCCCTGCCAACACAGATTTTGGTGGATTCTCAGAGGATCAACAGCTTTCTTTTGACTCAATCACGGACATGAAGACCATCAAACTCCGCCCCAAAGCTCTAAAATCTGGCTGTAGAATACAGGCAGAAAGCAGACCCCAACTGATTGCACGTCAGAATGCTGCCATGTCAACCCGATCTCACTGGGATGGAATAATCACTTCCTCGGCAATCAGTAACAGCAGTTTCAGACCACTGAAAGATTCCCACACCAGCAACCCATCAGGGACAATTGGATTTCAACAGGAATCAGTCAGCATATTGCCAACATACCAGAATATCAATGCTCCAAACAGTGTCCTGCAGCTGACACAACAACAGCCGCAAGTTTTGCAAATACCCATAAGTCCACATGTTTCAAGGTCAAAAGCTCCACAGACCATCCAAATCAAAGCGAAAACTTCTAATCAGGTTGAAGAACAAACACTGCTAATGACTGAAAACAGTCACAACATGATGGATTTTCTGGATTTGTATGACTTTTAGCTCTGGACTGCCTGCAAAATTCCCTTTGTTAGCTGTCTGACCAATATCCTTTTGGTCAGGTGGAGCTTGGGGATGGGACGTACAAGCATGTTTTCCCATGTCTAGGAACTTGCATTGTGAACTGTGTTCTTCTAAATAGTGTTTCTTGTCAAAGTTGTTCATCAGCTACCTGTCAGTTGTGGATGAACAACTGAAAAATGATATTGCTATGCTCCTTTTTGTGCACCCATCTATGTCCATTACGCAAATGTCCGATTTTCTTTCCTTCTCAAGATAATTCTAGATCTGTTTGTGAGAGAATTATGTTCTTGTGAGTATTATTTCAATGGTTGTCGGTATTAGAGAGCTTTTTCCCTGTGTGTGGGAACCTTGCCAAGCATGACTACCAGTATCAAAAAGTAAAGCCATGCATGGCTTCTGGTTGCACACACTCTCAGTGGTTTCACTTTTCAAGACTCTAAAATCCATTTGAATCTTTAATGAAAATTGTGAAAACAAAGTAACCCTTCTTCTGAATTAGATCTAGTACATGACCCTCCCTTAAAAAAATTTGTTTTTAATTACTTGAAGTGGAACAGGTCATGCCCGTCACTTGCTGTTACTTAGTTTTTCAATAATAAATATTACTGTTGCTGAGCTTGAGTGATGATAATTTGGTGATGATAATGATGATGTTCATTGATAGTTTCATTAGTATGTGAATAGATGAAATAAGTGTACATATAAATGCATGTGCATTTGTGTCTTAATTCTGGATTCAGGGCAGATTGAGGAAAAACTCATGAAATTTGCCTGACAAATGGGGAAATAGGACTAGGGGTAGTTATAGGCTGTGTGATATTTTTGTATGTATGTTACAGTGGAGAGAAAAAAAAAGGAGAGGATGGAAGAGAGGGGTTAGATAATTGAATGATTTGTTCATTTCTTAACCTCCTTAACCATGATTTAACACGTGTGTGTGTGTGTGTGTGTGTGTGTGTGTGTGTGTTCTCAATTCTTTCTAAAGTGAACTTTCAGTAAAGCATGGACTACAGAATCAGTTCTACAAGTTTCCCCTAAGTTGGAGTATGGTTGCCTTAGTGGCGGGATAAAAAACGGTCATAATTATACACAGAACTCAACTCCCTTAGTTGAGTAGATGGGATTAATCCGTGCCTGTCTATACAGGGAGTGTCCACAAGAGTATCACCCTGCGTATGCAGATAAATAAAAAAAAAAAAAAAAGAAGAAAAAACCTTCTAGAAGTGCTTAATACAATGAGAACATGAGTCATTACAGGAGATGATAGACAGTGTCCTCAGAAGACATTAAATACAGGAAATGAGTTTTGCACCGAACTGGAAAGTAGCAAGTTGTGTGGAAATAGTTGGCTGTTTTGAAAGAGTTGAAGTACAATATTCTCACAGTTCTGTCACTAGGTTTATGTTTCTCAGCATGTTGTGGTTCTTGTGGCGGGGGTACAGTAGGTCATTGAGAGGTCCAGTCTCTGGAAGACAACCGACTGTCGACGCAAGTCCACGTCATTAGCCTTCCACTTCACCCACGCTTTCCTTTTATACACTTAAGACTCACAAACATGCACACACAAAATTGCGCGTGCACACGCACACACATACATGCATGCACTCAAGTATCTACACAGTCTCTCTCTCACTCATGCACACACATGCACGCGCGTGCACACACACACACATACACAAACACACACTGTATTCTCAAGAATAAAGGATACTTCCTGTTCCTATTTGTGATCAACTTCTGGTGAAATGTTAATACAATACCAGTGTTCTCTGGTGTTGATATTACTTCTGAAGGACATATTACAGATGCTGCAAGGTTCTCATTTGCCATTTTCTGACCATGACTTCAGTTAATAACAATACCTTCATATCATACATCTTTCTGTCTTGCCGTAATCTCTATTTAAGCACAGGGCATCAGAACATTCAAAGACCTTTGCTCCACTTGATTTTCCTGTGAGATTAATTAAACTATAATTTGTAGGTCCAGTATTTGGATTTTTTTTTTCTCGAAGACCCGTTAAAAGAAAAAATTACTGACAAAGATAAAAAAGATGATGATGTGAAGAAGATAAAGCAATTGTAATAATATAATGGTGTCTAAAGCTACTTCTTGATCCAGGCTGCCATAACCTGATCCTAAAGGTCAACATAACCTCACCTTATCTGCTCATGTGTATTCACAAAGTGAACACCAAAGGAATACATTCAAGAAAGATGATATTCAAATGGGTCGAAGCTGAAGTGTGTGGAAATTGCATACAGCTTTCTAGTCAAGTTTGTGCTTTCAGTCCAAGTGATTCCTAAATAAGATGAGGAAGGTTTATGAAAAGCAGCAGTTATACACACTTGTGTAAATATGTGACTTGTACACATGGGCAATGTGTTAGTCCTGTATGTATAAAAGAGGCAAAAGACATGTAAATGCCGATACGAAAAAAAAAACAAAAAAAACTAAATCATCCATTCATCATGAATAACTAGATCCCATATTTTCTTTCTATCCCCCTCTCCAACTTTAGGGGAGGGGTGGAGGGTATTTTTTTTTAAAAATTTTTTTAGTTTGTTTTTTCTGGGTTTTTTTTGGGGGGGGTGGGTGGGGTGGGGTGGACGAGTCTTTTGTTTTCTTTCACAAGAAAAAGAACCTCCCCCCCCCCCCCTCCCACCCCCAAATTACTCTGTTCGTAATTTGTATTGTTTGTAATAGTAATTCTGCAACCTTGTGCCAGGAAAAAAGAAAGAGGAGGAAGGTTGTGAGAATAGGGATTGGGGTTCAGAGGGGAAGCTGTTCAGCTGCTGCTGAACAGTGCATCAAATCAGATTAACAGCAGATATGTGAACGACACAAAATGTTTTGGAGAGTTTAATTGACTTATGATTCAATCACAAAAAGTACAAGGGTATTCAATATCCATGCTTGAATGTTGTCTCCACATTGATCTGTTTTAACATAAAGGCAAGGTCAGATTGTATATGTGTAAAATGCATTGTAAATATTCATGCTTGTGTATATTTTCTCCACACCTGTGGTGTGTGTGTGTGTGTGTGTGTGTGTGTGTAAAACGTCACCCAAAAATACCCCTTTGACAAAAACATACTGAAAGAAAATGGTAAAAAAAAGTGACACTTGAATATGCTGGCAACTGCATTCAGTTTTGTAATGATTGTGCACATTTTTATCATCATAACAGGCTGTTGACTGTAAAATTCATCATTACTGGGTGGTGTACATAAGCTTGCAAGTGTTCAATGTATATTGCCTTCTTAACAGATGAAAGTTCTACACCAGCACAGTCACATCTGCTTCATTTGTTGTTCAAAGTTGCTTTGTTGAGAACTTAAGTGTTGATTTATGACTTGGGTGTTCTTAGGAATGTTGAAATGCTTTGCCTGTCCAGTGACCCACACAGGGCTTCTGCAGAGGTTTTGTACGCTTTCAGAGCGAGATTAACCTGGGCTTGAAGTGATCCCACATCACAATATCCTCTGGACATGAATACTGCCTGTGATCTGGTAATGACTTGGGCATAATTGTTATGAACCTTGTTGGCCATGAGCATTTGCAGTGATTATAGTCGAGTTATGAGCTGGGAATAATCATGTTGTATTCTTGCAATTGCAGTATAAATGATTATCTCAGCTATCTGAAATAAGTTCAAAGTAGACACTCTTTGATTAGCTATTCAAGAAATACATACAGTCGAAATCATACCAAGATGCACACTGCTGCTCCATAGTTGATGGCAGGTTACTGCTTCTTGGTCAGAAAGTCTAGTTTCCTCTTTTTCTTCTGAACTGTCAGAATGTCTGACTATTCAATTTAGTCTGCTATGCATTGTGATGGTCACCAAGAACTGGAAGAGGACATTAGACTGTTGTTGTTTTGTGTTTTGGGGGTGTCCTGCTTCTGATTTTGATACGAAAATATGTGAGGTAACATTTATTCTAGAAAAATGAACCAATAAGGGCACCTCCCCTTTGTGCATGTGTGCTTGTGTGCGAGTTGAATATATGTAACTGTCATTTCCTCCTTTCTTCGAATATTATGTTGTTAAGTACATTGTGAAATAAATAACTACAGTTGTGTAACTTTCTTATAGTAATTCTGATGTCAGTTACATTATAACATAACAATGAATGTAATTGCTGTGAATCATAGATTAAATTTTGAAGCAGATTGCTATCAATCTGCGCTGGATGTTTTCTTTTGAGTTAGAATATTTTGTCAGTTAATTCTATCCAATGATGAATGGCGTATCAGAATATTGGTACAGCCAACGTTTAGTTTAAACCATATTCGCTTGAAGTTTTGTTCTGTGCTGCTTGCATCACTTTAAAAATAATTCATTATGACCTGTTGATGCGAGTTCAAGCATTCACAAATATCCTTTTGTTTTAATTCGTATACATTTTGTTATACATACACAAGAAATGTTTTATCTGCATGCTACTTGAGCTCTGTTTATTTGCTAATATGGCATTTCCCATGCATTTCTCATTTACATTTAAGATATTTTCCCTTTTTTTTCCAATCTGGAGGGAAAAAAATCAAACGGAAATGCTTAATTTTGTACGCCTTAAGGATGTCAGTTGTTTAAACATGTGATGAATTGATGCAGGTAAATATGTGTGTACATCTATTTTGCTTTGTGTGTGTGTGTGTATGCAACTTGTGACAGGACTATTTTCTGCACCGTGGCAGATCTTGTGTGGTCAGCCAAATCATAACAAAACTGAAAGTGAAACCAAGTGTTGTTCAGGGTTGGTATCTCTGAACAAGCAGTGTAAGTTAACTGTTTTTGGCAGTTTATGCATTGTCATGACCCCCGATACACATTTGTAATGTTGGTGATGGTTTTCAAAAGCAGACATAACGGCTGTAAAGTTAGTGTGCATGCATGTTGGTATGACAGGACAAGTATTTGTTTAAATTATCATATGCACAACATTGTACATGCATGCCCTTTTCTTTTATTTTGTTTGATTTATTCATAGCTGGCCTTGTGTAATGCTACCAATTGAATTTTCACTGTATAATACATAAAATCAGTGATGATCTACAAGTCTACAGGTGCTGTGGACTCGGAAAAGAAGACTGGAACTGCACGGCTTAGTCTTCTTATCCACAGTGTTATTCAAATTTCCCCTGACCAGTACTGCTTTTTCCTTTTTTCGGACACAGTTGACAACCAGGTACTCTAAAACAGGAAGGAAAGAAGACCTGTACCTGACATGGTCCGAGACCAGTGGAACTTTGCACAGCGGCATGATCACCATCCTCTCCAGGTATTATAAAAGTAACCATTTTTTTTTAATAGTCTTGCCGTCTCTGAGACCTGTTTTGGCCCCCATCCTCTCCTCCCACCCCTGACACCTTTGAGTACACAGATTGATGATCATCACTGAAGGACAAGATGGCCGTCCCCGTGATTCAGCCCAGAGGCAGATGCTCATTCAATGTGTCTCTGTAGGTATAGCAAGGCAATTATTGTCAACAGTTGGAGACATAACAGATTGTGTCTAGTCAACAATAGGTTAAATCACATCGAGCACCCCTTAAACATGGCCAGAGCGCCATAGGGGAGTGCTGCAAACAACCCTGTGTGAAAGGGAAGAGGGTGGGGATGGCAGTGTCAGAATGTCTGGCAAGGGCACTGAGGGCATGTAAAGTGCCCCTACCCCCCCCCCCCCCCCCTCTCTGATCCCAAAGAATAAAATCCTCATTTAAGTAAATGTATATGCAGGCACTACTTTGAACTTCAGTGGGTTTTTCCTGTCAATTTGTTCAGTTGTTTTACCTGAATCCAGGAATTGATGAGGTATGTTCAACTGAGAATAACTCAAAGTGTCAGGATGAAAATAAAGAATGAAACAGCAGTTGAATCTCTGTTGTTCTTTTATCTGTGTGTGTGTGTGTGTGTGTGTGTGTGTGTGTGTGCACGTGTGTGTGTGTGTGTTCAAATTTTAATGAATTTTTTTTTCCCTTACCTCTTTCTAATTTAAGACTAGTCGACTTCTCTCTCTGTTCACATTCCTTGGTTTAGCTTGTATTTTTATTTCATTACTTTGCTTAGATGATTTTGCAATCATTGAGTTCACAAGAAGTTAAAATGATTTTTTTCAATCTTTTTTCTTTGAGCATTTCTAATCTAAGTCTTCTCTCTGTGTTCACATTCCTTGGTTTACCTTGTATTCTAATTCATTACTCAACTTCGATGATTTTGCATTAAGTCATTGGGTCACCAAGATATACTATGGATACAATAAAGCCCAGTTTGGAGGTACTAGTAGCACCATTCATGAAAACTGTTGCATATAAGAGCTGCAAATGTAAATGCACCCACAGTCTGTAAGAACAGACAAACTGAAAGCAATGGTGAAAACAGAAAAAAAGAAAAGCAGGAAGGCTGGGGGGTTCAGGGGCTGCTTTGGCCCCCTGGCAGGGTCAAGGGGCAGAGCCCCTTGTTACGTGCAAAATGACGTAGAGCTGTGTGAAAGTTTTGACAACATGCACAGAAACATCGAAAAAAATCAGCAAGAGAGCATGAGTCTGTACAAAAGTATGTTAATGAATCAGGTTTGAAAGTAACTTGTGACAGAAAGAACCTATTCCACTGTAGTTAATCAATGTAAGATTCGGTGGTTACTACCTGGAAGAAGCGTCTGCTGTGTGATGGCATGTAAAAAAAGAAACTTGTTCTGAACACTGGCATCAATCGCAGACGCATCTTCATTAGGCTCAGCAAATGGTATCATGACTATTGGCCAAGGCAGCATTTGCAGTCTCTCAGCAAAATGATGAAGGAATGATCAGTTTGGAAAGAAAAAGCTGAATCAGATGGACTAATCAGGACGCCCTTTTACCAAAACGCTTGGGGAAAAAAAAAAATCGACAGTGAGGTTGAATTGATTTCTGGACGTGTGGTTTTATCCATGTGAAAATCAATCCAACATCCAGACCCACTTCCAAATGACAAAAAACCCAAACAAACAAAACAAAACAAAAACCAACAACAAACTGAACACCTTGAATGACGTGAAACAATCTTTTAATGACTACTGCATAAAAGACATGTACAAATCAAAATGGCAGAATGACAATGTCGATAAAAATGTGACATAAATGGCCTGCAAAATGAAAGGAAAAAAAATGTTTCAATGAGATTTGAGACAAAGCAGTTTTTCTTCTCTCTTCTTCAGCTGGATTCTGTCAGTTGCCTCATTGTTTTCTTGCCCCAGTACTCTTCCAGATCAAATTTCTTGAAGTCTGAAAAACAACACACAGAGATTTACTTTTCAAATCTCTGCAGAGATTCTGATCAGACCATAAAAAACGATTTATGCAAATCCAGATTTCACAATCCTCATTTCAAACCAAATTATGGCTTCTGAAAGGCTCCACACCCACTTAAACACACACACATCTCTCTCTCTCTCTCTAAATAACTCCACCTGTAGTTCCCAATTTCAAAAAACAAAGCAACACCGATTCCACAGTTTCTAACAGTAGAATTTACCTAGGTTCAAAGGTGTCCAACTCATGTAGTTTGCCACTCGCTCTCTCTCATGAGAAAAAAGTGGAATTGGGGGAGCTGTACAAGATGGGGGGAGGGGATATGAGGGGGGAAAAGGGTTGGGGGTGGCACTGACAGATCAACATGCACTGGCAGAAGTTGTTTATCAAATGTTTTGCCCGATGGTATGACATTTCTTCACTGGAGAAGTAGTAATGTGAATTGTCAACAAAGTCTACTAGTAAACTTGAGTATAATGTCAACAGCCACTCCAGCTGATAGTGCTGATGTAATATCTGTCCAGCGACAGTAAGAGCTGGGACCAGACCTGCCAACCCCCTAAGAGACCAATGAGTAAGAACTGAAGCTCAGTGTGGCAGAAATGTGTAATTTCTGAGACTAAGAGTAATCAAGCGCGACACTTACCTTTTTTTTCAAACAAACACAATGCGATGAAATTGTTCGCACAATTTTTGTGAACTTTACTTTTCTTCAAAAACAAGCTTTTCTTTTAAGTGTCACAAGAAATCTTTACAACTTATGAAAATGTACACTGGAAACACACACAAATCCCCTACACCATCATGGCATGGCACATCAAGGCTTGACAGTGCGCCAGAAACAACCTCAAAAATGTTCTCCCCTGTTGCTGACTCTGTGCATGTGGGGTTGGCTATCAGCTCTGTGGCGATTGTGTCATTTTTTAAGTATCGCACCACCCCAGGAAAGAATATGTCCCCCCCTTCCTGACTTCCATCAGTCCCCAACACAAACGGTCCATTTTGCAGTCGAGATGCAGCAGCAGTTTGGGCTTCCATGGCAAGGGTCCTCACAGTGTGTGTTGTCTTTGTTCGACCGCTCTTGAACTGTTTGGCGATCTACAAATCTGAGAACGCTTCTTTAAAAAGCTGGGATGCATGGTTGGCTGCGCTAAGAGCGATGTTATGCTCGACGAAAAATCCGGCCACTAATGCTTCAGCCCAAATTATCCTGTTCCTCATTTCATCCTCTTTTGAGGTGTCTACAGTCTGAAAAACTGTGTGATGCTGGAAGAATTCGGCGCATTAGAGGAATCGATGTGCTTGCGTGACGCAAGGTGATGCTTTACATCCACCATCCCGCCATGGGAAATTGTGAAGTCCGACTCACAAGTGGTACACCGTGCACAATTTACACCTTTAGCTGAAGGTCGTATGCAGGGGAACTTTTCCGAGTATTCTTTTCGGAACTTTTGACAAAATTTTTTCTTTTTCGCATCTTGTCCAGAACTTTCCACTCCACGTTTCGACATTTTTGTAGCTAAAACTTCAGAAGGACGCCAACTTCGCTGAATGGTAAAGATGGTGAAACGAACTGCACATGACCGGAAACGCTTCTTGAAGATTACTGGTTATACGCACGGCGCCGTGCGTGTCTGTACATAAGCTGATTTTTTGGTCCGTTTTTTTTTTTTTTTTTTGTTGAAAACTTTCAATGTGTAATTTTTTGGCTAAACGCGTAAGGGCGTAAGATTTATCACTTGGGCGTAATAAATTACGCGAAATGCGTAAAGGTTGGCAACTCTGTGGGACGCATCTAACACTACACTTAGGTCACAAGAATGATTATCTATCAAGATAACAATAAAAAACAGAACAAACCAATAAAGGTCTGGGGAAAAACAATGTAGAGACCAACTTCTTGAGTGGAAATCACACTTTAGGAATGTAATTATGATGTGCATATTTCGTTACTTTGACCAAAGAGTGACAAGTGCTAAGTGATGCGAAATCAGGTCTAGCTGTGTCTTTTTTTTCACAAGTTTTTTTTTCTTTTTTTTTTTTGCTGTCCCACCTCTGCGCCACCTCAGAGGCAGTGCACTCACGCCGCTCATTCTGACACCCCGTCCACAGCCACAGCCCAATCGGCCCTGCCGCAGCCCCGGCACCAGCAATCCACAGTGAGCAGCCAATGTCAAGTCGTCAGGAGGCAACCCACCGGAGGAGACACTGCACCGCTGCCAAGTCACTTCGGTGGTGTTCAGTGGCGCCTGTTCTGATCGAACATATGCAGGACACCACCTACTAAGCCCCCTACTGATGACAATAATTGCTTAGTCGCGGAGCCGGCGTGAGTGAGCTCTCCCTCCGGAGGGCGCCACCACGTCCGTCCAACGACAGCCCCCATGGACTCGCTGATACCAGTGACCCCAACGGAACCAAACCAAGGCCACAGACGTAAAGAGGACATCGAAATTGAGGTCACCATGAGAGCAGGGCATGAAGGGCCACAGAATATGAGACAATTTTTTTTTTAATGCTGATCGATGAGAATGAGGATGATTAACCTTTACCAGCCGAGTCATCCAGTAGTGGAGGACAGGATTTCTCTCCCTTGAGCCGAGTCATCCAAGTCTGGATGACGGACAGACAGCAGTACATTCTGCCGTGTCGTCCACCATCAGATGACGGGAACATAAAAAATTCCTACACTTTCCATGAAATGATCCAAGGGAAATAAGCTCTGTAACTAGTCTTGGGGATGTTGGAGCGAGTTGTAGACCATACTTTCAGTGGCCTATTGTGAACTTGGCTGACCCCACGAGCTTTGAAACAAAGAAAATGGCGACACCGCTATTTCCTGTGCCAGAAAAAATGTCGGTCAGGCGAAGGGGTGGTAGCGATTTCTCGCTCAATGAAGCGTTTGAAATCATATTACAAAGTGGATCTGGTGATGAGGGGAGTGATAGAGAGAGAGAAAACTTTGAACGAGAATAGGAAAGTGAATTGTTTGAAGATGCAGCCATCCCTTCATCTTCCGATTTGGTGTTGTAAAAGAACGGAATAGAATGCAAAGTATTTTTTCTACTTGTCAGACATGTTTTTCAATGCACAGTCGTGTGTACACATTGAAAGTAAATGATTTGAAATTACTATGTTCGATTAGTTGAGTGTTTGTTCTTTCCTGTGACACCTAACACAAGACCGTCAGTTGTTGTCTAGCTACCGTAAAAATAAATTAAAAAGTGGCCAAATACGTGCGTCGGCAGGGAATGAGCGCTGTGCGCGAGCGTGTGGCAGCAGGGAATCGTGCCGTCCGTGCCGCTCTCGGCTGGATAGTATTAAGATGATGCTACAGATTTCCAGTTCGGTCTGAGACTACATGACAGGGCTGTTCTCTACGCTTCCTTTCATAATATATCCCTGCGTCAGCCAGGCCCGAGAGATACAGGCACCTGCAGTGTTGGTCAGGAAATTTGAGCAACACTCTCAGAAACGCATCCATTAAGTGGATGAAACTCGACTGTGTGGTCCCAGTCTTCCCAACTGAGTCTGCAGCAAACTCAACTCTGGGTAGGAGCCGGTCGGGGCAGATTTTTTTCAACAAGTTAATAGGCAGGAGCAGCAACAGACTATAGGCCTTGAAATTACAAAGTTACAACAACAACATAAAAGGGTGTTTGTATGCTGGTGAATCAGACTCGAAAGTAATTTGTAATGGAAAAAACAATTTTAATTAATTATTGCTGTGTGATGGCAGGTGAAAAGGAACACACACACTGTCACACACACCCTTCTCCCTGCATTTTGCAAAAGTTTGTTCACACTTTTTGTAGAAAATACACTCATTTCAGGTACTAGATTGTTCTTATGCTCTCCCTGTGTGAATTCGCACAAGAAAATAATTAGTACTCACTGGCAATGGCTGGGTGAGGCTCTCTTTGTCTGTACCACTCTGGTCCACCTAATAAAGGGAGAAAAACAGCAGAAACCCATGAAAGATACAGAACTGTCTGTTGTTTCTTTATAGCTTTAAGTCTGTAGCACAGGCACATACACATGTGTATTTAAAAAAGAAAAAAACTATGCAAGCATAAATCATGCTCAACAGCAGTATTTGTCAAAACTGGAAATACACAAAAACTTTACTCAACTCTGGTAACAAACATTGGTATAGCAACAAAGTGTCTACAATACTGAATCAGGTACATGAGCAAATTTTGCATTAACTTTCAAAACATGCTGTTAATATGTAATGTCAGTCAAGTATTTTTCTTGGAAAAACCTCACACTTTGTATGCGCCTTTGTATTTTAAGACCATTTTCATACTGATTTTAAAAATAAATCATCCTTGATGGAAAGCAACTCTGGTTGAGGCATGGGTGGGGGGACCTTGAAACAACAAAAAAAGTGACATCAGCCTTGCCCTTTCACCTTGCTTATTCCATCACAAGAATCCAGCCCTTTTACCTTCTTTAATCTAACACAAGAATCCAGACCTTTACCTCCTTTATTCTATCACCTGAATCCGGCCTTTAACAACAAACAAGATGCAAAGCATATAAACATACTCCCAGTTTATCTTGAATACGCGTGTACATGTCAAGAGCATGTTTACTATGAAAATACCCATGATCTACCAGTCAGTTATTAGATTTAAAGCTGTTTTAAAATCTGTCATTACAGTACTTTCATAGACTGAGTGTGATAACCTTTCTATATACCAAATTTTATTAAAACCCACCAATATATAAGAAATAACGGCAAAATAACGGTCTTAATGGTTATTTAACCGAGGTACACTTTTGAAACTGGTACTTTAGTCCTCACTGGGCTAAAGCCTATGTACCTACCAAATTTCATCCAGATTGGACAATATGTCAAGAACAACAGTTTTTAACGGTCAAATTTTGAAACACTATATGGAAGTGCCATTTGTGTGTGATAACTGTTCTATATACCAAATTTCATTAAATCCACAATATATAAAAATAACGTTATAAAACCGATGTACATTTTTGAAACTGGTATTTTCGTCCTCACTGGGCTAAAGCCTGTGTACATACCAAATCAGACAGATGTCAAGAATAACGGTTTTTAACAGTCAAATTTGAAACACTATTATAGAAGTGCCATTTGTGTGTGATAACCTTTCCATATACAAATTTCATTAAAATCCACCTATGTATAAAAATAACGGCAAAATAACATTTTTAATGTGTTTAATGGGTTTCAGCATTACATCACTTACACATGGAAAGAGGCTTGATTTGTCACAAGATTATCCAAACCACTTATAAATCTGCCAAGTACTTTCTGAGATATTCCATACAGAGGAAAAACCGTTTGGGGCCGTTACAGCCGTTAGTAATGGCTGTTCTGGTAAAATAAAACATCAGGCATCATCCGTGACCCATAATGAACATACCTAGGAATTTTCAGAAAGATCGGCCCAGAAGTTTTGTCTGGAACGAGTGGAACACATTTTGACCATGGACAGACAGACAGACACATAGCATTTCTTCGTTCCCATTGTAAAGTACTCTCTGCTCTATAAGAACTGGGAGTACAAAAAGTGATATCAGACTTGCCCTTTCACTTTGTTTGTTTTTTTTTCCATCACAAGAATACAGCCTTTTACCTTCTTTATTCTGTCTCAAGAATCCAGACTTTCGTCATCTATATTCTATCACTAGAATCCAGCCTTTTAGCTTCTTTATTTTATTGCACGAAAATAGATTTGTACTTTCTATATTCTATCACAAGAATGCTGTCTTTTAATTCTTTACTCTTATACTTCACCTTGTTTCTTCCGTACTTGATTCCAGTCTTTCACTTTGCTTATTCCATCACAAGGATTCTATCTTTCACCTATTTTACTCCATGACATGACTCCAGTCTTTTACCATCCTTGCTCTATTACAAGAATCCTATCTTTACCTTCTGCATGTTTCTAATTGAGTAACTGTGAAATTCATCAACACATTTCAAATATCAACCCTTAATAAAAATTAAGAAAAGAAATACCAATGAGCTCTTCTGATCAATAATGTTGGAAAAACTGATGGTTGTTTATAGCAATACCCTGTTGTTAGTATCACTGATTAACATTTTTCATCGGATCTGAGATTTTACAGTGGAAAGATTTTTGACAAACTTTCGGATGGGTTTTTTGAAGATGAATTTTAAAGATTTGTGTCAATGAATGACTTGTGAGTTGATTTTAACATGGTGACAGCCCTGATGTGACCCTTTGTGGTCGGCTGGGCTATAAGCAACATTATCTTATCTTATCTTACCTGATTTCAAAATCAGCACACCACAAAAATGTCCTTTAATAGACCCGGTTATTCTGATTGATAATTTATGAATACTCTCAAGAAAATACTGAAAATGGTGAAATAGCAGACCTGACACACAGGCTTTCTTTGGTGAGAACTGCAACCATTTCAAAATGACTCTGTCATTTCTTGTCATACGATCGTCAGCTGACAAAAGGCATAATTCAAACATCATGGTGATCAAGTCATCTAGTGCTTATATGTGTCAGTATCATTGCGCTTTATTTATGTTGTGCCTGGTTTGTTACATGGTTTGATGAGTTAACCAACCAACAAAAAGCACCCCTGTTACAGATCCACCAAAGTCCTTCACTCAAGCTTGAATCAAATGCAAAATCTATTGCATGTCAGAATCATGTGAGAGTGGAACTATAACCAGAAATCTAGTTTTCTGTCACTGTACTGAATGTACAGTGCAATTGAAGAAAACTTGTTTTCTTTCTTTATTTACATCCTAGAGTCCCAAGAAAACCAGAGCTTTTGCATGATAATATGTCCAATAACACCTGCCATTAGTTTTTTTCTTTTTCAGGTTTTTGTGATAACTGTTTTTGACTGAATCTTAACAACAACATGTCTGTGAAATATAAAGTCAACGATTTCCTGCGGATGGTCTGGGGCAGAAATTTTTGTTCATAGTCAACTACTTTCTAGATAAGTTAAGGTATGGCACAGCACAGCATGTCTCATTTGATTCTATGCTTTTTAATTTAATTTTTGGGAGCTATGAATAGTATAACAAGATCTTGAAGTACACAGGTATTTGACACAAAAGAGCATTTTGACCATCACGTTCAAAAGTTGACATCTCCTGTGAATCTGATGCCAACCCCTCAACTATTGTTAGGAACAATTCAGAAATTTTACAGGAATTCCTTAGGAACACTCAGATCCCAATTTAGATACAAGCATGCATACAATGTTTACCAACATGCCAAACAATACATTTACCTGCAACAAAGACACACTCCGTTATTGGTACAATATGCAGGCAAGTTCCCTAGCATGGATGGCTCCATGTATGGGTACTTTCCTGAAAAAAAACTTAGCCAAATTTTCTGCTTGCGCTTCTGTTTCATAAAAGTTGCAGCTAAACCCACAGCAGTAGTTCGCTGAACCAAATTAGAACCTTCTCTGTCACAATTCATGATACAGTGACGTAGACACCAGGCATAACGATCCCCCAAAAAGAAAAAGTAACATCCTCTCCTGTTCGGGGGAAATATGTCAGCTAACTGGTCTACTCAATGCAGGTTCAGTATTACGCATTACCCGTTGGCTCAGCTTCATCACCTGAGACTAGTACTACAACAGTAGTGTGACTCACTATCAAAACCCATGCTCAGTACTTCATGTGTGTCATGGAACTACCAAGCAGTGTACAACACGAATGACTCTACCTAGCTGAAAAATAAACTCAATGGAATAATTCAGAGGTTGGTATTACTTAGGAACGAACAGTGACCAGAAGAAAAAAAAAAAAAAAACACTGAAATTGGGACAGTTGGCACCTTTGCATCTCATCGACAACCTTCTGAGAATGTGTCGTATTCATGGTGGAAATTTGCCCATAACAGGACTTGCAGATCAATATGCTTTGTATATACCATAAACTGGATTTGAGCTATCATGGTAGAGATGTTTGGGAGTACATTCATGGTGGGTTTTTATCATACTGTATGTTTCTGGCACGACAGATACATCTGTTTGAATTATTAAATAATTGTAAACTTTATTGTCTAATTTAGTAATATTTTCAGAGACTTGAGATTGTTAGCAACTTTTTTTTTTACTAAAATACATAGGTCATTTAACAATTTAAAAAAATATGAGTTAAAAAAAAGCCTTACCAACACACATAGTTTATAATGATCTATCAGACCTAATCAGCACAGACATGTACCTTCTGCCGTTCCATATTTGTTGTAGTCTCGCATCGCCCTGTTCCAAGCTGAAAAATGAAAATGTTCATTAGCATATAGAACCTTGCTTATGCAAACTTTCAGAGAGAGAGAGAGAGAGAGAGAGAGAGAGAGATTTAATATCATTACCAAAAAAGTCTATTGACAAGACGGGGAGGATAACAGGACAATAACATTTTCCTCTTTCTTTCATCATGAGCAAATATCACACAATTGTTTCCAGTATAAATCACAGGCTAACAAAACACATAAAACTAGGACATTTCCGGATATCCTCAAACACACGAGTACTATAGTAATGTTAGAAAGAAAAACAATAAAACCAGGACATTTCCGGATATCCTCAAACACACGAGTACTATAGTAATGTTAGAAAGAAAAACAAACTAAAACTAAAAAGATTACAGACTGACCTGACCATCCACTCAATCAATCTAAATTAAATATGATGATGTATCTTATTAATCTCCTCCACATGCGATGAATGGTATTATTCATTTCTATATCTCTTATAATGCATTATCATGATTGTGACTATTCTTCATCTGTCTGATTTTCAGTGCTTCTGCAATAAATTTAACAACTGATTTAATCATCATAAGTTCGTTATCAGATGACAAACAAAAGCAACATCTTGTTTTCAGTTACATCTAACTGGAAAAAACATTTTGCCTACATATCATTGTATGCAGTAGAGTGAAACAGAAAGTGTCCTTCGTAGTCAATAGCGTATCAGCATGCAGGACAAGGTGATTCTGTGGGTGTTCTACATTTGAACCATCTTGTTTACATTCAAATCTAAAGTTCTCAACCTGTATCTTGTGTGATTTGTTCTGTGCCATTTATTTTGTTATGTCACTAAGAAAATTTTCCAAGTGAAACCCATCTTAAAATGAGAAGAATCAGTACTTTACTTTCCATATCTGAATATCTCAATCTGTTCAAAAGAATAAGTCTATATTTGACTGAGGTGTGAGATACCATTATTGCAAAACATTTGATGAAAATCAATTACAAGATGTGATGGCTGACAAGATCAGAAATTGATGCTTGAATTCAAGGTGACAGAAAAATTTTTGAAGATTGACACACATCTGCATAGTGCAACAGACCGAAGACCAACTCTGAGAGCCAGTACAAGCTGAAACCATCACTTCCTCTTTGAATTCCCCATCAACCTTGTGGAAAGGGAGTAATTTAGAGTCAAAACTGAAAAGGAACAAAAATGTTAGAAACTACTGGTTAGAAGAATATCTGAAATGTAGATGAAAAGACAGAAAACTGCATTACTGATCTTCTACAGCAACCAGCAAGACTGAAAACAGATTCATCAACCTGCTGATAAGTAAAGTAATAGTGTAATCTTATATTTGGCTCAAGCACCCTCACATTTTCTGAAAGGACCCTCCATTGCAAAGACAATTGGGAATATGGGCCAGTACAGTAAAACTCCCCAATAGCTTATGGGAATTGGACCCACCACCTCTCAGCCCGCAATGAGCAATGGTAACCATGATGCCATGGCGGCTAGCAGTGGCATTACTCCCACACGGCTCACTCCCGTAACCCCACATTCTGCCATATCCAGGTCTGTCCAAACTAATCCCAACACAGCAGTCCTCACAGAGCAATCACTATTCAGCTGTTAAGGAACACCCCAACTAAAAGAAGACAAAACTCTGGTGGTGTTCAGCAGTACCTGTTGTTACACAGGACACCAACTACTATGACAATAACTGCTTTGTCACAGCATCAGTGTGAGTGTCTATGTCTGGAGGGAGCCACAGCCAAACCAAAGCCACAGATGTGACAAAGGAGTTGAAACTGAAGTCACCATGTCAGCAGGGCAGAAAGGACCACAGACTTTGACTTCACTTACATGACTGACGATGAAAATAATACAGTGGAATTCCATTCTGGTCTAAGATGACATGACAGAGCTGAGCTCTATGTTACCTTTCAATTTCATCATATATCCTGTTGTCCACCAGTCCCAAGAGACACATATACTTGCAGTATCAGTTAGGAAATTTGAGCTACACTCAATGAAACACATCCCCTGTGATTATGCCAGTGAAAGGTCTTGCCACTTAGATACGAGCTGCACTCAACTCTGGGTAGAGAGAGATTATGGACACAAAACAAATTAGGATTTAACACCTGGGTCAAATGCCACCCTTCTGCTGATTTGTGCACATCTCACTAAAATACAAATTCATTTCACAACAACCTATGTACACTGGTTAAATGACCTGGAACAGGCTTCACTGCACTGAGTTTATCTGTATGATAGCTATGACATGAAGACAAGACAGAGGAGAAAAGGCACAACAGAGTCACGTGAATCAACAAGCGTGAAAGACAGGGAAGAATGAAGAGGCAAGGGAATGGAAGGGAGGAAGAGAAAGACGGACAGACACACAGACAGAGAAAGAGAGACAGTGGGTGGGGGAAGCTTACAGGGAAGAAGAGAAAGACGGACAGACACACAGACAGAGAAAGAGAGACAGTGGGTGGGGGAAGCTTACAGGGAGGAAGAGAAAGACAGACAGACACACAGACAGAGAAAGAGAGACAGTGGGTGGGGGAAGCTTACATTCTTGCAGAAATTGGACTGCTTCTTGATGAGAAGGACTCATGGTAGATCCACCATTGCTGTTGGATCGCTGCTGGTTGCGCATTCTGGCATTGTGGTTGTGATTGAATACTGGCCTGGGCATCGCACTGAGGGAAAAACAAACCAACCATTACATCAATCGTATGAACTCCGAAACAGTACTACTAGGACATGTTCTCCACATTCATCAAAACTTGCATATCTGCAGATTCACACACACAACAATATGAAGTGTTTGTTTCTTTGTTGTTGTTGTTGTTTTTAAACTTTCCCACAGATCTGCTTACCTAATCCTTTACATTGTAATTACACTCATCATTTCATGATATGCTCGTCTCTACACAAATAACTGGTACAGCACCAGGCATGCCAACTTCCTGAACTGTGAAGATAAGGGAAGAAATCATGACTGTGGGTGAGCAGTTGAAGGTGCAACAGAAGATGGGGAAAAAGAAAAAAAAAAGAAGCTGTGCTCTACATCTACTTTACTTCACAAAATAACTTACTAGCTGCTGTGCTTTCAAATATATTTTCAGCAAGTTTTCATGCAGATTTCATATCATCGGTTGAAAGAAAAAACTCAGGGAGCAAAGGTGGCATTCTGAAGATTTCTGGGGGAAAAAAGAAAGAAAGAAAAAAGAAAAAGGGGGAAAAAGATTTTAAAAAAAAGAAAAAAAAGACAGAAGTCAGCAGGGAAAAAAAAGGAAGAAATTACCTGGAGAAACTAAAGAGGTAACCAGCTGAAAAGAGGACAAAACTGGCATGCCTGTTTTCTGTAAGTACTACATTAAGTCAACATACTTTCAAATAAAGCCTTGGAAATGAATTAAAGCTACGAACAACATGCCAATTATTGGTAAATGAGATGAAATGAAACCTCTGACAAATAAAAATGAATCATGTCATAGGCATAATTGGTCAGCAACTTGAAAGTTACCAAAGTGAATAAAAACAGTATGACTGAAAAGATGACCAAAGCAAATTGGTCTTTATGATTCTTTATTTCTGTGTGAAGTACATTTTTTTAAATTTTCAAACAAAAGCTTTGAGGGAAATGACATACTAAAATTCGAATCTGATCAAGTCATTCCTTGCAGTTAACATCGGCAATCTAAGTATTATCAGGCTGGGATTTTTCCAGCTAAAATTTCCCTTTGTGACCCTAAAATTGCACTGGAAATAAAAACATATTCTTTAATATTAGGAACTTTGACACCAAAATAACTGGAAGAGGAGAAGGGGAAGAGAAGGAGGATAATAAAGTCAAAGAAAAGGTGATAGTGGAACTTACTGTCTATCAAAAGGACACGGTGTAGAAGGAAGAGAAGACAACTACATACAGATCCCATCTTGCAACAACTACAGTACAACAAACCTTTCATTTCAATGTATTTTCACAAAACATATTGTTTTCTTTATCGTTATCAAGCTCTGTAAATGTGAAGCCAGTACCAATAAGAAAAATTAACTGAGAGGCGACTTCTGCCTTCCTGGGCTTTCAACTCCAATCGTATGCATTCGTTCACAGCAGTTTTCATTCAGCCATTTAGGAAGCATTTTCAGTGCAGAAGCACAAATGCATGTGACATGTTTCTTAGCCTATGAATGCTGGATTACAAGGAGTTTCACACCTGTCTTAACTTCTGAGTTTTGCCCATCTCCAATGATAATGATTAGAATCTTCAATTAGCAACATTACACATTATGTCCTTGGCCACAACAACAACAACAAAAACAAACAAACAAAAACAAACAACAGCAACAACAAGTCTGAATCCTGGCTTTTATAACACTTAAAGCATTGAAAGATTTATTGCTACCTGAAGTTAGACCTAGTCTCCCAACAAAAGAAAATGCACTACTCACTCGCAGCTTTTGACAGACATTAAAAGATTGATGTCCATGATTGTGACATTGAAGAGTTTGAAGTCTGTAGTGTAATTTCAGTGTTCTGTTGATAAGTGCACTGATTTCAAGCTAAACAAACACTAGTAAAGAGATGCAGTCCTTTTCTTCATTTACTCCATGATCTGAAAATGATAATTAATAAGTGTTCATAACCTCATGCGGTGTCACAAAACAATGCTAAGTATTTCCTTCTAGTTCTTTATTACCATACATGGTTAGTTCCTTTAAATGAGTCTGCAAACAGTATTCTATCTCCTAAATAAGTCTGTAAACAGTATTCTATCTCCTCTACACTAGCAATGAATAGATTTCCATTTGGCAAAAAACATAAAATGGGATGCCATAATATCAACAGTTCACAACTTCAAAAGTTTTTCTTTCATTTCATAACAAATTGCTAAATGTACAACTGAAAGGCTCATTCGATGTCATCTCTTGAAGGAGTAACTCAGTAACCAAAGTACATATAACATTTTTTGGAAATTTAAAGATAGCTTCTACCAGAACAAAAAAAAAAAAAAAAAAGTTTCTTTATTTGTTTGCCTTTCAGCCTGCACTTCATCCAATTTCCTCAGTCAGTTTTCACAATCATTAATAAAAGATACTGTGCTTTCTTTATGAATCATTCTTCTAAGACAAACAAGCAAACACTTTAGTTCACATGATTTTTTTTAAAGGGTCTTTGAATGAACATACTTTAGTAGTTCAAGCTAAAATCCTCATTGTGTTTAAATATCTTCACACTTACATAAAAAAAAAAAAAAAGAACATGTTAACACACACAAAAATTGTAGATTAAAATTCTTTTTGCTATAGCAATGGTTTTCTTTTCTTTCTTTCTGCGTACGCAGGCTGATACTCCTGCGGACACTGCCTGTATAGACAGGCAGTGAAGTTTTGTGTGTATGACCGTTATGTTTTTTTATCCTGCCATTAAGGCAGCCATACTCCATCTTCGGGAAGGTGCATGCTATGTGTAACGTGTCATCCATACCAATGGCCAAACTGCCTTCTCTTCCCAAAGTTGGTGATGGGATTTGACATGTGTGCAAGATGTTGTGCGTGCGTTCACACACGGAACCTCGGTTTATAGTCTCATTCGAAGGACTGCGTGAGGAATGGAGTCAGAACCAATTTAACTCCGAGGGAAAAATCCCCCTGTACCGAAATTCGAACCCGCAGCCCCAGGATCACGAGTCCAGCGCTCTACCAACTGAGCTATTCCGGCCCCCTGGCAATGGTTTGACTAGCAGTCTCTGTGTGTATGGCAGTGCACAGGTATCAGATTTATTCCTCTGAAAAGTAAGAAACAGGGAATGTGTGATTTAGTTCATAACTTCACAAGAGCTTCATCTCTTTTAAGGATGTCTTCTACTCCCTGAACAGTAACCTTAGGAAAAGTCCTTTATTTGGGGGGAAGCTCTGAGAGTAACATCAATTCTGTTGTGAAGCAAGAGTAATTTTTTTTTTTCTAATGAGTTCATAACTTCACAACTTACAGCTGGCATGAAATGGGAAGTTGTCTATATACACCCCCCATCCCCTCCCCCGCTCCTAAATTTCACTGTAAACAGTTCAAATCTGACTAGTAAAACTGCAAAGTTGGCTGATCTGCGCACAAAAAGCTTTCTTTCTTCTTTTTTTTTTTTTCTCCCTCTTACTGAGCTAAAAGACATTTAATTTCATCTTCATTTGTTTATCATTAAAAGTTAATGTTTATCATGAACTTAAAAATGATAGAATTGCAATATTTGTTTGTCACACCCACATCAGATTATGCTTGTTTTTTTGTTTGTTTGTTTGTTTTTTTTATAGATAAGAAAATGTTAAGAATTCAAAACATTTATGCAGATCTGGATTTCAATTGTGTATTGCCTATTGGTGTGGTTTATTTTCATAGGTTGTTTGTCATGACCATTTGGAAAATGCTTCTCTTTGTTTTTCTAAATAAACAAATGTTAAGATTTTTGAACACTCTGTCTTATGCAGACCTGCAGTATGATTGTGTATCTGTGTCGGTTACTTTCACACAAAATGTGTCACGTAGATCCTAGAACTGGTTCTCAAATGGGGGAAAAGTAAATATTGAAAGTATCATGAAGATTATCAAACTGGCTTCATGATTCTGAGCTTATCGATAGTGCTATCACATTCTCTTCAGAAAGAAAAAGAATACTTCAAGTCATCTTTGCAAAATAATGGTTTTATAGTAGCTGTATCCTCAGTCAGTGATGTGAGTGTTTCACTGGAAACTCTTTCAACTAAGCCATTATTCCAACTTCTTTTGCATTTTTCTTTTGTCTGCTGCATGTGGTGCTTGTCAATATTCGGAGAGAGTATCTGTTCAAGTTTCATTTGTTTCATCTTTACAATATGACATTATCTGCAGCTAGTAGTTTGTGACACATTAACGCCTGCAACATTAGTACTAAAAAAAAACGTTTGAGCCATATGAAAAAAATATGAGGAGATAACTGTTGGTCTCCTCTTTATGTCAACTGTTACGTGAGCACACACGTTTGCATGTAAACATATTTGTTTATTTGGCAAGCTTTTCTCATCTTTTTTTTTCTTCCGTGAACATTTCATTTGAATGCCTATTCAATATTACTTGGAACACCGAACATGAACATTTAACAAAGACTGGTTTCTTTATTTTGTTTGCTTGTTTTATATACAAAACTATTAATAGGCAAATGTAATTAAGAATAAATGACAATAACAAGGAGAAATGAGATTCTCTTGATCTCTTACACACGCACATGAAACAAAACTGTACATGCAAGCACACTTAACTTGACAAATTGCAATACTTGAGGCTAAATATTCAATGGAGAAAGTGAGAGGAAGGTTAGGGAAGATATGTGGGAAGGAAGCGAGGGTAAGGGAAAGCAAGCAGTCACATTTCAAGTAGATGGAAGGGAAGTGGGGTGGGGTGGCGTGGGGGTCACGGTTGATATTTAAAAAAACAAACAAACAAAGAATGTTTGCTACTGCTCATTACTTTCATCCAGGAAAGTTTGTGACATAAAGAGCATCCTTTTAAAAACAAAATACCTGATTATGACGGTTTTCAAAATGTTTACCTTTTCCTTTTATTGACCCCAAGTCGACTCTTACTTCTTCATGCTTGACAAGAATGGCAAGTATGTGAGTACACATTTGTATATATGTGTGCATGTGTGTGTGTGTGGTGTGTGCGTGTGTGCGTGCATGTGTGTGGTGTGTGTGTTGGGAGGGAGAAGGGGAGTGTGTGTCCGAGCGCGCATGCACATGAAAATGTCTAAAGTTATTAGTGCTATATGATTTCTTCTTGGACGCGCCCAGCCAGTCCCGTGCTCCGACTGAAAGCTTTCGGCATTTGAGAACTGTTTTGAAATTCACGATACTCAACGACTTCCCTTCATGAGATCAAACGCATTTATTTTCAAAGATTTCATGAAACTGTATGTCTCAAATGATAATAAAAAAAAAAAAGCAATAATTTTTTTTTTTTTAAATTAAAAAAAAAGTTTTATCAAGTCACCGAACACTCGTTGGTCGACTGAATTAGATCGACATAAGAATCAGAGAGTTGACTGTGGTCGCTATATGGAAGAAGAAGAAGAACAAGAGTAGAAAAAAGTATGTTCAAGTTATCTACAACTTTACAAGGAAAAAAATCATGACAGACAGATCAACTAAACAATCAAAAATCTATTTACACTTCACAGAAGGCAGTAGGATTTTGATTCTGTTTGTCAAATTACGATCGCCTGCAGGTCTAACGCGCTTGAAGGCAGATTCAGAACATGCGTAATTGTTTAGGGCTATCTAACGTCATAAGTGTGGGATTTGTGGGTGAAGAATTTCTGGGTGAACATCAACTGTTCATGTGTTAATGTTATGTAACATCTTGGTCTAGTTTTTTTTGCACTGAGGAAAACAGAGCTGTGAATGCGGCTGTTAACATTGACGTTGCGGGCACTGCAAATAAGACACACTGAGATCCATGTCGGATTACTCTGGGTTACACCGATTCCTTTGTATGTACAACAGAATTCATAGGACTGCTTTTTGTGTTTAAAATTAAAATGAAGAAAAACTGTATGCTATACCCTGCTGTTGTCAGATGTGAAATACATTGGAACACTACTAAAAACAGCAGAAAGCCAAAGATTCTCAACAAATTTGAGTGGAAAGTCATGCACAAATTGATTTAAACAACAACAACAAAAAACAATGACAAACAAACCAAAAACAAAACAAAACAAAACAAAACTGCAATGTAGCACAGTGCCTTTCAAAGTTTTGTTGGTCTTTTTATCACCAGTTCGGGTCGTCATTTTAACTTAATATCTCAATATTTTCCAATATATTTCAAATCCTGAATTATGAAACCAGCTTGAATTTTTAGTATTTATACTTAAGTCATTTGTAAATGTTATAAAATAAACCACACTTAGAATGACCGGCTTTTTCTGAAAAAAAGTGCAATGTCAAACATCTTGACCCACAATGACTGAATGAGACACAGTACTGAGATACACATCACTGGCAGTGAAGCAAAATGTCTCACCTGCTTGGCAAATGTCAGTGTTTCAAAGCACATCATTGCGGCAAGTAAGCTAGAAATAAGCGAGAAGTCACTAGACTGTCTTGGGAGTCTCTCACATGTGATTAAAAGATGGCAGAGTTGTAACGTCTTGTGACTGGTTTATGTTAATTATAAAACAAAACACACACAAACAACAAACAAACACAAACAAAAAAAAGCGTCCTTCAATAGCAAGAAGAACTTGAAGGCATACAAGTGAAACTGTTATCTGATTTTGTTCTGCACCCATTTCTTTACTCCCCTCATCTCTTACTCGCCTTGCTGCTAGCATTAATTAGCTAGCCACTCAATAGACTCATGAGTTCTCATGTCCCCGCCTTTGGAGAACAACTCATAAGTGATCTGAAATCTAATAATTTGGTGATTTCTCCAGATCACTAAACTGTATTCCATTAATTATGTTGAAGATAAAAACTGATGAAACTTTGCAGTATTTCAAAGTTCGCTCAGTGAAGCAGTCAGTGTCATTAACCAATTCACATGAAATTTATTGTATCATTTCCTCACTTTTCCACAGACAACATATCACTTATGCTCTTCAAAAGCAAGCATGTGTCTTAGTGGAACATTTAAAAGCAATACGCAATTCCAATTTATGAATTTCTGAGTTCAGTTGCCAACATTAGCTTGATCAGAATTAAGCAAGTCACTTACTTCCGCTCTGCTGTGCTCTTTCAACCGGCTTTGATGAACAAATAATAAAATCATATAACATCGTATAGCAATTAATGGAGGATGTAAACAATTCCAATCATACATTTACATTACTCTAACAAGCAGTCTGTATGCGCCAAGTGCTATCAATCTAAATTCGACGATTTCACCAGTCAACAAAGCATCATGCTACCAGTTCAAGCTTCAAGTTTGACCTACTTTCCCGATGACAATGACCTGGCAAAAACATATGACTGCCAGCGTCTGTGTCCTGCGCGTTTCACCTCAAGTTGACATCCTCGTTTCTAATAACGCAAAAATCGTGTTGTAAACATAACTAACATTCCAAAATCACACGATCCGTTGCACAGCATTTTTTACCCTTATGCGTTCATTGTAATACATGATCCCAACAGGTTTTGTACGAAGTCCTACCTGGTCCATGACGAAATCAAATCCCCTTGAACTTCAGAGCACATGGCGATATGTAAGCACATGTACGGACAGGATAGTCAAGGTTATCCTGGAAAATAACCTAATATGTTGCATGTAACGCATCAAAACATACCGACAACATGTAAACAACACATCAACGAAAAGCGGAAGACGTTCCTACCTCATCGTGGTTTCAGAATCAACTTTTTCAGTCTGATCTCTCGAATTTTCGTGAAACTCAAGCGCCCGAGGAGTACCTGAAATCGAATCAAAATCTTAGTTAATAGGTTTAAAGAAAAATCATCTTTTTTGCACGATCATGTTTTGAATCAATCTGCATAATAGATTCGAAGTCGTTTTTTTTTTTTAATTTTTCACCCACCTCTTCGAGTGCTGGCAACAATTTTACTGGGTCCCCTCGCCAGTGCATACATCCCGTGTTATTTGTCAGTTTGCGCATCGCTTCTGCGCATGTTACGTCCTTTCGATATAATCTTGTCCCTTGTCTGATGTCTTTCAGCAAAGATCATGTCTTGTAATCAGACGCTGAAGACAATTCGTACTCAGATGTCTCTTTCCTGTGTGTATATATAAAGATTGCTACTCATACATGAAAGAATAACGAAAAAATAGCTGTTGAAAGACGCTTCTCAGAATACAAATTACTAATAAATATCGTAAGATTTCAGAAGCGCCGTTGGTGTAGGGGTATCATGCAAGATTCCCATTCTTGCGACCCGGGTTCGATTCCCGGACGGCGCAAGTTTTTGCTTTATTTTTTTCTTTAATTTGTTCTGGGGTTTATTTATTCTTATCTCTTTCACCCTACGCCCCGAAGGTTTTCGACTTCACACAAGCGTGTCTCTCTCATTTTTTTGTTTTTGTTTTTCCTCCTCTAATTTTGTGACCAGGTTCACATCTTAATACTTGGTAAACACAGAAATACACATGCGCTTGCGCCACCTGCACATACACGCATGACACTAATCACATGAACAAAAATCAGTGGCCTGTTTTTGACTGACGTCGTATAACTCAGTCATATAATAAATGATAGAGGGCCTATACTATATTACCATAAGTTTCTCAACAGCTTATTAAACAAAAAACAAAACAAAACAAAACAAACAAAACAAACAACAAAAATAGGTAGGTCAGCACGATGCATTCAGCTAGCTCCTATATTTCTCTCTCTATAGGGCCTATATATAACAAACCAAATTGCCACCAGAATGTTCAGTAGAGCCAAAAATAAGTGAACTTTTGTGACCAAATATTGTGGACACCACTTCGAACTTCACTCTGATTGTTTTATACACATACTCTGCTGAGTTCATTTTGGATTCCTATCTAAATTCTCTGAGCACACCACACGCCTCCATATTGAGTAATAATACTTAATAAAGTCGAGGCGAAACTGGCACTTAAACCTGACATGAATGAACTCTGCACACTGTGTGCTATACCACTGACAAAACCAGGCCCAAGCCAGCCTGCTGGACGGTGCCAGCGACTGGCAGAAGGCACCCAGGTGGCAGACAGGTGTAGGGCGGCACCGATTTTCTTCCTCGCACTACGAGTGATGACAGGACTAGCCTGTGACGCCGGGGGAGACTCGAGACGGCGGGACACTTTGGCGACGAGGCGCTGCCAATCTGTGAACTACCCAGTGGCCTGCATGTCCAGCAGCCCCCCCCCCCCCCCCCCCCCTTGCTGGGGCGGGAGGGGGGGGGGGGATCATCCCCAATGGGCGCAGAGTGGGCATGGACCTACGGTGCAGCGGCTCGGCGACTTGTGCCTCGTACTCTCCCGAGTCGGCCTCACGCGGCACAGGACCGTCACCACTCAGCATGAAGATGGCCGCCCGGTAGCCCTGACGACGGCCATGGAGGAACTGACACGAGGATGACGACACCAACAACATCAACATCAACTGCAGTCGAACCACCTTCAGACGACAGCTCAGCGGTCCTAACGACTTACTACTTCATCCAAGCTCCTGCCTGACGGCGGTCATCCCCAGACCCTCCACCTGACCGTTAACCCAGACCTATCGACCCAACCTGCCAACCCACAATGTCTTTGCCAAGACAAACATCTCCACGCCGCAGCCAAGGCTGTGGCGAAATCTTGTCCCTAAAAGCTTTCGCTATGAGGACGTTAAACTCAACCATTACCGTGGAACATCAGAAGTCGACAACGCCTGCCTGCCCAAACCACCAGTTCATTTTGAAAAGAAAATGATGATTTTTATCAATCGATTTGGAATTCAAACAAGTGACAAAACTTGTCACCTAAGAAGAAATAGGTCCTTTCGCTTTGCTGCATATGCCAGTTCCGTACAAGCTGTGTTCTCAAGTTGTACCATAAAATTGTCAGTCAGAAGAATGCCACAAAGGCTCAGGAGGAAGCTGACAAATTGGGCAGCAGAGTATGAACAAAATTTCTGTAAAGCAGACCAGAAGTTACCCTTTTTCAGGTTAAACATGTCGATAATAAATGTTCATAACATAAATTACAAGTGATGTACACACAACACACACACACACACACACACCCCCACCACGCACGCACACCAACACACACACACACACACACACACACCAATTTTTATAGTCTACACAGTGCCTACACGGTGAAAAGTAAATTCTGAGCTAATTTTATGGTGCTTTGCTGTTAAATGATTGGTTAAAACTAAATCAGAACTCATCAGCACTTTGTCTCCTGCCTTCGTTTTTTCACTCTTAACTCGATTTTCGTGTTCTAAAAGAAAAAAACATCTGAAGCTTTGACCTCTCTCTAGTGTGACGGCACATCTCAAGTGCGTTTGTGGGGCGAGAGAGAGAGAGAGAGAAGAGAGAGGAGGAGAAATGGGGGAGGGGAAGATTGCAAGGGGTGCGAGTGTGAGGGATGGGGATGAGGGGGTATGGGAGAGTAGGTGTATAGAGGCGGAAGGAGAGAGAGGTCAAAGCTTCATCCCCCCCCCCCCCCCCCGGCAATCTTCCCCTCTCCCCATTCTCTCTCTCTCTCTCTCTCTGCCCCACAAACGCACTTGAGATGTGCCGTCACACCAGAGACTCGTCACACCCCGCAGTGATCGGTGTAATAGTGGTGAAGGGGTGGGGGCGGGGGTGGGGACGGGTCACAAAGAAAGCCCAAAACAGGCCCAATTCACCCTTTCCCCCTTATCCTCTCTCTCCCCTCCGTCTATTTCTTTTGTGTTCGCGCCAGAGCGGCCATTGTCTGATGAGACAAGCAGAGCCTGAACGAGAGTGGCAGGTTGATGATGGTGGTGAGGGTGTTGGGTGTGGAGGGAAGGGGTGGAA
The DNA here is from genome assembly GCA_033310375.1 of Conus canariensis. Taxonomy (NCBI): domain Eukaryota; kingdom Metazoa; phylum Mollusca; class Gastropoda; order Neogastropoda; family Conidae; genus Conus; species Conus canariensis. The sequence goes on along the minus strand of CM065715.1, from coordinate 45,930,570 downwards.
TGAGACCATGTGAACAAAAGGCTGGACAATTTTCTATAGGTCCAGTAGCGGTGGCGGCTTGGCTGTCGCAACTGCTCACTCCTGTTGGGAAGATGGCAACGACCGGCAGAAAACACGGTGGCAGTTGGGTGTAGAGCGGCACCGGTTTCCTTCATCCCACCACGAGTGACGACGGGACAAGCCTGTGTTGGAGGGGGACGGCTCCCGAGACGGCGGGACACTTTGGCGACGTGGCGCTGCCACTCTGCAAACTACCCAGTGGACTGCACGTCCAGCAGGGCTCTCCCTTTGGTGGTGGGGGAGGGAGGGGCGTAGAATGGGCATGAACCTACGTGCAGCGGCTCACCGACTTGCGCCTCGTATGTCTCCCGAGTCGGACTCACGGGGCACAGGACTGTCGCCACTCAGCATGAAGACGGCCGCCCAATAGCCCTGATGACGGCTTTGGAGGAACCGCCACGAGGATGACGACACCAACAACATCAACCGCAACCGAACTACAACCTTCAGACGACTGCTCGGCCGTCCTAATGACTTCACCTTCACCCAGACTCCTGCCTGACGACACGTCTACCCCGGGTCCCTCCGCCCGTCCGCAAACACCAACCTCGAACAAACCTGCCAGCCAACCACGTCTTGCGAAGACGAACATCTCCATGCTGCAGTTGCAGCGAAAGCTTGCCCTAAAAGTTTTGGCTGTGAGGACGTAAAACTCAACTATTCACTCTATAGGTCCTCATTCCAACAAGAGCTCAGCTCATCTCTCTCCCTGTGTGTTGTGTGTGTGTGTGTGTGTGTGTGTGTGTGTGTGTGTGTGTGTGTGCATGCGTATTTGTATGTGTGTGTGTGTGTGTGTGTGTGTGTGTGTGTGTGAGAGAGAGAGAGAGAGAGGAGAGAGAGAAAGATGCATTGTTTGCATAAATGTTTATTGAAGTGTTGAAGTGCCTATTGAAGTGAATATATGCATTCATATTTTGTACTCGTTAGAAGTGAGTTCCAAACATATGGTCTGGTATAAGGTGCAAGGTGCTGGAGTGGCTCCACAGGCTGCTGCGATCGGCTTGGAGAAACCAGAAGATCAGCGGCCAGTGGATGACGGCAGATGGTGTGTACATCCCCAAAGAGCAAAACTCAAGTGACATTAGCCAGTTCAGGCCAATATCACTACTGAACGTCGAAGGGAAAATCTTCTTCTCTGTCATGGCAGCAAGGCTGACCAAGTACCTGATGGAAAACAAGTACTTGGATGTGTCAGTCCAGAAAGGTGGCATCCCAGGCATGGCGGGCTGTGTAGAACACGCCACAATGATCTGGGACGCAATCCAAAAAGCAAAAACAGAAAAGAGAGACCTGGACGTAGTGTGGCTTGATCTGGCAAACGCATATGGATCTGTGCCCCATGAGATGATACAGTTGGCTCTTGAGATGTACCATGTGCCAAAGAACATCCGCGACATGCTCAAGAAGTACTTCAATGGCTTCTCAATGCGGTTCTCTACCAAGGAGTACACAACAGACTGGATCAACTTGGAAGTGGGTATTGCAATGGGCTGTGCAATTTCCCCAATACTGTTCGTGCTGGCAATGGAACTCATCTTGAAAGCAGCAACAAACAACGCGAGACAAACAGACCTTGGCGATGGATACAAGATGCCTCCTCTCAAGGCCTTCATGGATGACACTACAGTGATTTCATCCAGAGAAGACGAGACACGTCATGTGCTGGAGAGGCTGGACGACATAGTTGCCTCATCCAGAATGAAGTTCAAGCCAAAGAAATCACGGAGTCTCTCACTGAGGAAAGGAAAAGTGGCCGGATCTGTGGTCTTCAGTGTTGCCAACCAGGCCATTCCAACAGTCACAGAAGAACCAGTCAAGAGCCTTGGAAGATGGTATGATGATACGCTGAAAGACACACAAAGAGCAAAAGAAACCAAGCAGATGGCGGAGGAAGGCTTGGAGACCATTGACCAGTGTGGGCTCCCTGGCAAATACAAGGTCTGGTGTCTGCAGTTCATGCTGATACCAAAGCTGCTATGGCCTCTGATGATATACGACATCTGCACCAGCATAGTGGAGGCAATGGAAGCCAAAATCAACAAGTTCACAAGGAAATGGCTTGGTGTCCCACCCTGTCTGACTGACATAGCGCTGTACTGTCGCCAAGCAAAGCTGAAACTACCCCTGAAATCCATCCTGGAGGAATACAAAGCAGGGAAGATCAGACTTCAAAGCATGCTGGAGGACTCAGGAGACAAGGTGATAGAAGCAATTAAGCCCCAGCTGAAGACAGGCAGAAAATGGAAAGTTCAAGAGGCGATGGATTCTGCAAAAGAAAGTCTCAAGATCAGAGAAATAACAGGACACACACAGACCAACAGACAGGGACTGGGGGTGACCAAAACTGAATGGTGGTCAAAGGCCAAAGGAAAAGCCAAAAGAGACATGATGATTCAGGAGATGAGAAAAGAAGAAGACCAAAAAAGACTCCAAAAAGCAGTCCAGCAGAGCCAGCAAGGGCAATGGACAACGTGGGAGAATGCACTCCAAAGAAGTCTCACTTGGAATGACATTTGGCACATGGCCCCTCTCAGGATCAGCTTCATTCTCAGATCTGCATATGACCTTCTGCCCTCAAATGCAAACCTGGTGAAGTGGGGGAAAACAGACGATCCTGCATGCCCCCTCTGCCATGAAAAACAAACAGTGGAGCATGTCCTAAGCTCATGTAAAGTAGCCCTGGCTCAAGGAAGGTACACATGGAGGCACAACCAAGTGCTCAAAGAAATTGTACAAGTAGTCTGGGCTAGTACCAACACCACAAAAGGGAAAATCAGGACTCCAAAAGCACCCGCAACATTCTTCACGGCAGGAGGCAGCAAATCATGGCCAAGAACAACAGTGCCACTCGAAACATGCAGGCAGAGTCTGCTGGACGGGGCAGATGACTGGGAGTGCACTGCAGACCTCCCAGAATGGAAGAGTCACCCAGAGATCATCAGCAAGAGTGGCATGAGACCAGACATAGTAGTCCACTCTAAGTCAACCAAGCAGCTGATCATGATCGAGCTCACGGTGCCATATGAGAACAGAATGGAGGCAGCTCAAATCTACAAGACTGAAAAGTATGCTGATCTGGCAAACAGCCTGAGGAGAGAAGGCTATCAGGTCAAAGTCCTCACTGCAGAAATTGGAGCTAGGGGGTTTGTAGGAACGTCTGCATACAGCCTCATGAAACAGCTCTCAGTTGCAGGGAAGGAAAAAACCAGAGCCCTGAAAGCAATGGCAGAAGCGGCAGAGAGGTGTTCAAGCTGGATCTGGTCAAGGAGGAACAAAAGTGAACTTCATAAGGCTTAATTTCCCTACAAATATCAGGTGTCCCTGTGGCTCAGTGGTTAAAGCGCGAGTCATTAAGTGGAAAATGAGCATGTCCAGAGGGTCATGGGTTCGAATCCCAGCCATGGCTCGTCCCAAGATGGGAAAAAAAGGGGCAGCAGAGGGACATCCGGAGTCATGAACCGGGTGTGGCCCAACCCCCCTAGAGTGTCAGGAGATAAGGGCCGAAACACTTGCTTGAAGGGGGCTTCTCTTCTGAGGACTCTCTGCTGCCACGCTCTCCACGAGTTTCTTTCTACTGATGCATGGGTAAACCATTGACTTCCGGGAATAGGCCGGAGGACGTCCGGGAAAGACCGGAGGACACTGGGAAAGACCAGAACCAAGGGCTCTGTGGGCTGGCTCCCCACTTTGCCTTAAACATGTGGCTACTAAAAATAAAAGGAAAAGATGCTCCCAGGATTCACCGAAAGGGGGAGAGAATGATGAATCCATCGGTGCTCAACCAATCATGACTGCAAATCCCAAACGGACTATGAACATGGACCAAATGGAATATCCATGTGTCTGTGGAAAGCGTTTCGCTACCACCCGTGGCATGAAGATCCACAGAACAAAGATGGGATGTGTGAAGACTCATCTGAATGAGCAGCAGCGCACTGCATCAGCAGATAAGACGTCGGAAGACCAAGGCCAGGATTTAAACCACAGTGCCAAGGACATCCACGCTGTTGGTTCGGATGAGGAATTTGCACAGGCCCTCGATGCCAGGCGCCTGAAACTCAACCTGCCACGAGCAAACGAAACTGAAGATTGGGAGAAACTGGATGCAAAAATCGTCCAAAGACTCGATGCACTGATAGGGAAAAGCACCCTGGAACACAAACTAGCCACATATGGGGACATTGTGTATGCCACATGTAGAGACGCCTATGGAGCAAAACTACCCAAAGAGAAAACACCTCCAAAGAAATCCAGACGCCAAGAAAAGATGGACAAGATCAGGGTCCAAAAGAAAAACCTCAAGATGCAAATGAAGACCGCACTGCCAGCTGAAAAACAAGGCTTGGAAAAACTGTGGAAAGACCTGAAAGAAAAACACAGTGCCCTCAGCAAAGCGGAATCTGCGAGGAAGAGGAAGAGCAAAAAGAAGAAGACACAAGAGCGCTTCTTCAGAGACCCCTTCCAGTTTGCCAGAACACTGTTTGAGCAGCCAAAATCTGGGACCCTAAGTGTGGACAAAGGAGTTCTTGAGCAGCATCTGAGGAAAACATACTCTGACCCACAGAGCAAAGCACCACTCGACATTCAAGGTCTGGTGTGGCCAACCAACCCTGAGGAACAGTTCAATGGCAAGCCTCCAACGTTGGCGGAAATCAAGAAGGTGGTCGACAAAGCCAGAGCCAAATCATCACCAGGGCCAAACGGAATACCTTACCAGCTTTACAAGAAATGTCCCAAGGTGCTGGAGTGGCTCCACAGGCTGCTGCGATCGGCTTGGAGAAACCAGAAGATCAGCGGCCAGTGGATGACGGCAGATGGTGTGTACATCCCCAAAGAGCAAAACTCAAGTGACATTAGCCAGTTCAGGCCAATATCACTACTGAACGTCGAAGGGAAAATCTTCTTCTCTGTCATGGCAGCAAGGCTGACCAAGTACCTGATGGAAAACAAGTACTTGGATGTGTCAGTCCAGAAAGGTGGCATCCCAGGCATGGCGGGCTGTGTAGAACACGCCACAATGATCTGGGACGCAATCCAAAAAGCAAAAACAGAAAAGAGAGACCTGGACGTAGTGTGGCTTGATCTGGCAAACGCATATGGATCTGTGCCCCATGAGATGATACAGTTGGCTCTTGAGATGTACCATGTGCCAAAGAACATCCGCGACATGCTCAAGAAGTACTTCAATGGCTTCTCAATGCGGTTCTCTACCAAGGAGTACACAACAGACTGGATCAACTTGGAAGTGGGTATTGCAATGGGCTGTGCAATTTCCCCAATACTGTTCGTGCTGGCAATGGAACTCATCTTGAAAGCAGCAACAAACAACGCAAGACAAACAGACCTTGGCGATGGATACAAGATGCCTCCTCTCAAGGCCTTCATGGATGACACTACAGTGATTTCATCCAGAGAAGACGAGACACGTCATGTGCTGGAGAGGCTGGACGACATAGTTGCCTCATCCAGAATGAAGTTCAAGCCAAAGAAATCACGGAGTCTCTCACTGAGGAAAGGAAAAGTGGCCGGATCTGTGGTCTTCAGTGTTGCCAACCAGGCCATTCCAACAGTCACAGAAGAACCAGTCAAGAGCCTTGGAAGATGGTATGATGATACGCTGAAAGACACACAAAGAGCAAAAGAAACCAAGCAGATGGCGGAGGAAGGCTTGGAGACCATTGACCAGTGTGGGCTCCCTGGCAAATACAAGGTCTGGTGTCTGCAGTTCATGCTGATACCAAAGCTGCTATGGCCTCTGATGATATACGACATCTGCACCAGCATAGTGGAGGCAATGGAAGCCAAAATCAACAAGTTCACAAGGAAATGGCTTGGTGTCCCACCCTGTCTGACTGACATAGCGCTGTACTGTCGCCAAGCAAAGCTGAAACTACCCCTGAAATCCATCCTGGAGGAATACAAAGCAGGGAAGATCAGACTTCAAAGCATGCTGGAGGACTCAGGAGACAAGGTGATAGAAGCAATTAAGCCCCAGCTGAAGACAGGCAGAAAATGGAAAGTTCAAGAGGCGATGGATTCTGCAAAAGAAAGTCTCAAGATCAGAGAAATAACAGGACACACACAGACCAACAGACAGGGACTGGGGGTGACCAAAACTGAATGGTGGTCAAAGGCCAAAGGAAAAGCCAAAAGAGACATGATGATTCAGGAGATGAGAAAAGAAGAAGACCAAAAAAGACTCCAAAAAGCAGTCCAGCAGAGCCAGCAAGGGCAATGGACAACGTGGGAGAATGCACTCCAAAGAAGTCTCACTTGGAATGACATTTGGCACATGGCCCCTCTCAGGATCAGCTTCATTCTCAGATCTGCATATGACCTTCTGCCCTCAAATGCAAACCTGGTGAAGTGGGGGAAAACAGACGATCCTGCATGCCCCCTCTGCCATGAAAAACAAGCAGTGGAGCATGTCCTAAGCTCATGTAAAGTAGCCCTGGCTCAAGGAAGGTACACATGGAGGCACAACCAAGTGCTCAAAGAAATTGTACAAGTAGTCTGGGCTAGTACCAACACCACAAAAGGGAAAATCAGGACTCCAAAAGCACCCGCAACATTCTTCACGGCAGGAGGCAGCAAATCATGGCCAAGAACAACAGTGCCACTCGAAACATGCAGGCAGAGTCTGCTGGACGGGGCAGATGACTGGGAGTGCACTGCAGACCTCCCAGAATGGAAGAGTCACCCAGAGATCATCAGCAAGAGTGGCATGAGACCAGACATAGTAGTCCACTCTAAGTCAACCAAGCAGCTGATCATGATCGAGCTCACGGTGCCATATGAGAACAGAATGGAGGCAGCTCAAATCTACAAGACTGAAAAGTATGCTGATCTGGCAAACAGCCTGAGGAGAGAAGGCTATCAGGTCAAAGTCCTCACTGCAGAAATTGGAGCTAGGGGGTTTGTAGGAACGTCTGCATACAGCCTCATGAAACAGCTCTCAGTTGCAGGGAAGGAAAAAACCAGAGCCCTGAAAGCAATGGCAGAAGCGGCAGAGAGGTGTTCAAGCTGGATCTGGTCAAGGAGGAACAAAAGTGAACTTCATAAGGCTTAATTTCCCTACAAATATCAGGTGTCCCTGTGGCTCAGTGGTTAAAGCGCGAGTCATTAAGTGGAAAATGAGCATGTCCAGAGGGTCATGGGTTCGAATCCCAGCCATGGCTCGTCCCAAGATGGGAAAAAAAGGGGCAGCAGAGGGACATCCGGAGTCATGAACCGGGTGTGGCCCAACCCCCTAGAGTGTCAGGAGATAAGGGCCGAAACACTTGCTTGAAGGGGGCTTCTCTTCTGAGGACTCTCTGCTGCCACGCTCTCCACGAGTTTCTTTCTACTGATGCATGGGTAAACCATTGACTTCCGGGAATAGGCCGGAGGACGTCCGGGAAAGACCGGAGGACACTGGGAAAGACCAGAACCAAGGGCTCTGTGGGCTGGCTCCCCACTTTGCCTTAAACATGTGGCTACTAAAAATAAAAGGAAAAGATGCTCCCAGGATTCACCGAAAGGGGGAGAGAATGATGAATCCATCGGTGCTCAACCAATCATGACTGCAAATCCCAAACGGACTATGAACATGGACCAAATGGAATATCCATGTGTCTGTGGAAAGCGTTTCGCTACCACCCGTGGCATGAAGATCCACAGAACAAAGATGGGATGTGTGAAGACTCATCTGAATGAGCAGCAGCGCACTGCATCAGCAGATAAGACGTCGGAAGACCAAGGCCAGGATTTAAACCACAGTGCCAAGGACATCCACGCTGTTGGTTCGGATGAGGAATTTGCACAGGCCCTCGATGCCAGGCGCCTGAAACTCAACCTGCCACGAGCAAACGAAACTGAAGATTGGGAGAAACTGGATGCAAAAATCGTCCAAAGACTCGATGCACTGATAGGGAAAAGCACCCTGGAACACAAACTAGCCACATATGGGGACATTGTGTATGCCACATGTAGAGACGCCTATGGAGCAAAACTACCCAAAGAGAAAACACCTCCAAAGAAATCCAGACGCCAAGAAAAGATGGACAAGATCAGGGTCCAAAAGAAAAACCTCAAGATGCAAATGAAGACCGCACTGCCAGCTGAAAAACAAGGCTTGGAAAAACTGTGGAAAGACCTGAAAGAAAAACACAGTGCCCTCAGCAAAGCGGAATCTGCGAGGAAGAGGAAGAGCAAAAAGAAGAAGACACAAGAGCGCTTCTTCAGAGACCCCTTCCAGTTTGCCAGAACACTGTTTGAGCAGCCAAAATCTGGGACCCTAAGTGTGGACAAAGGAGTTCTTGAGCAGCATCTGAGGAAAACATACTCTGACCCACAGAGCAAAGCACCACTCGACATTCAAGGTCTGGTGTGGCCAACCAACCCTGAGGAACAGTTCAATGGCAAGCCTCCAACGTTGGCGGAAATCAAGAAGGTGGTCGACAAAGCCAGAGCCAAATCATCACCAGGGCCAAACGGAATACCTTACCAGCTTTACAAGAAATGTCCCAAGGTGCTGGAGTGGCTCCACAGGCTGCTGCGATCGGCTTGGAGAAACCAGAAGATCAGCGGCCAGTGGATGACGGCAGATGGTGTGTACATCCCCAAAGAGCAAAACTCAAGTGACATTAGCCAGTTCAGGCCAATATCACTACTGAACGTCGAAGGGAAAATCTTCTTCTCTGTCATGGCAGCAAGGCTGACCAAGTACCTGATGGAAAACAAGTACTTGGATGTGTCAGTCCAGAAAGGTGGCATCCCAGGCATGGCGGGCTGTGTAGAACACGCCACAATGATCTGGGACGCAATCCAAAAAGCAAAAACAGAAAAGAGAGACCTGGACGTAGTGTGGCTTGATCTGGCAAACGCATATGGATCTGTGCCCCATGAGATGATACAGTTGGCTCTTGAGATGTACCATGTGCCAAAGAACATCCGCGACATGCTCAAGAAGTACTTCAATGGCTTCTCAATGCGGTTCTCTACCAAGGAGTACACAACAGACTGGATCAACTTGGAAGTGGGTATTGCAATGGGCTGTGCAATTTCCCCAATACTGTTCGTGCTGGCAATGGAACTCATCTTGAAAGCAGCAACAAACAACGCGAGACAAACAGACCTTGGCGATGGATACAAGATGCCTCCTCTCAAGGCCTTCATGGATGACACTACAGTGATTTCATCCAGAGAAGACGAGACACGTCATGTGCTGGAGAGGCTGGACGACATAGTTGCCTCATCCAGAATGAAGTTCAAGCCAAAGAAATCACGGAGTCTCTCACTGAGGAAAGGAAAAGTGGCCGGATCTGTGGTCTTCAGTGTTGCCAACCAGGCCATTCCAACAGTCACAGAAGAACCAGTCAAGAGCCTTGGAAGATGGTATGATGATACGCTGAAAGACACACAAAGAGCAAAAGAAACCAAGCAGATGGCGGAGGAAGGCTTGGAGACCATTGACCAGTGTGGGCTCCCTGGCAAATACAAGGTCTGGTGTCTGCAGTTCATGCTGATACCAAAGCTGCTATGGCCTCTGATGATATACGACATCTGCACCAGCATAGTGGAGGCAATGGAAGCCAAAATCAACAAGTTCACAAGGAAATGGCTTGGTGTCCCACCCTGTCTGACTGACATAGCGCTGTACTGTCGCCAAGCAAAGCTGAAACTACCCCTGAAATCCATCCTGGAGGAATACAAAGCAGGGAAGATCAGACTTCAAAGCATGCTGGAGGACTCAGGAGACAAGGTGATAGAAGCAATTAAGCCCCAGCTGAAGACAGGCAAGAAAATGGAAAGTTCAAGAGGCGATGGATTCTGCAAAAGAAAGTCTCAAGATCAGAGAAATAACAGGACACACACAGACCAACAGACAGGGACTGGGGGTGACCAAAACTGAATGGTGGTCAAAGGCCAAAGGAAAAGCCAAAAGAGACATGATGATTCAGGAGATGAGAAAAGAAGAAGACCAAAAAAGACTCCAAAAAGCAGTCCAGCAGAGCCAGCAAGGGCAATGGACAACGTGGGAGAATGCACTCCAAAGAAGTCTCACTTGGAATGACATTTGGCACATGGCCCCTCTCAGGATCAGCTTCATTCTCAGATCTGCATATGACCTTCTGCCCTCAAATGCAAACCTGGTGAAGTGGGGGAAAACAGACGATCCTGCATGCCCCCTCTGCCATGAAAACAAACAGTGGAGCATGTCCTAAGCTCATGTAAAGTAGCCCTGGCTCAAGGAAGGTACACATGGAGGCACAACCAAGTGCTCAAAGAAATTGTACAAGTAGTCTGGGCTAGTACCAACACCACAAAAGGGAAAATCAGGACTCCAAAAGCACCCGCAACATTCTTCACGGCAGGAGGCAGCAAACTGGCCAAGAACAACAGTGCCACTCGAAACATGCAGGCAGAGTCTGCTGGACGGGGCAGATGACTGGGAGTGCACTGCAGACCTCCCAGAATGGAAGAGTCACCCAGAGATCATCAGCAAGAGTGGCATGAGACCAGACATAGTAGTCCACTCTAAGTCAACCAAGCAGCTGATCATGATCGAGCTCACGGTGCCATATGAGAACAGAATGGAGGCAGCTCAAATCTACAAGACTGAAAAGTATGCTGATCTGGCAAACAGCCTGAGGAGAGAAGGCTATCAGGTCAAAGTCCTCACTGCAGAAATTGGAGCTAGGGGGTTTGTAGGAACGTCTGCATACAGCCTCATGAAACAGCTCTCAGTTGCAGGGAAGGAAAAAACCAGAGCCCTGAAAGCAATGGCAGAAGTGGCAGAGAGGTGTTCAAGCTGGATCTGGTCAAGGAGGAACAAAAGTGAACTTCATAAGGCTTAATTTCCCTACAAATATCAGGTGTCCCTGTGGCTCAGTGGTTAAAGCGCGAGTCATTAAGTGGAAAATGAGCATGTCCAGAGGGTCATGGGTTCGAATCCCAGCCATGGCTCGTCCCAAGATGGGAAAAAAAGGGGCAGCAGAGGGACATCCGAGTCATGAACCGGGTGTGGCCCAACCCCCCTAGAGTGTCAGGAGATAAGGGCCGAAACACTTGCTTGAAGGGGGCTTCTCTTCTGAGGACTCTCTGCTGCCACGCTCTCCACGAGTTTCTTTCTACTGGGTTTGGTTTGTGTTGATCAACGCGTGGGTAGGGCAGAAGAAATTTCTGCAAGCCAGAACAGCTGTTCACTCTTGTATTGACAGTAAGAAAATGATTAATTCTATTGAAAATAATGCCCAACCATACAAAAATGTCACTGCGTTTGGCCGTCAGGCATGTCAGATCAAAACTAATTTATGGACAAGAAGTTATTTTTAAACTCTGAAAACGTCATCACAAACTTCAATTAAATGCATGGACGACTACATATTACCAAAATGTGATAATTTGTGTTCATGCAACATATTAGTCCTATTCACATTTTGTTTCAATACTCTGTTTCAAACCCTTTATAAAAGGAATCTAACATTTCTGTCACGAATGTGGAATCTGTTAGAACAATCACACACGAACCAAAATTGTACATACAGTAAAAGTAATGTTCAGATCTGAATTTAGAAGATATTATGTGCAGACTCGGATCAGTTCAGTATGTCAGGGATACAATTTGGCCTCTGATTCTTGTTGATCCTGTAGTTAGATTGTTACTATTTAACAATTCCTCACCCCCAAACCATCTCGAGGCCCAAACTCACTCACTTTCTATTCTATTTTTTAAAAATCATTTATTTTTCAGGTATAAAATCATTAAGTATGAACAGACTAAAACACACAATTTGCGAGTGAAACACACTGGCACTTGCTCTGCATGCATCATTCCTTTCCACGCAGACACTCATAACACACACACACACACACACACACTCGCACAAACCAACCACTTTCACCCACCCAAATAAACATGAAAGGAATTGACCGACAGCTTGTCTGATGATTACACCGACAGTTCTGTCAACAGAAATGGTCCCTTATTACAACAAAAATTTTTTTTTTATTCCATTCGGTCATCAGCTGGTTGTGTCTCGTACGGACAGGACGGGACAAAAATAAAATGTATGAATTTCATTCGGTCATTAACTGCTTGCTCGCAGATTATACTGACAACAATGCTGCCTACAAAAAATTAAATACACTCTGTCGTCTGTCTAGATCACCATGCCGCACCTCGCGCACTTGCCAGTTTCTGTTTGAGTGGAAATAAAAAGACGCACGGCAATAACATTATGAAACAAAGCAATACACGTAGTTGAACCCAAGCGGGCCGTAGCTCCATTGCGCTATCGACATAGAATGAAGGATATTCGAAGAGCGCGAATTTGATTTTTCTTTATTTTCCATGCGCTGGCCGCATGGTCTTCGTTGACGGAAATGACGTATTTTGTCTTTCCGAGTCTCTTTTCCCAACATCAAGGGAAGTCATTCTTGTTGCTAATGCAGTCGCTTTGCTCGAAACCATGGCCTACGCAGGTAAGGACGAAGCATAGACCCATGTATTCGTAATGATATTTATACATGTGACTACTGCCCAGTCAAGATGCAATCAGAACATATGAGGTTATTCACAGATTTCATGTAATGAGTTTCGATATAAATATTGCCTGCATGTACACTGCATCGGGCCGATTGGCCTGATCTAATGACACCCAATCATACATGTTGGTTCATCGTTCTGTACGGTTCCCCGGGCACAGAATAGTCTTGGAGTTTGTTAATCGATTTGATCGACCTCGGCAAAAATTCAGGCGGAGACAAATGGGACGGGAGCTAATGAATCGCTACAAAAGGCAGTCGTGACATCGAATCACAGGAGAGCAACAAGATTCGGAAGACTGCTCTTAACAGAAGGAATGCAGTGGATCAACTGAATTGTGTCTTGTAAAAATACCCCCAAAGGTGCCAATTTAAGCAACGGTATGATGGTGAACGAAAGTGGGTTTCAGTCAACTTTTTTGGACAACAGGTTTGCCCTGAAGCCCCCATGAGACTTTGTCAGGACTTGTTGCTCAGCCACTGAGTCATGCCATTCCACTCAGAAACAGATGTCTCAAAAAGATGAGGTTCAGTAATTTGGTGTCTTTGCTTGTAGAACAACAAAGCACTTGATGTTATTGATAGTAGACTGTTCCACAATGTTTTGCGCTACATATCCAATGAAGAACTTAGGATGGATGCAATTTTTGTCTAGTCTGTGAGGTGTCATAAACCGTTCAGGTGGAAGAGCCTGTGCCACTGGCAACTACACAATAAGGGGTAATCAGTTGTTCCATCAGCATTGCTCAGGTTGTCAAGCAGGAGGTGCCTAGCATGGAGGTGACAACCAAGTTGTCTAGGTCCATAGCGGGCTTTTATGAATCTGGCCACTTGATTCTGGACCCATTCGAAGAAGTTATTACCAGGAGATGGGAATCCCAGGTGACCGCAGCATATTTGGGCACTGACCGCACCTCATGCCACTAGTGAGTAAGTATTCACTGAGCTTGTTACAGACTGGATGAAACTTGAAAAAGATATGGAATAAAAATCAGCAGCGAGAAGACCAAGATGATGACAAGCCATACTACTGATTGAAAGGTCCAAGGGAAGAAGCTGGAATTGTTCAACAATTCAGTTACCTGAGATCTCTCAATGTCAGTGAGGGATCCTAACCAAATATCCTCTCAAAGGCAGCAAAGATATCATCAGCACTTTTCAGACTGCAACCTAGAGGGAAGGACAAAAACATCTGCAGGAAACACAAGATCAGGCTCCTGCATGTACTGATATATATTCCATTTCCCTGTACACATGCAAACATAAACCTGACAGCAGATCTGGAATGAAAAATTCAAAGGTGTTACCATAAGGTACCAGACATCAGATATTATACTGATCACATTACAAGTGAACAAGTGCTTCAAAACATCAAGCTTTGCATGCAACCTTCCAAGGATCTACAGATATCAGAGAAAAAAAATACATTGGTAAGGCACTTTAACCAGATTCAGTGGCCTTGCTAGAACAGACCTTCAGGGAACTGTTTAGGATGGAGATGTATGAAGCATAAAAAAATGATGGACTGACTGCAGAATGGACAGGGAAACTTTTTCAAGGAAACCACTTGCACACCACTGAAATAACAAGGAGGAATCAAGTGAACAGTTCTTCAGCATGGTGCCTCAGTGACACTTTATGGAGTTTTAGGAGAAGAAAGAGAACAGAATTGCACAAATATGATGCTCTTCGTGTTCAATTTTAGGATACACCAAATATTAATATATTACATTAATAAAAGAGAATCGTTTTGCCAGTGATCCAAAACGTGAAGAATCATTTGTTAAAATTGGTGATTGACGAAAACAACTAAAGCAAGTGAATCAAGTAGGTTAACTGATAATGTCATGAAAAGTACGCTTACAAGTTCACGATGCTGTAGCTGAAAAAGTGTTAAAAAAAAGATGGTGTCCCTTAGTACAACTGCTGCTGCTGCTATGACTGTTACTGGCTTTAAAGTGCATCTGCATGTTTAAGTTTAATAATTTTGATTATGAATTGCCATGATGATTCAAGCAAGTGAAACAAAAGGGTTAGGGAAATTAGTGTCTACATATCAGATCTATGCACAAATTGATGGAAGGTGCAGGGAAGGGGGCTGGGGGCTGAGGAGGGCTTTGGAGGGTTTGGAAGAGGTGTCGGGGATGGGGGAGGATCACTTGTCCTGTGACGATTCTTTTCTTTTTTTTTTTCTTTTTTTTTATATCTTGCCACATAGGTGTTTTCTTTTCAAACATTAGCTTTGGAGGTGTCCTTCAATTGAACAGTCTCCCTAACTTGGTAAATGAATTCCTTTAGTATTTGTAATATTGCCAGGTCCTCTCATACACAGACAGACAGACAGACACACACACACACACACACACACACACACACACAACACACATGCACACGCACATGGACACACACACATACACACACGCATGCACACACACATACACACATACGCATACATGCATGCACGTACGCACACACGCATGCACACAGACAGACAGATACACACACACACACACACACACACACACACACACACACACACACACACACACACACAGGAAGGATGTACAAGATGGGGGTGGGAGGGATCATGGTGAAGTGGCCTGTGGGGTAGTGGGGGGAGGGATAGAGAGATACACTGAAGGTGAATAAGGGGGGTGGATAAGACAGTGAGACAGCAGGTGAGTGGGTAAGTATTCACTGAAGAGTATGCATCACAATAGTTCACCTCAGTGACCAAGGGGCAACAAGACTGTAGTATTGCACATTCTCGGCTTTCTTTTGCACACTTTTTGGAAAAGCAATAATACTCCAAATTTACATCAATTGGAAAGCCTCTGTATTTCAATGATTAAAACAAAAGTGGCCTAGCATTTCATCGTGAGCAAAATGGCAAGGAGACCCACAGAACAGTGAATCTGACGAAATAGAAAATGTGTGTGTGTGTCTGTGTGTGTCTGTGTGTGTGTGTATATGTGTTAGGGTGAATGAATTAAAACGAAGGAGAGGAGTATGTGTGCAAACAAGCGTTGTGTGTGTGTGTGTGTGTGTGTGTGTGTGTGTGTGTGTGTGTGTGTGTGTGTGTGTTCTGTCTTCTAAATCAAAGTGAGCAGAGAAGAAAACATGAAAGAAGTTGACAGCCTGCACCTGTGCCCTCTACTCTTTCTGTCTTGATTATTGATGCTCTCGTAAAACTTGTGAATTGCCACCACTTGTTTGCGTTAACTGACACTTTGTTGTGCCACACACACACACATGCATGCACACACACAGTGTGTGTGTGTGTGTGTGTGTGTGTGTGTGTGTGTGTGTGTGTGTGTGTGTGTGTGTGTGCGTGCACGTGCACACCACACACACACACACACACACACACACACACACACACACATTGATGAATTGAAGCATTCATTTATGGTATGTTTTGGTTGGGAATTACCTTCCAGTTCTCTACCACAAAGTCCTTTTCACCTTTCCGTTTGCTGAGAACTTGTGTTATAATATAAGATCCACCAAATGGAAGCCTATATTTGATGCTGGACAATGTTTATTTGGTTTCACAAACTCTGCAATCAACTAATGTAAGACTTAGTAGTCTGTAATTGCAGGCACATTTGATAAAGAAAAATAAAGTAACAAGGCTTGAATTCAGCTTGTATAGAACTGATTGGTATGCTTTTTTTGTCTTATAAAGTAAAATCTTTATAGAAATTGTCAGAAAATCTTTTGCTTCCATTGATAGTTTTGGTTGTATTCAGTCAGGACCAGACAGTACAGATCACCAATTAGATCATTTATTTCTCATTTCTTTTTGCTAATTCTGCTATCTGATTATCATTCTTGCGTCAGCTTCTCTGACTTCTTTTCTCAACTAGGTCTAAACCCACAATCATCTTGATGACTGTCCTGACCCCTTAACGGGGTGCTCATGGCAAAAGCTGGAGGGGGAGAGTGGGGAGGGGATGACATCATGAGGTGACTAATCAGTTGGAGGCTTGTGAGTGACACAAAGGTGTTGACTGTTGTTTCCTCAACAGTGGCCTGGGTAGGTTTCCAATTTCTTATGGTCCGTGATAGCAAAGAATCTCCTCTGTACAGAGAACCTACAGATTTGACTTTAGAGGCTTGGTCAAGTTGGTGTTGGACTGTTGCTTTAATGAGATCAAAATGTTGGATCTAGTTAGGACGCAATATGATACCAGAGAGCTAACTTGGATTTATTGGTTTGTTTTATCATCTTGTTTCTTCTGTATTTGAGAATCATAGCATGCCTTTGTTACCTATCAATCCAGTGATCCTGTTCCAAGTTTGAGGTCCTCAAGGGTTCCTCTTGTTTTGTTTTTTTTGTAGAGTTGTGATTACAGCACGCCAAGTTGCTCTTATGCCATTTAATCAGTGGGTGGATTTCAAGCCTCATTTAATTTGCACAAGTTCAGGGGCAGCCACACTTCAACACTCTCTATGAAAGCAAAAAACAACAACAACAAGCAGTTTGAAAATTAGTTGTTAAAAAGCAGTCGGAGGGAAAAAAAACATGACAGGGTCAGAAAATCGTTCATATTGTATATGTGCATTTACACACTCCATCACATCCCTTCTCTCACTCCCTCCCCCCCCCTCTCTCTCTCTCTCTCTCTCTCTCTCTCTCTCTCTCTCTCAGAGCCTGATTCTTTGTGAAAAAATTAATATTATTCATAATAGGTGGAAAAAAATATGGTTGCAGACAAACAGGAACTCTTTGGAGGCTATGATGACTTAATCCGTGTACCAGCTGCAGACCGCAACAAGGACCCAATTCTGGACGTTCTGCGGGAGTACTTGTCGAAGGCTGACAAGGGTTTTGTCCTTGAAGTGGCCTCGGGACCTGGTCAGCATGTGGTGCACTTTGCGCAGCAGTTCCCCACCGTCACTTTTCAGCCCAGCGACTGTGACCTCAGCTATCTGAAGAGGTAGAGTGGAGTGTGTTCATTGTAGGAAGGGTTCGTATGTAGAGTCCAGTCTCAAGACGGATTAGCCGTATTTATTGTTGTGCTGGTAATAACAAATATGTCATTGCTCTGTTTCAAAGGCCACACTTAGTTGAATTCCTAATCTGACAGAGATCAGTGCCTTCAGTTTAGTCCATGCAATCAACAATGTTATCAGTTGAACGTGATTTATGTATTTTCAGTAATAGATGATTGGGAAAGTTTCTGACTTAGGGGACTGAGCACAACATAATGACTAAGAAGAAATTTTAGAAAGTTGTGTATTGATCAGTGTGGATTTTGAATTAAAGAAATTCAGAACAGGGCATCACATGATATAGGTCTGGAAGTGTTTAAAAAAAAAAAAAATTTCTTTTCATTTAAAGACCTTTTGAAATATTTTTTTAATGAGAGTTTAAGTGTACATATGCTTGTGTGTGTGTGTGTGTGTGTGTGTGTGTGTGTGTGTGTGTGTGTGTGTGTGCGTGCGTGCGTGCGTGCGTGCGTGCGTGCGTGCGTGCATGTGGTGTGTGTGCGTGTTAGTGTGCATATGTGCATGTGTGTGTGTGTGTGTATGTATGAATATGTGTGTGTATATATGAATGTGTGTGCGCCTGCACGTATGTACATGCAGGAGCGAGTGCATGCATATGTGCATGTCTGTTTCCTTCATCTGGGCATGGATAATTTGACAATGAAGTATTGTTCTCCAGGAGTGTTAGATAATCATTTGACAAGAGATGTTTACCTTCTGTGTGTGATCCTGTGTTTCCTGAGTAGCCTGATTCTAAGCCAGTGTGGTTTTGCAGCATTCAAGCGTACATCAGCAAGACTGGGGTGACCAATGTCCTGCCACCCCTGTACATTGAAATCACACACGCCGTGTCACAGTGGCCGGACCAGGAGAAGTTCAAGTCCCAGTGCTGCGACGTTGTAATCAACATCAACATGGTCCACATCTCTCCCTGGGATACCTGTCAGGTACCAAAGTATTTGGCATTTGCATCAACAGCAACATCACATTCTGGGATCATGTCAGTATCGGTCAGGGGGACATAAGCATCTCTCCCAATATTCAGTCTTGGGGGGAGATACATGTCTCAGGTACTTCAGATCTGGTGGTCAGGGTGGAGATGAACATTAATGCATCTCTCCCCAGAGGATACATGTCAGGTATCCTGGTGGTCAGGGTGGAGATGAACATTAATGCATCTCTCCCCAGAGGATACATGTCAGGTATCCTGGTGGTCAGGGTGGAGATGAACATTAATGCATCTCTCCCCAGAGGATACATGTCAGGTATCCTGGTGGTCAGGGTGGATGAACATTAATGCATCTCTCCCCAGAGGATACATGTCAGGTATCCTGGTGGTCAGGGTGGAGATGAACATTAATGCATCCTCCAGGATACTGTCAGGTATCCTGGTGTCTCTATTCAGAGGATACATGTCAGGTATCCTTGGTGGTCAGGGTGGAATGAACATTAATGCTCTCTCCCCAGAGGATACATGTCAGGTATCCTTGTGGTCAGGTGGAAATCAACATTAAGCGTCTCTCCCTAGGGATACATGTCAGGTATCCTGGTGTCAGGATGGAAATCATACATGTTAATGATCTTGCCCAGGGATACAGTCAGGTACCCTGGTGTTCCTGATCTGCATTTTGTCGATGATTTTTTTTTCTTTTCAAATGCATCAGTTTTACTGGGATTCAGTGATTATTGACTTATTTCTACTATCTCTTGTTACAATACTGAGTAAATAAACTGTAATTTTTATTTTGAGAGTGATTAGGTGGTGGAAACAGTTTCTCTTAAGGAAGGTCCCAATGACATCATTTATGTTAAGGAACAACTGTGCAGAGTAAAATCAAGTGAAAGGGAAACCAGGTGTGCTGAAAATGCATGTTGGGTACAGTTTCGTCTTGGAATTTGTTCACTGCTTGGCATAGTTTGAAAGCAGTTAATGTTTGAAGGGGGCCGATGCCCTGTTTAGACCTGTGGATAAAACTGGAGGGCATTTCAGTGCGTGTGAGTGCAGCGAATCCTTGTGCAGCGAATCCTTGTGCAGCGAATCCTTGTGCAGCGAATCCTTGAAAGCGTCTTTTTTTGTAAGATGATTTGAGAGATTATGTCTTTTTTTTTTTTAACTGCAGAGTTATTAGTGTCTCCAAAACTGTTCAGCTTCCACTTGTTCCAGATTGCTAATGGTCAGATTGAAAAGAAGATTGAAACGAGACAGGCTTTGTGAAAGGAAAAGAACAGGAATGAAAATCAGGGCATTAGATTACGAATATAAACTCCTTCACGAGCCCCGGGTGGGGACCATCTTAGACCATCTTGACAACAGATCCATTCATATCATCTGCTCAGAAGCCTTTCATCCTCTGATTCAGACTCATCAGTGAGACAGCTGAATCCAGCGGCACCCCAAAGCATCCTGTGAAGAAAAAAAAATAAAATAAAAGAAGAAGAAAATAAGGAAAAGAGTTGCTGAAAAACTAAAATATCATTATATAAAAAGTATTTAATGTAGAGGGAAGTCTTTGAGCCTATCCTTTAGGATCCATTCAAGGATTCAAGGGAGGTCAAAAGGTAGTTAACAATCAGTCAGTATTCAGCTGTGCTGTTCAATATATATATATATATGTGTGTGTGTGTGTGTGTGTGTGTGTGTGTGTGTGTGGTGTGTGTGTGTATGCCTCTGCTGGGACTCAAACCCACAGTCAGAGCCTCTCAACTTGCAGCCCATGATTCCATAGCTTGACCATCTGGTTTTGTTTGTTTTTGTTGGGCAGGGTCTGATGAAAGCTTCTGGGTATCTGCTCAAACAGGGTGGACTTCTCTTCATGTATGGTGTAAGTATATGAATTTCACATCTATATATCGGTTCAAAGGTTAAAATCCATGTCTAGGACTGTAGGGGCAGAGAACTGTGAGAGGTTCACCTTGTTGGGGTACAGCACGGTAATGGAAGATGAAGCTCATCCCTTCTGGCATCTTTAACCCTCCCTAACCTGAATCAGGTTCCCATAAACTGCTGAGCAGACAGAAGGTTTCCAAGGTTAAAAATTCCAACCCCATGAGTGGTTTGAACTCATGATGGTTGGTTCTGTAGGAAAACACTCTTACCATTTGACTAGTTTACTTTTATTATTATTGGAGAATTTATGTAGAACCTGCCCTTGGCTAGAGGCCAAGCTGTAAGCGGTTTACACATTACTATGGGCCCAGTAGTACTTATGTATATTTACGTGTTATCACACATGAGACATTTATATATGATGCCATTGTTTGTTGTTCATCAGGCTGATTTCTCTGCATTATGTAAGAACTGCCCTTGTCAAACACACAAATGACATGATCTCTTTTGCTGCATAGATTGATCACAACCATTAAGAATGAATGAGTTTTAATACATATTAAAATATTGTCTTCCACCTTGCAGTCCCATCACAAGTAATTGAAATTGTACATTGTTCACTTAAAGGATATAGATCTTGGAGACTAACACGTTTTCATGCATTCTCAGATTAATGTCTGAAATGTTGTTGAAACAGAATAAAGCTTAAAAACAGAGGACGACTTTAAACAAAATTTATCTTGGTGAGTAACGCATTCTCAGAATATGGTGTGAAATTTTGTTTTTGAAGTAGAATAAAGCTTAAAAACATAGGACGACTTTAAAAGGAATTTATCGTGGTGAACAACACATTTTCATGCATTCTCAGAATATGGTTTGAAATGTTGTTTTTAAAATAGAATAAAGCTTTGAAAGCAGAGGATGACATGAAAAGGAATTTATCTAAGTGAGTAACACATTTTGATGCATTCTCAGAATATGGTGTGAAATTTTGTTGTTGCAATAGAATAAAGCTTAGAAACGGTGGTGTGAAATTTTGTTTTTGAAATAGAATAAAGCGTAAAAACAGAGGACGACTTTAAAAGGAATTTAACTTGGCAAGTAATACATTTTCATGCTTTCTCAGAATATGGTCTGAAGTTTTGTTGTTAAACTTTGGGATTGGTTTGCAGGTCAGATCACAGATAGTCCATTTTCCTCTAGAAAGATTTGCCAGGAATTTCTTCCTTTGCTACCCATGGATGCAGACATTTTTAGAGTTTCCATTAATTAACTCACATATGTGTGTCTTAGACTTTTAAAAAATAGGAATATAGCACTAGAAGTTCATTTCAGAAGTCCTTGCCATGAGCTGTTATGTAGATTTAATAGATACGTTGATTGAAACTTAAACAAAGAATTATTTTGGAAACGCATATATGTGTAAAGTGTGCTATGGCAATCGTTTGTAAAGTAAGGGAGATAACTATAACAGTGACTGGCTCGACTGACTTCCAGATGTCAGTTTTTGTAAATGAAAAAAAGGATGACCATGTTCTGCCCCAAGAAGCAAATACTCTTTCACTATCTTTCTCTTTCTCACTAATTATAGTTTATGTGGGGGTGGAATGGGGTGGGGGGAAGGTTGGGAGGGCAATGGGGAAGGGGAGTTGGGAGGGCGAGTGTTGGTGTGGGTATGATACTTTAAAGCAGATCAAGATCCATTCACCAAGTCTTTTAATAATGAACACCCTATCTTTTGCACCATGTGCATTCAGCCCTTGGGACTTTCAGTCCCCCTATGAAGATTCCCTACCACCTCCGCCATAGGTAAAGGAGCTGAGGAAGCCCTGGCTATCTAACACAAGGTTCATGCTATTGGTTTGGTGCAGTGCTGTCCGTTGGTGCCGATCATGGGTGTAACATGTCTGATGCTAGTGATCTAGCTCCATTTCAATTTCTGTGTAGTGTGCAAACTAATCAAACCCAGGGCTGAGAGGCTTTTTCAGTCTGCACCAGTGTAGGTCATTTTTGCAACGATGATGGAAAAAGTGTGCAAGATTGTCTTGGTAATTTTCGCAACAAACAATGGAAAACGTCTGTGTAGGTCATTTTCGCAACAAACAATGGAAAACGTCTGTGTAGGTCATTTTCGCAACAAACAATGGAAAACGTCTGTCTAGGTCATTTTCGCAACAAACAATGGAAAACGTCTGCAAAATTGTTTAGGTCATTTTCACAACAAACAGCGGATAAAGTCCGCAAAATAGTGTAGGTCATTTTTGCAAGAACAATGGAAACAGTCCTTAGAATTGTCTGGGTCATTTTCGCAACAAACAATGAAAAAAAGTCTGCAAAACTGGGTAGGTCATTTTTGCAACAGCAATGGAAAAAGTGTGCATAATTGTGTCTATATCTGTTTCCATCCCAGTTCTTCAACTGCTGTGTCAGGGGTTAGAGATGGGGATGTTTGTCATTCTGGTTTATCTGATCGATGATGAAAATGAATTGGTGTTTGTTTGTCAGTTTGATAATAAAGTTTCAATATAGCATTAGCAGAAAACATGTGGTAAGGTAAGGTAATGTTGCTTATAGCCCAGCTGACTGCAAAGGGCAATATCAGGGCTGTCACACATTGAAGTCAGCTCACAAGTCACAAAAAAACAACAACAACAACAACAAAAAAACACATCATTCACACATGTTTAAAATACACCTTCTAAAAACACACCAGAAACTTCGTTAAAAATCTTTCTCCTGTAAATTCTTAGATCAGATGAAAAATGCTAATCTCTTTCAGGTATTCAAATATAATGTCAGGTGGGACATCTCTGAACAGGGTTTTCATGGACTCTGCTGTAAAGTGGTTATCTCATATCGTGCAAGTCCCAACACTCTGAAAGAATATGTTTCACCGTGAGTGGTACATGACATGGAATGCGCCATGGAGTTTCTTCACCTTTTAAAAGATAAGAATGGGTGTAAAACAAGTGGCCCGTATGCAAACAGCACAAAACTGTTTCACCTTTACGGCTGCCTCAGGAACATGGTAAAAACTCTTTCAGGTTTGGACGGATTTTAAATAGTTTGTTATCCATCTGCGAGTTCCATTCCTCTTGCCAGAGGTGTTTGACATAAGCCTGTGTTTTGGGTTTGAGATCAGTGTAGGAGATAGAAAACAAGTGGAAGATCATACTGAGTGGCAATGGTGATGGGTGTAAGAGGGCAATCCTTATACATAGCAAATCCAGTAGACTGAATACCCCTTGTTTAAATCTAATCAAACAGTCTGAATTGCTGTTGTTTTAAGTAAACAAATTATGATTCAGTTGTGTGAACTGGAAACCCCACAAGTTTATTCAACAGTTAAACCAGTGTGCACTCTCTATTCTGTTTGCTCTGTTTTGCCAGAGATGCCTGCCCAGAAAAATCTCGTTGCCCATGTGTGAAGCTTAATGGTGCCACTTGCTCTTTTATGGAAACTCATTTTCTGTTTGCTTTGTTTTGTTTTGTTGGTTTTTTGTGTGCTTTTCTTCCCTCACCAGTATTGGTAATAAAGATGGAGGGGAAAAAGTACAAATGCCAGTATTTAGATAGAACAGTATGTATGTTAAGAACAAACTTAAGGTATGATACAAGTACAGAATGATACAGCAGTAAACCACTATACAGATGACATCATTATTTAGTGTCATCCTACTCTGTCCGCCACAAGGAAATAATAAGGATCTTATAAGCATTCATATTTGTATGAGTTGTGCCAATTTCATTTCTAATGAATGAGTTTGTTTTTCAGCTGTATGGTTCCTTTTCTAATATTTCAAATAGAATGCGAGTTACACTGAATTTCGTATAAATTCATTCTGAATTTGCCATAGAATGTTTGGGAGTGGAAATAATCTGGTCACAGACGTGATTTTTTTTGTTGTAATGGTCATTTCCAAATAAAGTAAGTTCTGAACTTAAACTTGATCACATTTGTCCCATAAAGTCTTCCAAGTTTGTTAGCAAAAAAGAAACAAAAAACGACAACCCTGTTTGAACATTTACAGAACTGCTGATAACCATGTTGATTCTTTTATCTTTCCCATGTAAAGTGCAAGTATCAGTTAGTATGTAGCCAAGTGTATTATGCATGTTACCAGTCTGATAGCGTACAGTGCTGCCATTAGCGGTCAGTTTGGCATTATACACCGACTCATGGGTGAGTGGTTGCATATTAGAACCTCATAATTTAGTTTCATTACTTCAGGCTTTTGGGGAAAGAGTAACAAATCTGAATCTCTTTTTTTTTTCCTTTTTTTGGGGGGGGGGGGGGGGGGGGGGGGGGGAGGGGGGTGGGGTTCTCATCTTTGTCTTCTGAAGTGTTTTTATGCCCTCATTACCTTCTGTCTAATTTATCAGTTTTTTTGTGTTCTATACATGTGCATCTGTTTGTATATTGTGTGTGTGTGTGTGTGTGTGTGTGTGTGTGTGTGTGTGCGCGTGTGTGTGATTTTCTCCTTTTCTGTAGAGAGCGTTGTATCTGGCTAATTTTTCTCTGTGGTGTTCTTTACCGTTCTCAGTATTTCTGTTTGCTGTGTTATTTATAGCCCAACAGAAGCTTATAGAGTGATGTAAAATTAGACTGAGGTGTGTGTGTGTGCATGTGTTTGTGTGTGGCTGGGTGTGTGTATGCGTATGGATGTGTGTCTCTGTGCGTATGTATGTGTGTGTGAGTTGTCTTGTCACACTGAAGCTGCTGTGCAGATGTCCAGTCGTTGGCATGCAAGATGTAGAGATGTGCATATTCTGATATTTTTCAGTCTGGAAATTTTCCTTCATTCTTATTTTGTGTGGTATTTAGAGGCAAGAGTAATAGAGACAAACCTCTTATCAGCAGATGATATCAATTATCATTTTAAATTCTTCACTTAGAGGTGATTATCAAAGGTTGATAATTGCTGTAGCTATTGGTCAATTAATTTCGTGTATTTTGTCAGCACATTCAGGTTTGTATTTGAAGAGAGAGAAGAAGAGCTTTTCTGTAGAAACAGTTTTATGTTTGGTTTGATATGAAAACAGTTTTCATTACTTTTTTCCATTAAAAAAAAAAATGCAGTTTAATTTTAATATACCCTCCATTCCTGTCCCATCCTCCCTTCCCCCTTCCTCCCCTTTCCCCTCCCTGACCCTCCCCTCCCTTTTATCCTGCCTCTCTCCTTCCACCTTGTGTGTTTTAGTTTTCATTCCTGTAGATGGAATCGCCTCCTGGTCTAATCCTTTCCGCTACCCTATACACAGCCTCATCAGGTCCGTTCTGTAGCAATCCCAGGATCAATGGACCCAAGAGTGTTTTTAATATCAAGGTTTAATGGGGTCACCCTTCCCAGGAGACCCTCTGCTGACATAGAGACTGTTTGGTAGTGTACAGTGGTGACTGCTCTGATCCAGTCTGCAACATACCACATGGTAAGCACTCTACTGATACCAATAATTACTTTGTCACTGAGCCAGCTTGAGTGAGCAACCCGCTCTTCAGCGAAACAACTTGAACACATGCCCACCAAATCATCCATCAACAGCCCCCATGAACTTATGGACACTGACAACTTGGACACATGCCCACCAAATCATCCATCAACAGTCCCTGGGAACTTACGGACACTGACAACTTGGACACATGCCCACCAAATCATCCATCAACAGTCCCCATGAACTTTCCAACACTGAAAACTTTGACATATAAAAGTGTAAAAAGTTAAAATTCCCGATAGGCTATTTGCCATATGGACAGTAAACTTGCCAGCACTGACACATTGCCCACTGCATTAGCCAGCAAAAGTCGTCATGAAGTTGTGGATGCTGATGACTTCACATGTATAGACCACAGACATGGGCATGAAAAGAAAATCAAAAGCAGATCAGCCCACCAAGAAGACATTAAGGGCCACAGAATTTGAGACTTTATTTTTCAAAACGACGACCAGTATGGCTGAGGATGATGAAGATGATGCCATGGTCCATTCTTGTCTCACACTATAGGATAGGTAACATTCCATTCCTCCTTGCCCGTTGTCCCAGTGGCAACAAAGCATGAGAGATGTAGACCTTACAATGACAGTTTTTGAAAGAATATTTAACAACATAGACTGAAACGCATCCATTCCATTAAGTGCAAGTAACTTGACTGTGTGGTCCATTTTAGGCTCTAGCAAACACTAGAACTCAAGACAGGAGTGTGATGGGATACAATCTTTCCCACACCTACCCAGTTTTACAACCCCTGTTCCACCCCCTCCCTGTGTTAGTATGCCTCGATTGAATTTGATCTTTGGTTGTTTTTGTGGTGTTTTTCTTTCTGGAGTACAGTTTTGACAAGAGCTGTTGTCATGCTGATTTGAAATGGATTTTATTTACCACTGTTGTTGATTTCAGCCTTTTGCCGTTGGGGGTGTGATCTCTCCTGAGAGCAACATCCAGTTTGACCAGATGCTCAGATCACGGTAAACACTGCTTTGGACCTGTTTGCCCAGTGTACTGTTATACAGTAATACTGTATGTTTGTTGGTGTTACTTACCTTGAAAATAAATTAATTGGGAGATTCTGTGTCTCTCTCAGTCTTACTTGTGTGAGGACATAGGTGTTACCTTTCCCACATTTTTAAAAAATGCATTTCTATGTTTTAGAAATTATTGCTAACTCCGAATTTGAAGAAAAGTCCAGAATTCAAGAAATATTACTAGTTTTTATTGTTAAAAAAATTGGGGTTGGCATGATTTTGTGGAGAGTGTGAAATAGAGTGGAGCAAAGTTGAGCCCAAATAATGGTGTGCACATGACAGCCACTACATGTACTGAATGACCTGTGTTCTGTGTGAGC
Organism: Conus canariensis; assembly: GCA_033310375.1. NCBI lineage: Eukaryota > Metazoa > Mollusca > Gastropoda > Neogastropoda > Conidae > Conus > Conus canariensis. The sequence continues at coordinate 45,903,319 of CM065715.1, read as the reverse complement.
CTTGGATTGATCAGTTGTAACAGTTCAGTGCAAAATGGTTTCATCTACAGCCACACTTTTTCTCTACACCTCTTGGGTCCCAAATCATGACACAAGATGATGTGCATCTATGATTAGTGTATTCCAAGAGGTCATTTAGCTGGTACTATCTAGTGGGAAGAAACCCTAGGGAGAGCTTGACAGCAAATGGTCTTCAAAGTAGAAGCCCTTCTCAGACAAGTGTTTCAGCCCTGAGCTCCTTACACTCTAGGGGTGCTGGGCCTCATCCAGGTTATGACTCCTGGGTGCCCTTCTCCTGTCAGAAATATTACTGGCATTGTTTGGATTCCAACCTGCACCTGTGGATGATTTGGCATCTCAGGCCTTGTTTTTTTTTAATGGATGTCTTGCCCAAGTAGCTGCTGGACAGCTGTTCTGAGTAGGGAAATTGAAGCTTTAAGAACTTCACTTTTGTTCCTCCTCAACTAGATACAGCTGGAAATCTTTTCAGCTGCCTTTGCCATTGCCTTCAGGCTTCTGGTGCTCTTCTTATCAGAAATCAGAAACTGCTTCCTGACACTGCAGACTAATGAGCCTACTTGTTCCAACACCTATAGTGAGGACTGTGTCTTGGAAGCCAGATTCTTTCTAACTGTTGGCAAGACTGGCATACTTCTCAGTCTTGTGGATGTGATCTTTGTCCATTCTCCTTTCATATGGCACAGTGATTTGAATCAGAATCGTTTGTTTCAATGAACCTGAGTCGGGCACCATATCTGGTCTTATGTCACTCTTCCTCATAATCTCTGGATGCATTTCCCATTCTGGAAGGTCTGCTGTGCACCCATAGGCTCCCAGAGTTTGATGGAAGAAGATTGGCAGCCATGGATTTGTCTGTGTGAAGTCATTTTGCTGAAGTCAATTAAAAAAAAACCATAGTTGCTGCAAACAGAATAGAATCTTTTTCTGTTACTGGCACTAACATGTTTTAAATACTTTGCGCATACATATCTAACATACACAGAGATAACATTGTAAAGGTAAGCACCATGTACTTCTATACATCAGATACTTTAGTGTAATATATATGGTTCGACATAATTTCTGAGCATTGTTTTTCTCTTGCATGCCAATAAATACCAGATTCAAGTACCGTAAATGTTTTCACAGATCTGTTACATATGTGTAACTTTCCAGGACTATGTACAAGCATGTTTGCAGAGTCTGTTGATACACAGCAATTAATCAGCTTGGCCTTTACCCCATCTCAGAACCTGTGGCAACTCTTTTACTGCTTGTTTTTGTGCTTCAAGCTACATGTTTGGCACTTCTTATGTTGTCAGATGAAAGGAAAAATTAACTGGGAAAAAAGAAATCCAGATGTTGACATTTTCATTAGTTGTCCAAAGAACATTCATCTTTGTGAACTACCTCACATCATCTGTTATCATGATAGATAGCTTGTCAGAAATGTTACAAAGAACTTCACAGTTCTTTCAACCTTATTAAAAAAATCCAGTCTCACAAATGATAAATGGACATTACCTAGTATAAATCTTAAATAAGTGTTAGCGAACTACCCAAAAAATGTGGACAAACGAATCACAAGACAAAACATGACGCGTTTCAACCTCTGAGGTCTTCTTCAGGCAAGATTCAAAACAATTATTACAACAAAATGAACGAGCAATCACTTATCTTCAGTCTCTTCAGTGCAAGATAGGCATTGAATGAAAATGAGGCTGTCAGAAGGGAGATGATGTGTGAGTCAAGCTAGTAATGATGATGCTTAAAGTACTTACAGGAATACTAATAATGGTAATGATGATGATCAAAATATTGAAAAAAAAAAATGATAGGATTACTACCACTTTTGGTGATAATATGGCAATATCAGTTGTAGTATGGGAGAAAGGAGAGTGGGTAAGAGGATTCTTAAACAGCGTGGTTGCTGTGGCAACAGTCTTAGCGGCGATGGCGATAATGATGTTAATGGTAGTGATGGTAATATCAATACTAACAATCGTATTAATGATGATAATGCTAACAACTGTAGTGAAGGTAATGGTACTGATAATAAAAGCATGATATAGAAATATATTTAAGAAATATATATTAAAATAATTAAAAAAAAAAAAGTAATGATGATAATAATGATAACAATAGTAATAACGATAATGATAATAATAATGATAATGAAATAAATAAATTGAATTAAAAAAAAAACCAATATTAATAATAGTGCTGATAATAATAGTACTAATACTAATACTAACGGGGGACCAAGGGGAGGAGGGGGAGGGGAGGACAGGAAGACCAAAGAGGAGATAGAAGGTATAAATTATGGGAAATATGGAATCTGATAGGTATATTATATAAATAATAAAGGTATTAAGTAATATTGGTAATAAAGATTAGGTGGAAAGGAGTTGAAATGCTCAATGAATAACAGCAGACAGTACTGTTGGATGAGGACAATAATGATAGTAGTAATGATAAGTGTAGCAACACTAGCAAAACTAGCAGAGGCCGGAAAGGGATGGGAACAATGAACAATAAAAGAGCTAGCATTTCTATTTATAAAGAAAGAAAAGAGAGAGAGAGAAAGAGTGTGTGTGTGTGCGTGCGTGCATGGGTGTGTGTTCCATTGTAAAGTCAGCCTCTCACTCATTTTTCATACCCACCCCCAGCCACCACCACCCCCACCAACACCACTAAACCTATCATTACTGGGGGAGGCAGGGAGGGGGGTGGGAGTGAGCAGATTGATGAACAAGTGGAGAGACTTAGAGAGTGTAGGGAAAGGGAAAAGAAAGGTAACTGTAACTTATGTCTGAGGCAAATAGTGGGAGGTATGTTAGTATGCGTGTATGTAGGTGGAAGATATTGCAGGTTGGTGCTGCAGAGGTGGAATGGTACATACTGCTTTTGGGTATTGATGCCACAAGGCTGGAAGGTGCCGAGTTTGGCAATAAGATGAGATTCCTGCATAAGACGCTCCAAGCTGTCACACTGTGACTGCCAAAGTGCCAGGACTTTGATATTGTTGATGTGTTGGGCATGGTTAAAGTGTAGAGTGACTGGTTTGGGCTGATGGTGGCGGATGTCAGCCAGGTGTTCAGATATACATGTCTCAAGTGTGCGAGATGTCTCACCTACATAGATCTTACCGCACAGCTGGCAGTGGATGGCGTACACAATGTTGTGGCTCTGGCAGGAGAAAGTGTGTTTAATAGTGAATGAATCTTTGGGGCCATGTAGCCTGGTGTCTAGTTTGGTGAGAAGGCAGATTTTGCAGTTGGGTTTTGAGCAGGGGAAAGTACCTGGTGGCTTAGTTGTGGAGATTTTGTTCAGTTTAGAGTGCACCAGTAGGTCTTTGAGGTTTTTGTCACGTTTGAAAGTGATCATTGGTTTGGTCTCAAAGGCAGGTTTATGATTTTCTACAATGTGCCAGTTAGACTTCAGGATCCTGTAGATGGCAGAGTGTGAGGATGGAAGAGAAAGCAGGCGGTGGCTCTGTCTGTCTTTTTGGGAGGCTTAGTTTCCAGAACAGATGTTCTGGATTTAGCTGTTGTGCGGCTGAGAGCATCATTATTATTATTATTATTATTATCCCTTTTTCAAATTTATTTATTATTATGATATATATTTTTAAAACATATTTCTGTATCATGCTTTTATTATCAGTACCATTACCTTCACTATAGTTGTTAGCATTATCATCATTAATACGATTGTTAGTATTGATATCATCATCACTACCATTAACATCGCTATCGCCATCGCCACTAAGACTGTTGCCACGGCAACCATGCTGTTTAAGAATCCTCTAACCCACTCATCATCATTACCATTATAAGTATTCCTGTAAGTATTACAAGTATCATCATTACTACCTTGACTCACACATTATCTCCCTTCTGACAGTCTCGTTTTCATTCAACGCCTATCTTGTGCTGAAGAGATTGAAGATAAGTGATTGCTCATTCATTTTCGTTGTAATAACTGTTTTGTATCTTGCCTGAAGAAGACCTTAGAGGTTGAAACGTGTCAGGTTTTGTCTTGTGATTCATTTGTCCATGTTTTTTGGGTAGTTCGCTAACATGTTTTTAAGATTTGTTTGGATTTCCGCCTGCAGTCGTCTCACTTTGCAACTACATTACCTAGTATGTTTTGTGTTTCCAAGAGTCAGTTGTGCTTCACTCGCACTAGTTCATTCTTCTGAGAATG